>CAIGQZ010001455.1:612116-647038 GCA_903798205.1 Danio tinwini | reverse complement strand
ATTTTTTTTATTTATTTATTTATTTATTTATTTATTTAGATATTATTTATTAAGATAGTACAAAATATGAATACAACAGAAAGACATAAAACTTTACAAATTACATGTCCACTTTTGTAGGCTCAACACAATAGTGTCATATCTAGATAAAATAGCCTAAGCTATATTGAAATCATTTAAATAATTACAAATATCGGATATAATGAAATCACATTAAATAAATAAACCAATATAAAACAAACAAAATATATAACAATTTAGGTATATGCAATACAAATACATTTAACTGAAAGCCATTTTAAACTTTTATTTTATAAAGGCCTATTAAAAAAAACTTTTTAGATATTTTTTAAAAACTAAAAACAATGGAGGAGTTTTGAAATATTATTTATAAAGTATTTGGATACAATGATATTAATCAAATCGAGCTAACAGTATTTTTTGGGTGAGTGCAACCATCAGAAACTAGTTTTTTTTCTGTCATCCAATCCTGCACAGCGCTGCATTATAAACGGATTGGCGAAAACAGCACGTAAAAAATGTGTTCTATGTCCTCAAACAAATGTTTGTGTTTTTATATGATGGGGTAAAATGTAAAAATAAAATTTTAAATGTAGAGCTTTATTAGTAATCGCAATGAAATATAGGCTGTAGCATATATTTTATTACTTGCTCTTATGTCCTGAAACACTTAACGGTTCTCTTTCCTTAAGATAACCGAATAATGTGCAACATCCTAAAATTATTCTCTTAAATAAAAGGGAATTACCTATTAGGTGTCACATAGCCTATGGAAAAATGTATATGTTTTACGTCTATCCGGAGTATTTGGGCTGAATGTTTGACGGCATCTATCAAAACGAGGATGTTATAAAATACATTTTATACCGAGTTATTACAGAAAAATTTCAATGGTTTTATATTATGGATGGTGCGCTGGGTCCCTCCGTTAGTGGCGAGACCACTTGATGCACGATGCCAGCAGTCGGTCAATGAGTCAACAAATATAATGAATGAAAATACATAGACCTGTGAGTATAGACATATAATGTAATGCTGTACAGTAACGTGTCATTTGTTTGTTTCGGGTGTCTTCATTTTAATCGTTTCGTGGTGTGCTTTATCTGCATGCATGTTTTCCGCTGAACTGGGTGGGTTATAACGTTTGATTCAGAGGAAGTTTGGGGGTGGGGTTTGCATGATCAGAGTGCCCGACAGTGGAAACGTGACATGATTTCAGCCTCACTGCTCATGCTGCAGGCTATGGCACGGCTCGACCTGATAAAAGCCCTGGCTTGCACTGGTCCGACAGTGGATATGCGGCTATTCATTCAGATGTTCAGATGAGGCAAATCTCAAATCAAAAAACTTGAGTTATCTTCAGAGAGTAATTAACGGAATGGGAAAAAATGTAAAATGCTATTTTTACATTTAAAAACAAAGAAACCCCATCAATTTACATATACGTATTGAACTTTGGAGGTCATACAAAAGGGTTCAATATTATATTTAGTATTGTGCACAGCAAAATGCCTTATATCTATGGTTTTCTTGTGCATTAATCGTATATGCATGCATGCGTGCGTGTGTGCGTGCGTGCGTGCATGTGTGTGTGGGAGGGGTGAATGCGTGCATGTGGGTGTATGGTAAAATAGAATCAAGATGAATATGTTGTTTTTGTGTAAACAAATGATTATTGCTGGAAGGGTCAGCGAGGCAAGAACACCATGTAAAATCTTGCCTATGGACGCAATTTGGCCAGGGCCTACCCTGACAACACTGCTTTTAGGCGTCTTTAGGACTTATTCATAAGACAGTCTCTTCCTGCTATCTGATAGTAATACATTGTAATGTGAACTGTAATTTTAAACAGCATTTAATATACAGTATCTAAGGCTGTAACACTTTGTCCTCAGTCAAATCCATTTGCTCTGGAACAAATTATAGATCTTTGAGACCAAATATTACCATTAGACACACACTACTAAAGGAATATTTCATTTTTAACCATTCTAGAGACATACATCAGAGCCTTACATTCAGACTGTCTCTTGGCATGGTAAGGGAATGATGAACAGCTGCTGAAGTGCTGTCAAAACACATTTTCAAATAGGTGCTCTCTTTATAAATGAATGTAAACAACTATATTCTAACCCAAAAAAGAAAGTAAAACTCTTCTAAGTTGTTTGGTAATTTTCCTCAGGATTCTTTGATGAACTGAACAGTATTTATTTAAGATAACAATGTTTTGTAACATTATACATGTATTAACAATACTTTAATAATTGTTTCTATTGATTAACATTATTTACATATATTAATTAACATGGAAATACAGTTTTATTAAATGTACGTCCTGCTGGGTGTTGTCAGAGAATAAAACCTGACCCTAATGACGTTCTAGTAGATTTTTCAGGTGGTTTGAAAGGGACATAATGGCTGTAATTATCTAGTTAATCACTGTCCATTAGCTTAGTCAAGCTAATATAATTTTATCATGATTTGAGCTTAAGAAGCATTGTGGGTTTATTGAGAATTTGACCTTGCTATTTAAAAAACATGACAACTGTGTTCATTTTTTCATTTTTCTCCATTCAAGTATCAAAACGGCAGTCATGTAAACTGACAACTAACAAACTTGCAGGCTCTCATCTCAGGTTTTCCAATCTCAGCTATTGCAAATCATCATAATTATATAAAATTGTTGGTTCACAAATGATGTACAGTCTGTTACAACATAATGGTGATGTCTGATAATGGTTTTACTTTCACAGTTGGTTAAGTTTAGCCCATACAAAGCATTTCATGCATCACAAGTCGCAGACAGGTTTGAAATGATTCATGTTAGAAATGATATGAAGTGGCAACAAACTCATATGAAATTTACTTCCTATATTACTTTTTTCCCATATAGACAGCACTAATCAGTTTTCTTTAAACATACATTGTGGGATATAATATACAAAGAAACAAGATGAGTCTTTTATGGTTTCAGTTAGGATGTATTTTATTGATCTCTGGCCTCTAAACAAATTCCAGAGATGCCATTAATGTATCCTTGGTCTTAATCTCAATGCTTAAAAGAACTAAAACATTACTCATATGTTGTTCCAAATCTTTCCACTGATAATAAAATTAAATGGAAACTAAGGATAAGATGCAAAATTCACAAAACACACACAGATCCCCACTTATATCGCTATTTTTAATGGGACTTCTCTCAGGTTCAATGTTTTCTTGTATTTTTTATACTTGAGAACATTTCGTCCCCACAAAGCAGAATACAAGGTACCCACACGCACGTCTACATACAAGATGTTCAGTCTGTTTCTAACATAACTAATTATCTGAAATATGGCACATATGTCATACTGTGTAATTCGTCAAATGCTGAAAATTAAAATGAACTGGAATGCTCCATTTACTAAAGTAACCCTCGTTTCCCGAAGGGGTGAACGGAAATGCTATGTGGAAACTTTCAAATTTTGTCAGAATTCAATCAAAACTTTAGTAACCGGAGTGTTCCCCTTCAGGAGGGTAACTTCAATGCTATGTGGAAACTTCCACTATGGGAAAATGTATAGAAAAGGCCACAATGATTGAACCTATCTTGCCCCCGATGAGAGGTTATGCCAAGCCAAGAGCGTGAGCGCACCAGCATCACCGGAGGCGCGGCCTTCCAATGTGTTCCCTGGCCCTTACTTATCACACTTCAACAGAACTTTTACAGATTTAGATATTTTTTGGGAGTCGTAATGCATCTAGTTAATTCTAGGAATTTTTTATACGACAGTACGTTGGGAAAGCGTACAGTCCCGATAGGGAAGAGACCTGGTGGCAAGAAGACATAGAGACTTGCCCTGAGAAGGAGTACACATATGAAAAAGATGGTTAGCGGTGAGGGAAGGCACGCGTCCGCCTGTGAGGACGCGTGCTGAATAAGCATCGTGGCTGAATAAGCATATGGGATCGCCAGCAGGGATCGCACATAGCGGGCACCTATAACCAGAACGCGGGCTGACCAGCAGGCATGCCAATAATGTAACGGGCCAACAACTGACTCCTCCACTGAGTCAGATGCTGGGGGCCTTGGAGGAATCTCTGCAGGGGACACGGCTCGTCCTGGCTCTAATAAGCAAGGGAGATGACATCCACTGATAGTGGGTTTGTTACAACCTCTATTTGGATATGGCACTTCCCATCTGCTGATCACCGTAACATAAAGAGCTGCTCAGAGGATCTAAGAGCTCTGAGTATGGTCTGTATAATACGCAAATCGCGAACAGGAAAATAAGGGGGCTGGGTCTGCCTCCTCCGTGGGCAGCACTTGCAGGTTCACTACATAGTCTAAAAAGAACACTATTGGAACCTTGGGCACCTATGTGTGCCGGGGTCTCAGAAAAAACGTGAGAGTGGGCCGGCCCAAAATGCTGGCACATTTTGCTGACCGAAAATGCCTCCAAATACCCACCCATTTGACCGATGCCAACGCAACCAGCAGATCTGTCTACCTGGACAGAAATCTTATTGATACTGAGTCGAGTGATCGAGCAGAGAGATCTCCAAATGAGTGTGAGAGGGCAACAGGTTAGAATTAATATCCACATCTCGCGCCTCTTGGAACTATATGATGAGGCAATGCTTTCCCAGCACGCCGCCATCCTCCAGCCCGAGAAAAAGAGATGCAAGGGAGACCGTCCTCCCACACCTTGTGACCCACTGGTGAAGTGCACCGATCCTGCGAACTGGAAGGCATAGCGTCCCAGACTGACAGTGTTCAGGCTGTCACATCTGGGAAAGGGGAAAATTGCTCTTTCTTGAGGGTTTGATGGCATTTTTTAAGCGCTGTTGGATGAAGAGCCCGGCCCCCCACCGGGGAAAGAGCAAATTTCCTCTTCTCCAGATGGTCCATTTCAAGGGTGCTTCACATTCCATTTACCTCACTTAGCAGTGCCCTGGGGCGAGGAGCACTGGTTGTCTGTGAGGTGCTCGACGCGGCCGCTTGGCCGGAGGCGCAGGCAGGGCTGGAGCAGCTTTCATAGATGGGTGCTCTCGGCGACAAGCAGTGGATGTGAATGGTTCAGCAGGGGGGAGCAGTCTTATGTCCCCACCGATAAATGACTCAGCCCATCGCATCTGACTGCACCACCGTGAATTCCTGGGTGAATTCACAGACGGTGTCACCGAACAGGCCAGCCTGAGATATGGGCAAGTTAAGAAAGTGAACTTTGTCAACTTTGCGCATATCTTTTCTCCAGGTTTAGACAGAGGTGGCGTTCCTAAACCACTAATGTGGCCATCATCCTTCCCAGGGCACACGCAGCGGACTTGTGTTCCGTAGAGCTTGTGAAGAGATCTTCTGCTGAGCTGTACAAAACAGTAAATCCACCAGTGCAGGCGACGACATAGTCAGTGGCGATCAAAATGGGTTACTTTCTTGTCTCCTGGGCATTTCACTGGCGGCTGAAAGAGCAGAAACCCCTAAGAGAGCAACACAGTGGATCAACGCATCTTTTTAAAGATGTTGTTCCAACTGTGCACTTTTGGATGTGGTGGTTTTCTCTCCCCAGATGACTGCCACGAGTACTGCATCACATGTCTGGGGGGGTCCCGCATGTTGAGGAAGTGTTTGCAGACAACTTGTGCCCTCACTGCGAGGGCATGACTGTTGTGCAACTGAGGTTGTGGTGCGCTCTAGCCTTAGGGTGCATCACCCCTGCTGCTCCCTGCAAATTGGTAAGCACACGGGCAGGCCTAAGGGTTAAACTGTCTTCGCGGAGGTCCAGCTACTGCGCCTAGACTGCAGCTCTGCACAAGACGTTTGGCCATAGGAGAAATGGTCGTGCCCAACTGAGCCTGGTTTCTCTCGAGGTTTTTTAAATTCTTCACTTTCGCCAATTGGTGAAGTTTTTTCCTCGCCACTGTCGCCACTGGCTTGCATGGTTCGGGATCTGTAGAGCTGCACATTGATGGAATTGCTCCTCAGTGTTTGGACTTTTAGTAGTCATTATTAAACCACACTGAACTGAGCTAAACTAAACTGAACTTAAACACTGAAAACTGAACTGACACTGTTTCAATTCACTATAAACTTCCATGTGAAGCTGCTTTGACACAATCTACATTGTATAAGCGCTATACAAATAAAGATGAATTGAATTGAATTGAATTAAACAGTGAAGGCTTATCTGTCGCATTGAGGCTCCCAGACCTCTCATTCCTCCATAGTGCGCTCCATCCAAGTTTCAAGTGAGTGTGGCAGTGCATCCCCAGGGATGGCCAAGCTCTCATGAAATGACATTGTGGACCAGATGCTGATCGCTGCATCGGAGGGTGGGCTCCCGCCATCACCACCCTTGACGATGAAGCAGCCAGGAGATACAATGCGATTCCCCAGATGGAGCACGCTATCGCCACCTAGAGTAGTCCTCCTAGACTCCCGTCCCAGGTGGTTAGGTTATTTGAGTCCCTTGTGGCCAGAGCCTATACAACCGTGGGCCAGGCTGCCTCTGCCTTGCATGCTATATATCAGTGCTACCAGGCACAGAAGTTGGCTGAGCTGAACGAGGGCAGTTCTTCCCCAGGCTTGGAGGAGCTCCGCACGGCAACTAACTATGCTCTCATAACCACCAAGTCAGCCGCCCGTGCCCTGAGAAAGACGATGGCCACATTAGTGGTCTAGAAACACTACCTCTGTCTGAAGCTGGGCTATATGCGTGATGTTGACAAAGCTGGCCTAACTCGCTCATATCTCAGACCAGCCTATACAACAAAACCATCAGGGACTTTACCCAGGAGTTCTCAGTGGTGAAAGAGCAGTTGAAGGCAATAAGAGAGGTCATTCATCAGCGGGTTCGAAAAACTGCTCTCCCGGCTGACCCATCCATCTCGGCTGCTTCTCACCAAGGGCGCCCACCTGCGGTCACAAGACCTGCTCCATCCCTGCAGCCCACTCTACCGGCCAAGCAGCACTGTCAAGCCCCCCGCAGGATGGAGATGCCCTCACCTCAGGGTGCCATTAGGTCTCGTAAAAAGACCACAAAGCGACCCTGAGATGGGCCACCTGGAGAAGAGGGGACCTGCTCTTTCCTCGGTGGAGAGCCGAGGACTACAGTCAACAAAATTGACTTTAAAAACACCACTGCTGGTCTCCGGGCTGGCGGTAACCAAATTTTCAATAAAAGAGCAGTTTTCTCTCTTTCAGGGTGCAAAAGAAAGGTCTCCTTTCTCTCATGCCTTCAACCTCATCACAGGATCCAGGGAGGAGAGTATAAGTCAATTTCTTATTTTCAGCTCTTCCCCCGAGATGCTCCGCTTTCGGGATGAGTGCTCTGGCATGTCAGCAATTGTTCTGATGATGCCATTAGCACGAGCTCTGCCAGGCTGGTTATCACTTCCCAGCCTGTTGCGGTGGCTCATGCGGACATTAAGACTCAATTATGTGATTCAGTTCACCTCACAGCCTCCTAAGTTCAAGAACGTGAATTTCATAAAGGTCAGTACCGTGTCTGCCTCTGTCTTGCAAGTGAAGATAGCTGTTCTCCTGGTGAAGGATGCAATTGAGCCAGTCCCTCCAACCAAGATGAAGAGCAGGTTTTACAGCCTGTACTTTATCGTGCCCAAAAAGAGTGGTGGGTTAAGACCAATCCTAGATCTGTGCAAACTAAACCGCTATTTACACAAAATGCCATTCAAAATGCTCACGCAGAAGCGCTTACTCCAATGCATCCATCCTCAAGATTGGTTTGCAGCTACAGACCTGAAGGATGCATACTTTTATGTCTCCATTCTTCCATGCCACTATCCTATTCACAGAAGAGTGCACCAGGCTGGTGCTATCCACGACAGAAACACAGTGGTCTCACTAAAAATATTTCAGAGGCTCCAGGGACATATGGCATCCGCAGCCGCTATCAAACTGCTCGGATTGCTTTATATGAGACCACTTCAGCACTGCCTTCACAGGTCCCCAGATGGGCAGGGCGCACTGGGAAACCATCAATCCACTGTGTCACCACACCGTCAGTCCTTGGACAGATCTTGCCTTTCTACAGGCTGGGGTGACCTTAGAACAAGTAAATAGGCAGTAATGACTTATATCAACCATATAGGGGATATATGCTCCCATCGCATGTCTCAGCTTGCTCGCTGTCTGCTCCTCTGGTGTCACACATGGTTGAAATCGCTGCATGCCATTCACATACTGAATGAGCTTAAGCAAGCGTTCCAAGGAGAATGGAGACTTTACCCCAGCATGGTCCAGTTGGTATTGTAGTGCTTCGGAAAAGCCCAGATCGACCTGTTTGCTTCTCCCAAAAATGCCCATTTTCAGTTGTTTAATTCCCTGACAGAGGACTCTCTTGGCATGTATGTGCTGACTCACAGCTGGCTCCCGGGCATGCACAAATATGCGTTTTTCCCAATGAGCCTACTCGCACAGACCATGTGCAAGGTCAGGGAGGACGATGAGCAGTTACACCTGCGTATTGCTTGTTGCACTTCTTTGGCCCAGCCAGTCCTGGGTTTCTGAACTCACACTCCTTGATATGAACTCACACTCCTTGATATGGCCCCACCCTGGCGTATTCCTGTGAGAGAGGACGTCCTGTGTTTGGGACAGTGCACCCACTGACATCAACGCCCAGATCTCTGGAACCTCCACGTGTGGTCCATAGACAGAGTTTAACACCATCACTCAGGCTAGAGCACCCTCTACAAGGCATGCTTACGTCCTGAAGTGGAGTCTATTTGCTGAGTGATGTGCTTCTCGCCTAGAAGACCCTAGAACTTGCCAAATTAACATTGTGTTATCCTTCCTTCAGGATAAGCTGGAGCGCAGGCTGTCACCCTCCACACTGCAGATTTACATTGCAGCCATCTCTGCTCAATGTAAATGATGCGGTCGTAGAAGTCCATCTATTAGCCCAATGATGAAACTAACAGCATGGTCGTAGGTTAAATGCATGTAAGCCTTTTCTAGTACTTCTGAAAATAATTGTGTTATTTATTACAATATATTTATACTTGTTTTACAGCTCTGAATTTAATCTGACTCAAATTTTAAGTGTCTGTTGAGTTTAACTTGTATTTCTAATTGTAAGAATGGATCACATTCATCATTTATGACTTAATTCAGAGTTTTAATTTATGTCTGATCCCATACTCTTCAGTTATACATTCATTAAGGACCCAACGTCGCTCAAAGTTTTATTCTCTGGGTATGTGTGTCTTCTCACGGACATTATCTCGACACTGAAGTTAGTCAGAGAATGTAGGGTTAACTAATACTCAAATAGTCTGGTTGCCAACTGCTCACTCATCCTAAAAGAGTGGTTGATTTAGTAATTTCCATACAACTTGCTAATATCAGTGATTAGATGATTAAAAGATATTCATGTTGTCATGCCAAAACGGCTCTGTACAGTCAAATGCGTCTTTAATCAAATCTTACTATGTTGCATCATAATGGAAGCCGGACTCCACTTAATCTACTGGATATAAAAGATTTTAGGAGAATACAGAATGAATCAAAACTTAACACTTTATTTTTCAGATGAAAGTGTATCATGCCAATTTGTAGTATCAACAAATAAAAAGCCAATTCAGAAATGTAGAACATCAATTACTCAAAGATAAATCCAAGAGTTATAAATGTATAAAGCATATTGCAGCATATAAGTCTCTGATGCGAAAGCTCAGAAGCTCATACACCGCAATGGGACATCCTGGCTACAAGATTCCAATGACCCATCTCACACCTTTTCCTTATATACTTAACTCAGAACAAACAGCCATAAATTCAAGTCAATAAAAGCATCAACGAGACCCTTGCCCGGTAATGAGTTTGAGGTGTTAACCATCTCTTGGAGGAGCATCTGCAGTAGCATCTGACAAATCAACATATACAAGTGAAATATTACAGTGAAATTAAGACCACTTTACCAATCACACCAATATACCAATATACCAATATAGAGCTACAATGTATACCATATTAAAACCTGGATATTTTGAGTGAAATGTGAGTGATCTGCTCAGATGGAGAAAGGTCAGGAAGGGAGCAACTTGAACTTTCCCGCATTCCCCCCTGGTAATGTCAAAGAAATACAGTCAGAAAGGTAGGCTTAAGATGATTTTAACAGCTGGTTTACTGATCTTTTTTTCAGATCAGAAAGTTTATTACTTCAGCGGCTGACAATTCTCGTGGTCTTATCTTATTGAATTTTCACAACAGTTCTCAGAGTTTGATATTATGGAAAGACTTAGCCATCCTTACACAGTGGATGGCAGCACACTTGGGAAGCATAATAAAGGCACTTTATTCGACTTAGTATCCTTAAAAATTATGTCCATGAAAACAGCGCAACTGGTCGCATTGGCATCGATCAAGAGGCTCGGGGTTCTGGAGGCATTTTCGATCAATGAATCATGTCAACTGGTCGCATTGGCATCGATCAAGAGGCTCAGGGTTCTGGAGGCATTTTTGATCAATGAATCATGTCTAGAATTCAGGCCAGCCTATGGCTATGTGGTTCCTATTACCCCATTTAGAGAGCAGGTGGTGAACCTGCAAGTGCTGCCTATGAGGGAAGTAGACCCAGCCCTTTCACTGCTTTGTCCCGTTCGCGCTCTGTGCCTTTACATGGACCGTACACAGAATGTAAGTTCTTCTGAGCAGCTCTTTATCTGTTATGGTGATTGTCAGAAGGGAAGTGCTATATCAAAACAGAGGTTGGCCTATTAGATAGTTGATGCCATCGCCTTTACCTATCAGTGCCAGGGCAAGCCATGTCCCCCAGGGGTGAGAGCACTCCAAAAATTGTTGCCTCCTCTTGGGCAATAGTATGCGGCATCTCTGTCACAGATATCTATAAAGCTGCAGGCTGGGCGACACCTAACACATTTGTGAGATTTTATCATCTTTGACTGGAGCCAGTTTCCTCCTGATTGCTAGGTAACCCTGATGAAACAGGAGGAAACTAAGCTCGTTGTCAAAAACGCTTGCTGCATCAAGCTTCCTAACCCAGACATGCGTGCGCTTATTCTTCTCTTCTAAAGCAAGTTCTCTTGGGATCACATTGGCCCGTTTTCTTACTCTTCAGAGTGATTGGTCATCTAGCAATCTCCCATTAGTGTCGAAAGACAGTTTGACAGTTGTCCAAAAGACAACCATTGACACCTTGCACAAGAAGGGCAAGACACAAAAGGCCATTGCAAAAGAAGGCTGACTGTTTACAAAGCTCTGTCCAAGCGCATTAATAGAGAGGCAAAGGGAAGAAAAATATGTGCTTAAAAAGTTTATAAGCAATAGGGATAGCCGCACCCTGGAGAGAATTGTGAAACACAACCCATTCAAAAATGTGGGGGAGATTCAAATAGTGGACTGCAGCTGGAGTAAGTTCTTCAAAAACCACTACGCACAGCCATATGCAAGACATGGGTTTCAGCTGTCGCATCCCCATCAGCTGTCGCATCTCTATCAGAGTAACCTGGGATCTCATAACACCTGAGCAGTGCCACAGACTGATTGACTCCATGCCATGCCGGATTGCTACAGTAATTCAGGCAAAAAGAGCCCCAACTAAGTATTGAGTGCTGAGCATGCTCAAACGTTTCATATTCATACTTTTCAGTTGACTAATTTTTCTAAAAATCCTTGAAAGAAATCCCTTTTTTGTATTGGTGCTAAGCAATATTCTAAATTTGGGATATACTGAATTTGGGATACCTATACATGCCAATAATGCAAATGTAGCTTTGTTTTGATTAGGAACTTTATTCAGTTCCTAATCTTAGTTAACTACGGACTTTGTTCAGTTTGGACAAATTATTAAAGCACAACTAAATGTTTTATTCATGTTTTTATTCAAATACACCCCCTGTGTGTATAGGTTGTATATGCATAACTTATAAATGAATAAATAATTTAATTATAGATTCTAATTTATAACAGAGCAGGAATCAACATTTTGTCTACACATTGTCAAGTATTTTTGCAATGCACAGTGTTGAGCAATTACGTAATAATTTAAGATGAAGAGGCGCTCACTGGTTTTCATCTGTAAGGACTAATGTGCTCGGTCACAGAATCAGACACTGCTGCTTTTCATGTAACATTTTTGCTGCTTTGAGTTATGATAGCTCTTGGTTCATGGGTTGTTCACTTTCTCATCTCAACTGAACCACTTCAGAGTTAGATTTCAATCTGAAAAATCTAATATTTTTGTTTTGTGTATTGCTGTGTTCATACAGTATTTGGCTTAACAAACTGAACAAAGAAAATGCACCAGGTTCTGAAAACAAACAGTGCACACAAGGCAGGTTTGACTTAAATTTATACAGTAATGTAACTATACAAATCTAAATTGTATAAACTATATAAATTTCTCATTAATACATATTGCATGGTCAATTGGTAATGGTGCTATAACAATATGAAAAGAAGTGTGGATAACAGCAAGTCAGCCACAAAGTGGCCATGTAAAATCGCAGATTCTCACTTAGTACATGCTGAGGTACTTTCTGCAGAGTCCATAGCTTTGAGATATATCCAGCTGCAGACCCTAGATCGAGACACATTTCAGGACACACATTTATGTGCACATTCTCAGTAGCTGCAGCTGTAACATTTCCAGCCCGAAACCAACCAGAAGTTGTAAGTCACTCCCACTTGTAAGCCTGGATTATTTGGCTAGGATTGTGTGTCATGAAACGTGTGTGTGGGTCTGAATATTACTGATAGCTTCAGACTTCCAAACTTTTTGTGACCTTCAGATTAGCTCAAGAACAGTGTGCTGAGAGCTTTATACAATGGGTTTCCATAGGTGAGCAGTTGCAGTCAAATTTAACATTATCAAGTACAGTGTAATGGCCCATTTACACTGAGTGGTACTGTACGGTTCGGTTCGGTACACTTTTATGGCCGTTTCCACTTTTATGGCCAGTATCACTTTTTCGACACCCTTTCAATAGGGTACCAAACACGAGAAAGGGTACCAAAAGGTGGAGCTACACGCACAGCTAAACGCTAATTGGTTACAGAGATATGTCACGAGCTCGTGGAGCTAGCCAGAATCAAAACAATGGAACCACCATGTTTTAATACACAGCCGAGACATTATCATAATGCATATAATAACGAGCCATGGATGACTCGAGCTCAAATAAACCTTGTTGTCGTCTTGATGAACAGCCACAAAGCCAAGAAGAACAAATTATGCCATGTCCTGTTGTTGTTTTACGAGCTTGTCTAAAAGTGCGAGTGGTTTCACTTTGTCCAGAGAGCTCGCGATCGCGCCTATATTTAAACTAGCGAACTTCTTGATCTCATGTTTTTAACGTGCGCGTGATCATTGAAGCGCTCTCCATTCAGATGCGGACAAACGCGAGAGTGAACCCTGCTGAAAAATCTAGCTTAAACCAGCCTAAGCTGGTTGGCTGGTTTTAGCTGGTCGACCAGCCTGGTTTTAGAGGGGTTTTGGCTGGAAAATGACCAGCTTAAACCAGGCTGGTTTTAGCTGGTTTAAGCTGGTCATTTTCCAGCCTGACCAGCTAAGACCAGGCTGGAAATGCCTGGAAACCAGCCTGGAAATGGCCAAAACCCCTCTAAAACCAGGCTGGTTGACCAGCTAAAACCAGCCAACCAGCTTAGGCTGGTTTAAGCTGTTTTTTTTAGCAGGGAAGAGCGGAAAAAACAAAGGAGAAGCCTGACAAAACAGCAGCAAATGAGGCTTCTGCAACCTAAAACATGAACAAACTGCCATGTTGAACTATTATCATCACCTATTGGACCATTATGAACTCGGAATGAAGGAATTACTTTCTAACAAGAGGCTACACGTGCTGCTGAAGATTACAGACACAGATGAGAGGTTTGCACTGTGGGCTATATTTTGTGCTGTTTCTTTAACCCGAATAAGGACTAAATGTATGCTGAGTGTAATTTTTCTGTAATTGGTAACATATCAGAGACTGTAATGGTCTGTATGTGTTTATATATGTTCATTCATTTATTTATTTAATGTAAATGCAGATGTTACAGCAGGCTATTTCACACTATCATTGATCTGCAGTTATAATCAAATCATGTTCATAGAAAAGTTAGTAATAAACATTTATACACAACTATTTATATGTATAAAGCATCTGTGCTGTGAGAAGTGCTTCTCATATGATATGTGAACGACCTGTACGTTGTTACTGTGACATTTCCTTGAGTAAACATGACGTTGTCTGAAACTTTCTGTCGTACACCACGCCCACCAAAAGGGTACCCTTGGTAGTGGAAATGCAAGCTTGATAAAGGTGACCTGTACTGACCCGTACCGTACTGTACCTCTCAGTGGAAACGAGCCATAAAATGCCAGGTAAATCACACTTCGTTGTTGGGCAATTCGATGGACGACTCTGGGTTTGGTGGGTGCCATGCAAACTGTACTTGTTTGACTAATTTTGCCAAGTGTAAAGTTCTGTGAAGGAGGATTATGGTGTGGGGTTGATTTTTCAGGGTTTGGGCTTGGCTCTTATTTAGCTTATCCAATTCAACTATAGTGCATGTCTTTGGACTTGTGGGGGAAACTAGAGCACCTGGAAGAAACCCACGCGAACACGGGAAGAACATGCAAACTCCACACAGAAATATCAATGGACCTAGCCGAGGCTCAAGCCAACAACTTTCTTGCTGTGAAGCACTGTCCGAAAAAAACTCTTAATGCATCAGCATATAAAGACATTTATGTATTTTTTTTTCATGCTCCCAACTTTGTGGGAACAGTTTGGAGATGCCCCCTTCCTGTTCCAACATGACTGTGGACCAATGCACAAAGCAAAGTCTATAAAAACATGGATAAGTGAGTTTGTTGTGGGCCTGAACTGGCCTGTGCAGTATCCCGACCTCTACTTGATAGAAGCTTAGATTAGAGCACATTAGGGATGGATTAGAGCACGTTCTCCTACAAAAATGGGAAAAAAAGTATATAAACACACTTCTAAACTGTCTGGAAAGCTTCCCAGAGGAGCTGAAGCTGTAATAGTTGCAAAAGTATGGGTCAACTCCATTTTATGCCCTACAAATTAAGATTAAGATTTCATTAAGTTTATATCATATCATACCTAAAACATTCCTTTTAGTTCCGTCCCTCTTTCAAAAAAAAAAAAAAAAAAAGGTGAAGCTTTTTTGGTCAATTTGTCCAGTCTGCTACCTAATGGTCCGTTACTTAAAGTGTGTCATAATTAAATGTAATGCTACGTATAATAACTGAATGTTCACTCTTGTACCTTTTGTAACAATTATATTCAATTAAATTAATCTTTATTTGTATAGCGCTTTTACAATGTGAATTGTGTCAAAGCAGCTTCACATAGAAGTTTATAGTGAATTAAAAGTGTCGGTTCAGTTTTCAAAGTTTAGGTTTAGTTCAGTTTAGGTCAGTGTAGTATAATATTCACTGCTGAGAGTCCAAACACTGAAGAGTAATCCATTGATGTGCAGCTCTACAAGTCCCGAACCATGCAAGCCAGTGGCGACAGCGGCGAGGAAAAAACTTCATCAATTGGCATAAGTAAAGGATAAAAACCTTGAGAGAAACCAGGCTCAGTTGGGCACAACCATTTCTCCTATGGCCAAACGTCTTGTGCAGAGCTGCAGTCTAGGCGCCAGAGGCTAAAGAACGCTGGACGTCAGCGAAGACTCTGGAGGTCACAGGGATCAGACGCATGCTCTCCACTCCTCCATGACCACAATAGCAGCTGCTCCGGATACGGCCTGGTCCAGGATTGTGGACGCTTGGGATCATCTCTTCTCAGGTCTTGGATTGCATCAGTGGCACTGCATAACCTCTGGGGGCCTCGGGATGAGTATCCCCAGGTGGTAATAGAGAATAAAGGGAATAATTAGTGTAGCTGCTGTTCATAGTGTATATAAACAAGATGTGTGGAGCATCATTATGCATCATACCGCTATGTAATGCACTGAGTGTATGCCTCACTAAAAAGATAGGTTTTTAATCTAGTTTTGAACTGCGAAAGTGGGTCTGAGCCTCGAACATTATCAGGAAGGCTATTCCAGAGTTTAGGAGCCATAAATGAGAAGGCTCGACCTCCTTTACTTGACTTTGCTATTCTAGGTACTACCAGAAGCTCTGAGTTTTGAGATGTTTAAGGGGGGGTTGGATTGTAGCAAGACAGGAGGTTGGTTAGATAAACAGGAGCTAGATTATTTAAAGCTTTATAAATAAGAAGTAATATTTTAAATTCAATACGAAACTTAACAGGCAGCCAGTGTAAGGAGAATAAAAATTGGGGTGATATAATCATATTGTATAAACCTGGAACTCTGGCAGCTGCATTTTGTACTAGCTGAAGTTTGTTAATAGAGGATTCTGGGCAACCAGTGAACAGAGCATTACAGTAATCCAGCCTAGAAGTCATAAAAGCATGAACTAGGTTTTCTGAATCTGAGATGGATAGCATACTTCGTAACTTAGTGATCTTTCTCAGATGAAAGAAAGCAGTTTTTGTGACATTTTTTTGATTTTCAAGAGTTAAGTTGCTGTCTAATATAACACCCAGATCATTTATAGTAGCGCTAATGCTAACTTTGTATCCCTTTAATTGTAGGTTGAGTTGTGAGATACACTGTGTACAGGATTTGGGCCCAATAAGTAATAGTTCTCTTTTGTCTGAATTTAGGAGATGAAAATTGTTGGTCATCCAGTCTTTAACATCTTTTAAGACTATCTATGGTAATCAGCTTCATACTGTTGGTATTGGTTGTCCACACAGCGCTATTGCAGTGATTAACCAAAATTACATTAAAAAGAGTGTCTCCTCAATATAGCAAAAATAACCAACTGTTTTTGGGTGGGCCAAAACAGCCAGTAAGGAGATAGTATGCAAATGTGTAACATGGTGACAGAAATAAATCACAGAATGATGGTAATGGGGCAATCTGTTTTCTGCACTATGACTTTTGCATTTTGGAGTGTTGTTGGTGGTTTATTTGCATAAACAGCTATATTTCACCCTAAAGCAACGTCTAAAAATGTATTAATAAAAAAGAAATGGAAAATGTAGTGGCAGAAATACTTATACATAATATGCATGTACATAAAACTCACAGGTTTGCAGCTTTGTAAATTTATTTGTGTGTGTATATATATATATAATATATTTTTTTTTTTTTTTAGTCAATCACACAATCAATAAACACAATCTGTTAATTAGGACTATTTGATAATCAACATTCTTTTTTAAATGAAAATGATCTGGTAACTTTATGCTAGCACATTATCCATTTTTGACAAATTTCTGCAGTAAAAAGTAAAAAGTCACAATCCCCGACCTGTGTGACTTATTCAGCAGCTGTGTTTGTTTTTAGAACCATCACTGCATAAACCCGTATTATTCTGAAATCAAATGGGTTTCATTTGAGAACTCTATAGAAACCTTATTAATCTCAATCCTCAAGTCAGCATAATTATGTATAGAGGTGTTTTGTTGCGAAGAATTGCAGCATCATTCAACTTATTCAAAGGGGTATTGAGAAGAAAACTAGTGTCAGCTGTTGTTTTGGCCACAGGCATATGATGACATCATGTCTAGTCATTTGAAACAAAAGGCTAAAGGGCACATTCTATATTCAGAAAACATCTTGTTTATTTTTCATTTACAATAGCAGCTGGTTGGGTTGCCATGACCACATAAAAAAAAGAAAAAGGTATATAACAATTAGCATGCCTTGCAGGTAACACAGCCTTGAAGTCCTCTTGGGAAGTATATCTGTTTATGAGCGTAATTGTGTGATGTGCTTTTAGTCTCAATAAAGTGGACGCCATGACCAATTTCAGATTTATCATTCAGTTCTCAATAAAGAAAGGAAGCCTTTTAAAGCTACAAACATGAAAAGTAAAAGACATGCATTAGATGAGTAATGCGTTGTCTGTCTTTTATCACTTATGACCAAAGAAAAGTCTTTGAAGAAAATGTCCTGAGCTTCCCTCCAGTAATTATGGCTTTTTAGAGGCATGCATCTCATAAATACCATCAATCTGACCAAACTTAGCTTAATCGCCTTACAAAGAACTACGATTTAAGAGCAGAAAGATTTCACCCAGAGGACTGACAAGTCCTGAGCGTCCTCCGAGTGCAACTTCAGCTGTCTCAGAGCGTTCCGATTTTTGCGCTTGGTAATGATGGGTGGCTCAAACAGGCCGTCAGCACCAGAAACAGCAGCCGCCCATCAGAGATACGAGAGCTGACAGGCCTGATTTAGCAACCGCCGTTTCACAGAGAGAGAGACGGCGACATGCCGATTACTGCAGTCTACTCAACTTATTTCTGCTCTTTATTAAAGCAGATACACCCACACATAGTTCAGACTTTCATAATCACTCTCACTATGAAGATGATACCCACTTACACAGCGGATTACTACATATTTGCTGAATGCCTTTCTCAACGGTCCCAGTGGAACTCAAGTGCCCCCTAGTGACCAATGTGTTCATCTGATTGAAAACATCATCAATGGAGGTTTATGACCTTTTTTCTCCTGTTTGTTTTGAGCTTGACTGTATCCGAATTTGCATACTTCGCCACTATATTGTATATGAAAAACAATATGTGACATAGGCTATGTTATGCTAATCATTAAGCAAACAAAAATTATCCAAATAACATAGGGGAGAGCGGGGAACAAAGTAAAACTTTTTGGTTTTGGCCAAATAATGAACAAAGTAATAGGTTTAGATAAACCATTTTTTTTACCAACAACACACAAGCCTCTCCTACAAATGAGCACTGGTTGTATGATTGCTGGACCTATGGTTTCTGTGCAAAAAATGTTACTATTTACCCCACCTGCGGGGCAAGTTAACAGAGAATTAGTTGTAACATGCTTATAAAGTCAGACTTCACACAATTCATTTAAATTCAGTTTACTTTAAATTGTATATTTTTTAATACATTTTTTTTTTATATTTTTTTATTATATAGCACAGCATGTTTATTTATTTACATATATTGGATAAACACATTTGGATTTAGTGCCATTATTATTCATTATTTTACAATGTATTTATTTGGATTATTAGTAATAAAATATTTTTTCTATTAAAAATAGTTTCTGTGAAAAAAACTTTTTTTTAAATAAAAAGTTCTCAACATTACACTCAAAATCCCAAAAATACTTTGTTAGTTTAATTGGTGTCCAAATGTGTGTCTTATTTGTAACACAGATTTTAGTTGTCTTATTTAGTTTAGTTGTCTTAATTACAACTAACCCCGCTGTGTCATGTTTTCTTCAAAACTGGCTAGCACTGTGTTTTTACATTTTTTTTAAAATGGTTCAGTCTTTTAGCCTACAAGACGGTCATCACAACAATATAAGATTTTACTTACTTTCACAGTTAAAAAAAAATTATATATATATATATATATATGTAGAGAGAGAGAGAGAGTATAATAAAAATACCTTTAACCTGAAAAGATGGTTTCTCCTGTGTTTCTCATCCAAATTCCGCTGAACTTTTTCAATAATTGGCAGGTAGACATATGTTAACACTGTGGTGAAAATCTTGGAAGCATGCCATGGTTAACCCTGAGCAAATACCTTAAAACTTTGTTACATTTTACCCCATGTTACTTTGTGCCTCACGCTCCCCTTTTACTAAATGAACTAAAGTAGAAATGAATCATATGCAATCTGGATTATGTAATCAGATTCCAAAAATCAATTAGTTGTAATTAAAATAAACTACTTTTTAAAATGTGTAATCAGATTACAGTGAGGATTACATATTGTTTTTTATTATTATTCTTACAATGCACTTATTGTTGTGAGTTTAATCTTTTTCTGAATTCACATTTGCAATGTTGCTATTGTTTGATGTTTTATGTTGATCTTGATATAGGCATGTCAGTGTTTTTCAGATTAAATATTTGATACACAATCAAAAAAAAATTTTGTTGCTTGTTTAAACTCCTTATTTAAAATGAGCTAAAACAACACAATTCTTGAGATTGTGGGAGGTAACTTAATTGTTTTATGTTCAATCCACTATGTGGTTAAGTTAACTTAATTGATTTTTGTTGGGACAACATGAATGAACTGTGTGGAACCCTGAATTTTTACAATGTAGTTGTGATATTGCTGTGAATGTTTTTATTTTTTTTTATAGCTTTTTTGTAATAATGTTGCTGCTTTCTAAATTTAATTAAAGTACATGTTTTAAAATCAAAAGACATGATTGTGTTTTACTCAGTATCAGCTCTGCAACAGCAAGATATAAAATATTTTGAAGCATTAACTGTCCATATATACATATCGCATTTTAAAAAGATGTTAAGGCTCTTGTTTATGATTAAAGAGTAGAATATATATGAAGAGTTTAGATGCAAAATCCTTTAGGTGCTATCACTTATTTATTTCACTTTAAAGAGATTGTTTACTCCAAAAATTTATGTACCAAATATTTATATTTACTCATCCTCAGGTGATTATAAACCTTTATGAGTTTCTTTTTTTTATACAAGAGGCGATAAAATCATATCAGATGTTTAAACATGTTAAAACAGCTGCCATTACAATATTTATCAATATCTGGCTCTTTTTGGATTCTCTGAAGCTATAGAAATTAAAAATGTAAAACAGGAAATAGGTCAGGACCATTGTTATTGTTTACATCCCTCAATATGGTGTCTATATATATATATATATATATATTACTGTCAATGCTGAAAAGAGTGCTGGTAAAAGGGGTGGTCCACAGTTATTTTTTCAGGCTTGCAGTAAATCAGCAAGTGATTTTTAAGGCTAAAAATTCATTTCATGGGTAAATTGCACTATATTGGAAAATGCAAGCATAAAATATTTATTTCAAAAACACACAAACAAATAAACTGTGGTGTGTATAAAGCAAATGCTTTCAGTTTTATTGTAAAGCGAACGCTATCATGAAAAAAAAATGTGAGAGAAATCAAATAAAATGAAGAGTATTGTACATACAAGTGAACTTATATGCACATTTATCTGCTAAAATATGCATATAATATGAGGGAATATGGAGCAAAAATACTGTTCAGTCTTTGTGTCTCTTCAGTGTTTTATGATTTAGACATAACTAAAACTTTTTTTTTTATTGTCCTACTGCAATAAGAAATAGATCTCAGACACACATAATTCTGCTCTGAAGTTCAGTTTCAGCAGTAGTTCTAGACTGTAATACAGTACTAGACTGTAATACTAAAACAAATAAACCAACAAATGTTGAAAAAAAAACTGAAACAAGCACCATAGTTACTAAAACTAACAAAAATAGTTTTGTTTGCAGATGTGATGGGATTACAGCAGATGTGAAGAACAGAACCTCATTTAAATAATTCCCTGAACACTTTCCTATCCTCTGACATTTTTAAAATGTGTGTCATGGCAGGTTTGGTGTTGATTCTGAATCTTTTTGGTTACCATGTTTAAAGCATAAAATTTTGAAAGCTGTGGAATATAATTTGTTAAATTATATGTCAGTGTTGACTGTTCTAGCAATAAACTTTTTTACTTGGCAGTGTTTCTCTGAGGGGCAAACATTGGCTCATGAAAATTGCAGCAAGTTGTAAACCCCTTGAGCTGTCTGTAGACTTTCTGGCCTCCACCTGGTGCAGATTTTCTGGAGGCCAGATCCAAAAGATAGAGATCGAGAATTATGCAGAGATAATACAGAATATAGAAACACTATATCAAAATCACTCTGGGGCTGGATTTTAATTCCGTTTTTTTAACATGATGGAAGTTTTTGAACCATGAAAGTAGCTAATTTCCAAGTTAGTCAAATACAGTTGTGTAAAAACAAACTAATCTGAGCCAACTTTTTGCCAAATTAACTTAGTATTTGGTAACTCTTCACTTGAAGGGGATGTTTAAGACTGTCATGACACATATGCATGACTTTAGCGTCATTAGATAAGTCATCTAAAATGCAAATAATACACTCTGAGATTTTGACAATTTAACATAAATGATAAAAAAAATCAAGTTTATGACAAGTTATGTTGTCTTCGTAGCATCAAGTTGTAGTGACAAAGAATGTAGTGATGTATTTGATTATGTCAAGCTGCCATAACAAGTCATCTCAGAAAATGACATCTTTGCATTTAAAATGACATAACTGAGTGAATGACAGCTGTTATAAGCATGCGTAAAATCTCCATTTTCATTACGTGTCATTGTCATGATTATAAATGTTTCATGCCAGTATTATAAACACCCCCTTCAAGACTTTACTTATTGGTTTATTAATTTATTAATCTAATAGTCTAAATCTAATAGTTTGAGCTGGGTTAATATTACTCTTACATAAAAGTCCACATAAACCAGAAGCTGCAACCATTATTTAATTTTATTTTCGTATTATGACGCAGTTCCTAGAGAATATCAGGGAATATTAAAAGAGAAAACAGTGGGTGTGGCTTGTTTTTTCTGCTGCAAGCTGAATGGATGTAGTTTCAAGAGTTCACACTTAGCTGATGATTTATAATAAGCTTGTTTGGCATGCTGTCCCAGGAGAGAGCTGAGCTTAAGGGATCCTCGAGCCCAGGGCTCCCTCCCGTTTGCATGGCAAGAGGGTAGATTGAGCTCAGGTAGATCTCAAAAACTCCCCCGCTGATGTGGCTAAAGGTGAACTGCTTTAACAAGGAAAATACTGATGCTGGGACTATGGTGCCCATTTGGCTTAGTCGGTTTGCGTATGACACATGTCTTTGAATGGTGGGAGGAAACCGAGAAACCCAGGGGAAACCCACACAGACACGGGAAGAACATGCAAATTCTGAACAGAAACGCCAAGTGGTGTCATGAGAAATTGAGTCCCCCCACCCCCCCTACTTCTTATGAAAATATATAATGTTACATATAAATACATAAAAACATCAAAAAGACATCATTAAATGTTTACAAACGTTTAAATAATTATTAATATGTGTCTTTAATTTGTAGTTACTGATAATAATGTTCCTAATACTAATAAGTCTTGTTAAAAATCACAAGACTGAGAAAAGACTATAAAAAGAACTTTTGATCAGGCATTCAACACAGATGATACATTGGGGTCCTAAGCGGACTCGATTGCAGGGGGGACTCGATTTCTCACCACACCAGCCCAGTGAGGATCAGAGCCAGTTGTTTTCTTGCTTTTGGACAGCAGTGCTAACCATGCCGTCCCAATCTAGGTAAAGAGGGGAGAAGGGGAACAAGGGGGTTTCTTCCAGCCAAAGATAGGGATGGTTAACATGAAACTGACATTTCGACACAGTGTCGAGATTCTGAAGCCCCGAAGCATGATCCGAAACACCAAGTCACGTGACTAAAATGATTCAAAGCATCGGCCATTTCAGAAGCAGTTCGAGACCCGTTTCATGTAGCCTAGTGGACTGTGAGTGTGCACATTGTTACTGGTGGCTCAAAGTCAATGGCAAATGACTCGAAGTAAATGGCTTTTGGCTTCGAATTCCGACTTGTACAAATACTCAGAACTTATGACTTTATGTATTTTAATAATGTTACTGTTTTATGGTAAAGTATAGATAGGATACAGCTGCGTATTCGCACATCAATATAGCATCATTTTTGTAACACTGTATAACAATAATTCATATTTTTACAGTACTGTGACGGTTGGGTTTAGGGTTGGGATAGGCATTAATAAAATACAATTTATTGGGTAATTAAATAAATAACAAATAATTCTCAGTAAAACTACTGTTTTTACATTACTGTGACAGTTGGGTTTAGGTAGACGTTACTAAAACACAAAAAATGGGAAATTTATTAAATAATATAAATAATTCTCCTTAATTTCCAGTCACAACTGTGTGATCTATAGCAACAACTATATTTTATGACCAAAACAAGACATATGTATTTGCAAAGTGTTTATTCGAATGTCGACCAATGTTAAAACAAAACACCTGCCTCAACTCTACAACGTGGGGTTTAAAACCTCAAATTAGCTTAACTATTTCTTTGCTGAAGCGGTTCCAGAGCAATACATAAAAAATGACCACTAGGTGTCAGTGTAGCGACGAGTTTCAAAACGTTTAGAAACTTCCACACATTTGCTTCAACTGTTTCAGTGTTTCATGAAGCCTCGCTTTGCACTAGCCAAACATGGTTGTGGAATAAATACTGTGGTTATTTATAGTGACTTAGGAATCATCTGATTGGAGGATCATGTATTAGTTAATGTGGGACCGGCTGTGGTCAATCATAAGCACGTGATAGTCTCGAAATTAGTTTATATATAAACTTCACAAAGTAGGCATTTTATTCAGAAAAATTGGGAAAAGTGTTTGGGGAGAGTTATTTACAACCTAACAGACACCACCTTCTCATCATTTCTGTTTATGCCAAAACTGACAGTTGGAGCTGCATGGTGTTTAGCCACGATCAGTTCCTAAGATAGATTTCAGTTAAAGATTAGAAGGGCAAACTATTTGTTTTCACAGATGAATTGTTCACCACAAAACTAGCAATGCAAGCTAACAAAATCATGTGGTTTTGATTTCATGGGGATTTCAACCTTCAATACATGTATGGTTTATTGCTATTGGTGTAGAATTAGTTTTTATATTTATTATTTGTTAGAAGATCTCTGTCAATTATTCTTTAGTTTATCCTTTTCATTTTCCCTATTGTTGTTGTTGTTGGCATTATTATTAATTATATTATCTAACAGCTGTATTTCGTTTCTTGCATGTGTTTTATGCTCGCTGCTGATCATCTATATCATTTTTTTTTGTGTTCACATAATTTCAAAATAAAAAAATACAAATTTGATGGGGGGAAACAGTGGTTACTTTAAATGTTAGAAACTGTTGCTTTTATACTACATGGGGAAATATATTTTTTTCAAATCAACTGCTCTGACTGACAGTTATATGTAGTCAGGTCTATTTGTAGTCATGTCACTTTTACTAGCACGTCCACACTGGTTGTCTTAGTAACAAGACATATTCTCAGTTAACTGTGAGACTGATGAAGCACTGGATGTTTGATAATGAAACATGGATACATTAAAACATGAACATGTTTGTGACCTGGGACTACAAAATTTGTATTTTTTATATATTAAATAAGCCTTCCATTTATGTGTGGTTTAATAGCACAATATTTGGCCAAAATACAAATGTGGAAATCTGAAAGTTCAATTAAAAAAATTGAAATGTTTAAAAAAATAAAAAAATAAATAAAAATCGCCTTTAAAGTTGTGCAAATGACATTCTTAACAGTCAATTTTTTCGTTTTGATTAGGAAAATGAAAATACATAGATCTTTTTACTTGTATGGTTATTGGCAAAAAAAAAAAAAAAATCACATATATATATATGATAAACTTTGTGGTTAAAGGTCACATTTGTCAGTAGTGTGCTAAATAAATAAGGGTGACATGCAATGCTTGAGGTATCATATTGAATAAGTCATCTTATTCAAAAATAGATTTATTAATGTTTTAAAGCAATTATTTTATTATTCTTACCAAGACTGCACTCATTTAATGGAAAAGACAGCAACAACAGTATTGGAGTATTAAATTGTTAAATGACAATTTATGTGCTGTGATGACAATTTTTCCAGGTTCCATCAGAAATTCATATTTTTTATGGTTAACAATAATATATTATAATCAATGTTGAGAACATATTGCTGAGTATTTTGCTCAGTGTTTTTGTGGAAATCATGAACCAATATTTGAAACTCATTTTGATTCTTGATCCATTTTAAAAATTATTGCTGAATAAAATAATATATTAAAATAAACAAAAATACACTACAGTCATACTTTTGACTGGACCCAAACTTTTGAAAGGTCATGTATAACTCTGAGCCTTAACCAGTGTTGAGTAAGTTTCTTTAAAAAAAGTAATTAATTGCAAATTACTAATAAAATTATGTTTAAATTACCTTTCTAAAGGCTTTACACAGCAAAGGCGGCACAGAAACCAAACTTCCAAATGGCATAAAACCACAAAATTATATAGCGTCTTACACTGTATTCTGAGCAGACACACGTCACTTTAGGGCCAACTTAAATCGGCTGTATAATGATGACTGGAAAGATGACTGAAAAAAAATCCTGGTTGCCTTAAATTGTTAAGCTGAATCAAATTAACCTTATGAGTCTATTGAACTTATATTATGTTAATCGGACTCAAAACAGCTTGTGTAACTTATAAAGTTAAGTTAGAACATGATTAACTTAGTTTAGTAAGTTACAATGACCTAAAACATATGCTGTCAGGACTGATTGATAATATATATATATATATATATATATATATATATAATTTTTTTTAATTTTTTTTTCAGTGTATGTCTGAAAAGTAATGGAATTACCCAATAAGTTATTTGATTATGTGACAATACTGCTGGAAAATAGATTTAACTCTTTAAAATCTTTTAAATTCATATTTTCTATACAATGCTACAAATATCTGAATAACAAAACAATTAATCTGCTTTTCTGAATTGATTTATACAGAACTCTTGAATTTATGTACAGTATTTAAGGCAAGTATATTATAATTAAATTACATAACATGAAAATGAGTCCCTTACTTTACTTTTTCTGCAAAAAATAATTGAATTACTCTGTAACTAAACCCAACAGTGGTCCTGAGTGGCAGGAATGTTGTCATCTACATTTTATAACCACACACAACAACACATAAAACACTAACACTCATCTCAAACAACACTTCATCATCCCTCATTGAATCTTATCTAAAGCATGGCTGGGAACTAGTTTTTAATTAAGTTATAAAACACAAATCAATAAAATAACCTCCTGTTTAAATTGACTGAAGATAATAAATTAAAGTTGTGGAAAATATTCAAGAATTGTGGCATTAATTCGTTTTAATTAATTCAAATAAGCAGCAAAAGAATTTTTTCAGCAAACTGCATAAGTGTGCACATTCTGCTAAACATCTCCATTTGTGGTCCACAGAAGCTCTGTGAGTTCAGAATGACATGAGGCTGAGTAAACAATCGAAAATATCTACTTGTAATAAATTAACTTATTTTTTAAAATTAACAACATTGTATTTATAAACCTCCAAATCAAGTGTATTCTTGCAATCGCTTTTGTTCAAAACAAAACTGTAACAGACGTTGAAATGCACAAATCCCGCGTTCTACCAGTATAAGGGGAAAGGAAGATCTGTTTTATTTTCAGTGAAGGACACGCAAGGATCCACTCACAAATATTCTAAAGACATATTTCATTATGTGTGATAACAGCTCAATTCTCAACTCTGATTCTGGGGACTCACAACACTGCGTGTTTATCATCAGATCATTAGCAGAAAATGACATAATTTTTGGTCCACAGAACCAGACTTGAAAACAGCTGTGCTAAAAATATCATAAACATTAGTGCCATTTACCCTGAAGTCAGAAAATACATCGCGAACATTATGGGAGTGTTTGAAGCATCAGTCTAACTCTGAGGGTTTCGGTTTACGCATTCATGAACTGTAAATTTGGCCATAGCTACAGTGTGACATTTTGGCACCAAAACAAAAGGATAATTAAAAAAAATAAGTGCCTATTCTTCCACACTCCAAAACAAAAGCAAATACTGAATGTGTTCCAACAAAACATCACTAATTGTTGCTTTTCGCTTGTTAAAAAAAGGAATACTGAACTTGCGCTTACAAATACGTGACACATCAGGCTTGAAGAGCTGAGCGTGGCTGTGCAGGAAATGAGTAATAAAAAAAACAAGACACACACACACTCCACCTGGGGCAACACAATGGCCGTCCCTGTCTGATTTGGTCTGTCAGTCTCTGAGGATGGTTTGTGTGAGCGTGCCGTCGTCTCATTTGGCTTTTCCAACGTCCTGTGTCTCTTCCTCCACCACTACAATGGGCAAATTGTGGAACTGACCATTGGCATCCAGCTGTATCTCCCCTGTCTCTTCCATTTCTCCCTGCACCACCTCCTCGCCTCCTTCCACAACAGTCGCACCACCCGCCGCTTCATCGCCCTCAAGCTGCAGTTCCATTACACTCACGCTTTGGTCAGCGGCTGCCGGGTCGATCTCGATCAAGGTGGCGTTTTCCTGGTTTTCGTCTTCCTGCACAACCCTGACGACACCCTCTTGCATCACTACTGTACCTGCGACCACTTGACCATCTTGGGTTACACCAGCATTAGTCGCTTTCTGCGTCAATTGGACGAGCTCAACCGGACTTACGACAGTCCCGAGTTGTGAGGGGTCCTGCATGGCCGTGGCACCAAGCAGCGTAAGCCCAGATGCGGGATGGAGTGTGATGGCTTCAGTTTTTCCCTCTGAGCCTCCGGCGATTCGTGTGAAGAGCTGAGAGCCTGCGGGTAGAGCGTGTAGGGTTACAGTGTTAGATGGTGGACTGAGGTTGGTCACTGTGAACGACTGGCCGATGGAAGAAAGGGTTATGGGAGAGAATACAGTGAACTGCTGGGGCTGGAGGGTGAGAGGCTGAGCTATGGATGTGCTGAGTACTGTGGTGGAGGCGGGACGCTGGAGACGGGGGCGTTTGGGAGCACGTTTGGCTGGAGGGGTGGAGGGGAGAACCAGACTGCTGAGGGCCTGTGACTGACATGACCAGCTGAGGGACTGCTGCATCTTCTGTTCTTCTAATTGCTGTTCCAATGCTAAACATAAAACACAACATTCACTGTTGTTATAAAAGCATTAAGAAGCAATTCATCCTGAGAGATAGTATGTTTTAGTGACTTAATTAGTGTTCCTTTAGGCACAATGACTATGTGACTTTTATATGCAATGCCTTTTTTCACTATTGTGTTTGTCAGCGCTGGCATGTATGAAATTTTTGACTTGGTAAACTTGCTCAGTGGCTACCTTGGCACTGCACTGAACGTATTTTCATCTTGTTTGGATAAATCTGCACATGCTTTACACTTAGGGCTTGACATTAACTTTTTTGATCAACAGCCACTGTAGCTACTAAATTTCCAACATTACTAGCCACTCGCTATTTTCATTAGTCTCAATTTTGTTGTTGGGAAATATATTTCATATGCATAAATTTGACTTTGACATGCTAAAATTACACGTCTCCTCATTCATATCACTTTTTGTGTGTTTTTGTATGAGCTTGCTCAATTTGCATGAGCAAATGGGTTGTCGCATTGTACCTAATTTTTATTTCCTAACTTTTCAGAGTTCAAAATTAAGGATTTACCAACTGTATCTCTGACCACACCAAAGATAAATAAATAATAATTATTTCTTAGCCACAAACTTTTAAATAATGTGTCAAAACAATCTAAATATAGCTGTATACATGCACTTTTTAAATTAACAAAACTTTTCTTTAAAAAAAAATAAAAATTTAAAAAGAATTACTGTCATGTATCTAAAATATGCACAGTAATCTGTCCTGGCTAAAGGTCCCAGATCACCAGTTAACTACACATAAATGGGAAGTTAATCTCATATTAAAGCAATGTTATTGTAAAAAAAGATAATTAAACCATATTAACAAAAATACCTGTAAGCAAAAGAAAGCAGGTAAAAACATACCGTGTGTGAGAATGAAATGGTAATCACACACACACACAGTAAATGTTAGGCTTGTTAATAATCTGTTTAAAGAATAATTAAAGCGAAAACAGTGACCGCTGATGCTTACAAAAGGATATATATATTTTTTTTAACTTGAGCTCTTCAAAGAGATCTCATCAGTTGCGTTTCCTCTAGGCATGGTTTGTTTCTTGCAAGTAAACGACAGCACGCATGCTTTTTAACAGTCACGCGCATCACATCAATTGTAATCATACTACAGTGTTTCCTCTAGGATTTTTTCCAGCTGTAGCGGCAGACCTTTTACCCAAATCTATCAACTACCTATGGCGTTATTTCAATGACAAATGGCGTGAGCGCAGTATTACAAGTCGAGATCGCATTCATGTAATATACGAGGATGGGTATCCTATGCTTGCTCGCAGATTTCCTGTTCATGCACAAAACTTCTTTGCACGCCCTCAAATATACGCTGCTCAAGCGCAGATTTTCTTGTTTGCTCTCAAATAAACGCTGCTAAAGTGCAATTTAGTGCTTTTATGTAACGGGTATGTCTCCAACATTTATTAGATTTGCTAGAAATAATTATGAATGTCTCCAATAGATCTACAGAACGGCATTGATGCATCTTAAAGTAAAGTGAAACGGCTATAAACTCTAGCAAGATAAAGTTGTTGTATGCAGAGCCATAGACCTTTATCTATAAAAAGTAATTTTATGGAAACGGTGTTCATCTTAACTGAAAGCTATGTTGTGTTTGCTGGCCTCATGCATCACGCACCTGTCTGTCAGTCAGTCAGCATGTCACCTTAGAGGGTTAAACAAATAACGCACAGCACTACTACGGTTACATAAAGGTTTGCGCTGTTATATTATAATTCACTTACCTTTTAATACGTTTTGGTGTGATTATAACCCCCTATTTAAAAAAACAACGACTGAATGTTTTGAATGAGAAGATGTAATGTAGCCATGGCAGGATGAATTTTGGTGTGGCGCCCCGCCATGGAAGAATAAATGCAGCGGAAACCATGTTCTATAATTCGGTATTCACCTTGCTCAAACACAATTAGTTTTGTCAGTCATGCTGCTTCTCGATTCTAAGATCCCATTTGCACAAATATTGGGTCATCCTTATTGTCGAACCATGCATTTAAGAAAACTACAAATTAAAAGTTATTTTCAACCAACCAAAGTGGCTAGTGGGAGCGGTTGTCTGACCCGCCACAGCTAAAATCTACCCGCACATGGCGGGTTAGCGGGTGTTAATGTCAAGCCCTGTTTACACTTACTAGTCATTTCAAATGGGACAAGAATCAAAGTAGTATCCTTTGCAGAAATGTCACCACAGGCAAGTTTTTCTAATGGGTCTGGGAAGCAAAAATGTTTTTTTGCAAGAAGTTTTTTTTATTATTAAAGTCTGTCTGAACCAGAATTTTTTACTGGCGGCAATTTCAGCTGAAATCGAACGTTGAATAGAGGCTGGAGTTTTATTTTAGCGCTCCTTATTATTACTCGCAACAAATGGAATGTCATTCCAGTGGAGAACATTTACAGATTTTGATGAAATGTAATGAAGACATTTTTTTCTTCCAATAACAGATTATTGGTTCACCTCAAATATTCATTTTTTTAAGTAAAGAATCAGAAAAGTGTTGTACTGAACAAAATCTTCATCAAAACAAGACAAGACTTGTCTTGTTTGACTACTAAGTGACAAAATATGCTTCATTAATAAGGAATCAGTTTGGTAAATGTAGTAAACAGTTTTAAGAGTAATTAAGAGTTTCAGCATGTTTAATAAAAGTGCTGCAACAAAAGTGCTAATTAACTATGCCTAAACTATGTCTGCTAATTCAGCATGCTGCAACAAAAGTGCAAATTAAACTGTCTCATATTGTTCTTTGGTCTCTTCACTTACTTGTCAGTGTTCTGAGGACTTGTGTCTGCTCTGGGTCCGTCATTTGCCGTCGTACATTTAGAATTTGCTTGATGGAGTCCAACAGGTTAAAAACTTGTGCCAGGTTGCTCAGAACTGCAATCTCTGCAAAACAGACCACATGGTCATGTCTCATGAAGTCACAAAAAATACAAACTCAATATACTAAAGGTGCAGTCACACTGCTTTTTTCCCCAATTTTGTTATATATATTAATATGCATGCAAATGCACCAGACCAGAAACGCAAGCTCACAATCAAGTTTCACATGTTGCTGCGTTCCAAATTTCAAGGTTGGTAAACAAAGTAATTCACATAACATGGTTGTGTTGGACAAATAAAATAAAATGAAATAAAATAAATTAGAATGAAATAAAATAAAATAATGAATCTTTACTTGAACAACAAGATGGCAAAAAAAGACAATGAACCACCAAAATAAAGACCATTTTAAGTTAATGAATTTTATTAAATTATCAGATTTAATGTTTTAATAATTGTTTTATGTTTTAAGTTCCAACTTATTGGCAGGAGCATGTAAAACATATTACTTAGCTTACAGAAGGACTCATTCATTTCTATGGTAATTACAGGTCAGGAATTGACACTTGCTCAACTCTGATGGTGTTTTGATGAAATCCAGGTTGTAATCTGAGTGGTATCATGGCACAAGTGATCCAAATTGACTGTTATGCTTTCTGCAGTATTGAGGTCATGGAGGTTGTTAACATCCATATGCTTAGACTTGTTGCCTATATGCCCAGGCAATCCGCTTGTTAAGTATGGAATACTGTTTCCACGTCCAAGCCGCTATTCATTTGAATTGAGAAAATATTTGTTTATGACCACTTTTTAGTTATATCACACAATAAAGGGAATTTTTATATAAAATCTTGGTGTACACAGTCTCTGAACTTCACAGACAGCACTATTTTTACAATTTTAACAATTTATAAAAAAATGAATCACTTTCTGGCCATCGGATAATAGGCGTGGATATATATATATATATCCACAGAACACGTGTCTATTTTTTTCTCTTTTTTTCTTCTTCTGTTCTTCTTAAAAAAACAGAACATTTAGCACCGGAACAATACCAACACAGAATTTTCATTATTGCTTGAACTATTAAAAGAATAGTTCACACATGTCCTTATTTCCTTAACCTGCATTTTTCCATACCTGCTTTGAGTTTCTGTATTCTGTTATTTACACAAAAAAAGATATTTTGAAAGAAAGATTAAAACCTGCAACCATTGACGTCTATAGTAAACCACACATCCACCAAAAAAACAAATACTATGGAAGTCAACAGTTTCCCACTTTCTTCTAAATATCTTTTATCTTCTTAAAATATATACTGTTGTGTTCTACAGAGAGTTAAAGTCCACATGAATTAAGAGCTGCAACCGTTTGTATTTTAATTATTTTTTTATATTTTATTTTTTATATTATTTGTTGTCAAAACTGATAGTTGGAGCTGCATGGTTAAATATGTTAGCCACGGCCAATTCCTAAGATATACATAATCTGACAATTTAGCTGGAAAAAAAAACAGGAAGTGCATTTTCAGATTTTAATTAAAGATTAGAAGGGCAAACAATTTTTATTTTTCTTAATGACATGCACAGATGAATTGTTCTCCACAAAACTAGCAATGTGAGCTAACAAAATTATGTGGTTAGTTTTGATTTCATGGGAACTTTAAAGGGGGAGTAAATGAATTTTCATATTTGGATGAACTATCCCTTTAAGATAAAAGACAATACTACAAATATATTACAAATAATTATACATATATAAAGTTATATTTCTTCTTCATTGTATTTTTAAGCAAAGATTTAAAATATGATTCAGATTGCAGAACATTAATAATAAACTGAATAAAATCGTTAATCGTTAACTTCATCTCATCACCATCATTATTACGACCTGCCAATTATGACCTTTACAGGAGGATTTGAATGCAGCATTTGTTCAGTCCTGATCCTGACATTCCCTATTGTGTAAAGTTGAGCACGGCATGGATCATATTGTGACATACTGACCTGCGTCCTGTAGAGAGCTCTGATCTGTGCGTAGCTGAACTCCTCTCAGCAGACCCAACAGCTCTGAGCGGATATTAGACACCACCTCCCCCATCAGCCCCACCTCAGCGATACCCCTCCAGAAACTCAGCGTCTCCTCTTTAGGGGTCACACATACAGTACTATATATTATTATATTTACAGATCCCGTCATCATTAATGTATGGCAGCTATGAATGAGGTTAGATGGACAGAACTGACCACATAACTTTCTGAATATTTCATTTGCTGCATTTACCTGAGATTTCAGATGTGTCTCTTTTCTCTGAGGTTTCTGGGCTCCACTCCACTGCACCAATCATGTCTTCTTTCTTTTCCTCTACTGTGGCCGCTTGACCACCATTACCCACAGTAACATGGCCTGCAGGAAACACACACTCTGTGCATTGGTGGGTTAAAATGTTGTAAGGTTTGGAATGTATTCTGTTTAATTAGATTTTGTTTTCAAAACAAGAAATATTGTAAATTTATCATGTTTGATGGAAAACAACTAATAAAATATCCATAGTAACAATACTTTACGTAACAAAAATAAATGTTTTCAAGCTTATTCAGAAAAGGTTCGTTCTTCGTACCTTGCTTAAATAATCGAAGATGATTTGACCGATCCTGGATCTTTTAGTCTTGATAACTGATCTCTCTGGCATATTTGGTTCTTTAAACAAGTTCGCGAATCAGATTAAAATGTCTGGATAAACTGATCTGAGATCGCTGCGTGTGGTGTGAAAGACAGATCTATCAATCCTCGAAATTATGATTAACAATGCAATGATTGGTTGACAGCGCAGCAGCGTAATGACATCATCTGAATAATATTCAATTATCCATGTAAGCAAACTTGCATAAAATTCATAGTAATCGCTTTGTTAAATATGATACGCAATAACTTGCCACCTTTGTTGTGGGATGCAGGCTTTACACTTTCATGTGTCGAGAGTATTTAGCAATTTACTTCGTTTTACATTTAGGGTGGATTTTCTATATAATAGACTAGGCCTATTCAAGTTTTTTAATCGGTGTAAGGAGTAACTGGCTATTTAAATAAATTTTGCATCAAATCACCATCATATTAGTTGTCAAAACATGTGCATGACTGCATACATTATTATTTCTTTAAAAAAAACTGTTGAATATTGTGCATGTCTATTATTATACACAAATTGTACTAAAGTTGGTACCTTAAAATAGTACGCAATTGTGTCTAAAAAGTCCATATTAATAAATGTTCTCTTTGAACCCCTCAATGTACTTTTATTTCGGAGTGCAGATTGCAAGTTTTATTTATTTTTTTTTTTACTTAACTTAATAATTTCTATATAT
>CAIGQZ010001455.1:592497-607116 GCA_903798205.1 Danio tinwini | reverse complement strand
TATATATATACATTTATTACTATATAACTATTTACTATTTTCCCAAATGTATACAACTACTACTGTAAGAAAATGCCAGAATTCGGTACATACGTTCAGTATTACCTTTGCTTGAAAAGACCAATCTAATCCTGTTTATATAAAATAAGCCTGCTCCGGAGCAGGTTTGAGCTACCAGAACTCTCGAATGTATTTTGAAAAACGAAACGATCCTGGATTATGTCAAATCGGCAATAACCAATTCCAGCAAATTGAGTAATCCACGTATGAAGAACAAACCCCAGGAAAACACATACATTATATTTAAATTAATTTAAACATTACAATAAAACTCCAAAAAAATTAAAGTAATTTTAAATATTTATACTTATTTATATAAGTTTTATCCAACTCTCTGCAAGATATTTTATACATTATTATTCATCATTTAAAAGATTATACATTTTTCTTAGATCACCTATATTGATTTTTAAGAACATGATTATATTTATTTATTTTATTTTTATTTTTTTATTTATGCTTTAATGCCATATTAGCAGCATTGGCTATATTCATGGCAACACTTGTACTAAATATTCAAAATGTAATGTTCAATAATGATACATGTTTCTTGATCATTCATTGTACAAAAAAATATATACACACAAATTACAACAACACTGATAAAAATATATAAAAGCTGTTTTAGTTTAATCAATGATGAATTTTGTAAGCTTCCTCCAGAAAACACCTTTTAAACATTTCCCTTAAAAATACTTCCTGAATAAAATATTAAACACTCTATTAAAATATGTTTTAAGCACAGTTTTGGATTTCTAGATAAACAGTACAGATTTTTAGATACAATATATCTGTTAAACTTTCTATTTATAAAAATCACTTTTGTACATTTATTTAGATGCAGAGAGCAAAATGTAATTAACCTGATAATTTTCATTAATTATGTTTGATTGATACATTGATTTTTTTATTCTTAATGTTAGCTTTCTGTGAGGGTTGGTTTTAAAATACTTGTTGCAAACAATTATGTCTATGAAATTTGTAATAAAAGTGAAAAGTCAACATTAGTGTCTGTGTTCTAACCTGCAGCTGTAATGGGTGTGTTGAGGCCACTGCCATCCGGTGGGAAGCGTGTGTTGTTGATCAGCAGGTCAAACTTGGTGCTGCGGCAGGTATTTGTGCAGAGAGTGCTGTGCTGATAAAAATCTAGCTGACCTGAGTCCATCATCTTTCTACATGACACACACATACAGCTTTCAGAGGTTAATACTCAGCAGATTTAAAAAATATTTGCTTTTTACTCAAAAACCCAAAAAGGTCAAAGCAGGGAGTTCCTTGATCTACTGTAACAAACGAGTTTGAACTTCCTCACAAATATATGAAAGACATTGGAAGAATTTGTAATAACAGCAAAGAGTAGTAAAATCTATTAAATCTTCTGCTGTACAGCCTACAGCACTGCATATCCAGTGTAACAATCACAATCAGTACACATTTGCTCGGTGAAATTTAAATCCTTCATCCAGTCATTTGAATAGGAATCTATCGAGTGATTTTGACTATTCCTCTCATATATTTTTTTTTTATTCAGCATACTGACCAACAGAAAACTGTTTGGTTTAAAAGGAGATTTGCTGTTGACAATTTACTTTTCATTGTTGTGGAATTTCACTGAAATTTCACTAATGTTTCCACAATTTTAGAAACCTTTAGAGTGGTTGTAAGTAGGCTAAGCTTATGACGTCACACTTTAGGACCAATGGCTAAATGTCTGCTGCATAGTAGATACAAAATTGGCAACACTTTGGTTAAAATCTGATTGGTTAATGTTAAACTTTTAGAAACAAAGCTTTTGTGATGTTCAACCCATTGATTGAACAAGAAAGTTGTTACATTCATTGCTGTAATAAATGCTATCAGAATGCAGAAATCTGACATAAAGCCACATGTGAAACTATATATCAAATTATTGTTAATATATATGAACATATATGTACATATTTGTAATTTTAATAGTTGAGTAATGAAGTTTGCACTGCGCGCTCATGGTTTTCTTCTTACTTTTTTGGCGCGTTAATCTTGTCAGTAATATCATTCAGAAGGTCTTAATTCACACTCATTAAATAATTACTTTGCATAGTTTTCATTTTACATTCTTCATTCTTCTTCGACAACAAGATAAAACTTTTGCAGTAGCAAGACATTTTATAGATTTTAGACATGACGTTAAACAATTAGAATTCATAGGAATCAAAAAATATTTGAGTCACATAGAGGAGGTAATCTGAATAAAAGATTATTACAAAGAGAAGCGTTCTGGATTCATAAATTAAAACCACTTACTCCAAGAGGAATGAATGAGGCATTGAGACATGAATAAGTGAATGATGATAATTAATATCTTATTTTTCTGTGAAATAATGTTTTTAAAGGTGAAGGCAAATATTTCTTGTGTGGTTAATTAGAGGAAATTGAAATGAAAATTAGTCTGTTTTAAATATTAAGTGGCCGTCTAACTAATGACAAAATTTGATTGACTGTGGGGTAAAAGAGTGGAGTGAGAGGATTGTGGCACACACTGAGGAAAGTATTGTGCCAAAACATCTGTGTTTTGTATCACCTGTAGAATGTAAAATAAAAACTATGCAAAGTAATTATTTAATAAGTGCGAATCATGAACTCTGAATAATTTGTTGGAAAAATATATATGCAAATGGCTATTTTTATAATCCATCTTGCATATATGTACATATTTTGCTTTTTAGAAAATATCTGCAACAAATGATAAAAGCATAGACCTTTTCTATGTTAAAAAGAGTTTTTGTCCTATACATTTGTAATGCCATCGCACAAAATTACTATTTTAGAAACAATAAATAATTTCTGTGATGTTGCAGCTAAATAGTGCCCACACAACCACACTGTTTACAGAGTTTCTGAAAATCTTCACCCTGGCTGGAGGTTTCAGTTTTGTTTAGTCACCTATTTTTTTCATGATGACAAATGGTCAAATCGCAGTCAAATTGTGGTTTCGAAAAATACCCAGGTGGGTGACACGGTAACTCAGTGGTTAGCACTGTTGCCTCACAGCAGGAGTTGCTGGTTCGACTCCCAGCTCGGCCAGTTGGCATTTCTGTGTGGAGTTTGCATGTTCTCCCTGTGTTTGCATGGGTTTCCTCCAGGTGCTCCGGTTTCCCCCCACAGTCCAAAGACATGGTAAACAAAATCGGCCTTAGTGTATAAGCGTGTGTGTGAATGTAAGAGTGTATGGGTGTTTCCCAGTGCTGGGTTGCAGCTGGAAGCGCAACCACTGCGTAAAACATATGCTGGAACAGTTGGTGGTTTATTCTGCTTTGGCAACCCCTGATAAATAAGGGACTAAGCTGAAGGAAAATAAATGAATGAATGAAAATACCCTCCTTTGTGTAGACAGGGCCTAAAGCTCAGGCTAGGGGAGACTGGACTAAAGTTTAATTTAACAAGGGATTTTCAATTTGATTTGAAGCATTTTATTTGCACATTCATTCATTCATTCATGAGGTCGCCACAGCAAAATGAACCGCCAACTTATCCAGCACATGTTTTACGCATCGGCCTGTGAGGGAAACCGGAGCACCCGGAGGAAACCTGCACGAATGAGGGGAGATTTATTAGCTCATTTCAGAGCAATAACTCTGGAAAAGAAAATCAATTAATACAACATGTAAAGCATGGCATAAAAAGTCTGAGCGCACCTAAGCATCACTCCACCCATCCGGATTGCTCGTTTCCAATCTTTCAAGGTGGCTTTACCAGACATGTGCACAAACTGCTTCGGACTTATCAACTGATCCTCATACTGTAAAAAAAAACAGAGAACGTCAGATTAAACACGTTGGTAGCTGTTAACTCTGGTATTAAAGTCTGCACGACACCAACCTTCACACATCTGACATTGATTCCTGGGCAGACAAACTTCTTGAACAGAAGGATGGCTTTACTCTCGCCGCATGTAATGGGATAACCAAGCTCCAAATCCTCTCCTTCAGCAGAAACCTCATCTGAACATAACACACACGCATGTCAACAAGCGTTTATTGTGAAAATGAACTGAAGTGTAATCTGCTGCGTGGAGAGAGCTGATACATTTCAGCAGGCAGACAGAGCATTTGCACAACTAAGATGTATTTGCAGAAAACTACAGGAATATTACTGTCTTATAATTATGACGGGAATAATGACAATAGTTTTAAAGAACCAGGTATGCAAACAATGCATCCAAAAACAGGCTGATATGCATGCAAGGTCAAAAAAACCCTTTCATTGTCTTATAACATGCATTTATTTTGTCCTAATTATCCCAAAGACTCCCATATGATTCGTTCAGCAATTCATTTGTTCCCAAAGCTCTCTTTAGCGTGATGCTCATCTGCGCTGATTAGTCCGATGACCCCATCTATTACGATTGGTCAACTGCGTTCAGCGTGAGACAGAGAGAAATTCCCACCACGACTTATCAACAATTTTGAAGTAGTCAGAGTGCAGAGTGTATGTGTGAGCCCAATACAGGAGTGCAATAAAGCAATACAGTGTAACACTAGCATACTGCTCTGTTCTTAAACATGACACACATTCAGTAATAATCTACACAGTGACAAAAGCTGAACTATTTTGAAATCTGACCACTGCACATGTGTAGGAAAAGCTGATGGTGGCCATAGAAACGACAAACAGCAGCGTATTGCGAGCTCACAAACGTATTTAAATCTGTAAACAAAGCAACTGGCGTCACATTTTCAATGTGGTTTTAGATGCGATATGAGAATATAAAGAGTTAACCAGATACTGTACAAGCTGCGTAAAGCACAAAACACAATTAAATACATAATTTGCAAGCTAGAGAAAACAAGGAGGCAACTTGATAAATTTTTTGATCGCACTTAACTAAACTTGTGAACTGGAGTAAGAAACTTGTTCTTAAACTGTGTACCTGTCCAAGTTCCTGTCAAGCTCTGACAAAGTCCCATACATCAATAGTCTTTTCTGATCCTTCCTTTAACAAACGGCCAACGAATACCCAATTGTAAGCACGTAGATTGCTGAAGCACTCGTCAGAAATATGACAGGCGAACAGCAGAAGGCTGGGGCTATAATGCTGAGGTATTTTTCAAAAATAAACTACAACCACTGACTCTTCACAGCCTCATCTTTGGGTAAAGAAAATAACACTAACTTTCCCTCACACTTCAGAGCACAGCAGCTTCGCGGCATGATTCAACCAAGATCTGCTACAGTGTTTGTATTCCTCTTTTTCTTTCAACAGCGTTTGTGGGCAGGGCTGAGGGTTTCAATTTTCCCGGGTTTGAGCATGCAACAAATGGGCGGGGCTTGAGTTCCATATCGACATCAGGTCGATATGGCTAAAGACTCGTTACCAGGACGATTCATTTGAACCACTCTGAGTCGACTCTTTTATAGATGAATCAATAGTTTTAAACATGCTGAACTTTCAGATGTAAGTCTTAGCTGGATATTTCACTTCAGAGCTGGTAGAGCTGTGTTACACACTGCATGGAAGGTCATTTTCGAAAACCTATAATATGGGCTCTTTAATACATTAACTTTGAAGTGTTTCTTTAATTAATTTAATTGCTGCTTCTCCTTCTTCTTCTTTTTATTATTATGATTACTATAATTTTTATATTGTTCCATTATCTTGCACATTAGTCACCTGTCACTTTTCACAGAACAAAAATATATGCAACATTTTTTGGAAATCTTTCATCCAATTTTTTGCGCTATAAGAGATGAAACGACATGCACAGACTATTAGGGCAATATTGATTAATTATATGGTAATGCTAAGTTAAAATGTAAGCAGTTTGCCTTCTCTTTCTTCACTGTACACACATATCAGATCTCGAACTGCCTAAAAAAAAATACATATATATATATATATGTGTGTGTGTGTGTGTGTGTATCTGCACACCAAAGCTGCATTTATTTGGTCAAAACTAGTTTTCAATTTTCATGTTTTAAAATGTAATTAATTACTAATGATGATGATGATGATGATGAAGCCTTTATTTGTCACATACACTTTTACATGTAGCGAAACTGGACCCCACCGCCCCCACCATACATAAACATCACACATTTCAGGTGAAGACAGGTGAGACGAGAGGTAGCTTTTAAAAAGAAGACATAAGATACATTTGGGAAGAGGAACATTACTGTGAATCATCAAAGCTGAATTTTCTTCAGTATGACTTGATATTTCAAAAATTATTATATTATGCTTATTTGCTGTTCTATTATGATCAATAATTATGGCTACTCAATCATTAATAATGTTTCATTTAATTATTAATCTTGAAAACATGTTTTTCACTGCTTACATTGCATTGTGGAAACTGATACGTTTTACTTAGGATAGAAAGAAGCTTGAAATATTTGTGTTGTGTTGTGTGTTTGTATATTGTGTTTTTGTTGATGTGTTGTCGTTTGTACATTATAAACATCTTTTTCACAGTTTCCACAAAAATATGAAGCAGCACAAAAGTTATTACTATTATTATTATTTGTATTATTATTTTCCTAGTGGTGGGTTGCGGCTGGAAGGACATACGCTGTATAAACGTGCTGGAAATGTTGGCGGTTTATTCTGCTGTGGACACCCCAGATTAATAAAGGGACTAAGCTGAAAAGAAAATGAATAAATTAATACTATTATTATTATTATCTTTATTATTATTAATATAAATGTTTCTCCCCCGTGTCTGTGTGGGTTTCCTCTGGGTGCTGCGGTTTCCTTCACAAGCCAAAAACATGAGGTATAGGTAAATTTGATAAACTAAATAGGCCGTAGTGTATGTGTGTGCTGTTGCAAGAGTGTGTGGGTGTTTTCCAGTGTTGAATTACGGCTGGAAGGGCATCCACTGCGTAAAACATGTGCTGCATAAGTTGGCGGTTCATTCCGCTGTGGCGACCCCTGATTATTAAAGGGACTACGCCGAAAAGAAAATGAATGAATGAATCAAAAATAAATGTTTCTTAAGCAGCAGATTATCATCATGATTTCTGAATGATCGTGTGACACTTAAGACTGGAGTAATGCTGCTGAAATTTCAGCTTTGAATAAAAGGAATAAATTAAATTTAAACTATATTCAATAGGTCATTTCAACCCTTCATTGGACAAAAAAAACCATATGTGGTAATGTCATTGATATTTATTACAATTACTTTCTTATTTTTTCTTAATAAAAGTTTAAAAGCCTTGTAATAACTCCCAGTAACACTCCATTGTGTTTTAAAACATACAAACAACTTACTGATCCCAAACCTTTGGTGAAAAAAGTGAGGTGTTTTCATCTATGAAGAACATATTGTTCTTCCACACTGCTGTCATGAAGCAAGAATAAAATAAGTGCTATTAAGTCTTTGGGGAAGTTTACCTTCCACTGCCACAACTGCAGCATCCGTCTCATTGCTTTCATCTCCAAGCCTAAAAACAATAAAGGAACCATCTTTAGCATTAAACTACACCCATTACACTTTAAAGGCATTACAGTTTTAGTGTTTTACAGATGGATCATTTGTTTAATATGACAGAGGTGCATTTGCATTATGTTAGTGTGTTTGATTTGGAGCAGGTCGTTCACACTTACCCTGCTGTGATTGGCTGCAGCTGGAGGATCATTTGAGTCTTGCTTTGGTTGTCAGGCTCCACATCCTCTTCCTCAGGGCTCTTCATCACCACCATGTTCTCCACGGTCACAGTGACTTCTGCCTCAGCCATAGCCTGCGCTCCCCTTCAACACTGAACGCATGACATTCCTGGTCAATATGCTGTCTTCACAAGTACAAAAATAATGGTGATGTATTTAAAATAAGACTCTTATGCTAATCAATTATGCAATTATTCTACCTCAAAAAGTAATGTTGCGTATTAGTAATATACTGTATACACTATTGTGAAATATTGATACATATTTTATATTTGTTTCCCAGTGATGGGTTGCAGCTGGATAAGTTGACGGTTCATTCCACTGTGCGACCCTTGATTAATAAAGGGACTTAGCCTAAGAGAAAATAAATCAATGAATTTTAAATTTGGCTTGTGATTTATTCTACTATATTTGGTTGGTGATGACAAATATGAAGTTTCAACAGCCATAACTTCGGTCTCCAATGACCCCTGCTGGCAAAAATCATTCTAATATTCTGATTTGGTGCTTGATTATTATTGTTATCAAGGTATTAATGATTTTACTAATGTCAGTCCTGAAAACTGTTTTGCATACTGCTCAATTTTTTTAGAGTTCTTTGATTTTTTAATTTTTAAAAGAACAGAATTTGTTTGAAATACAAATATTAGTAACAAGTTGCATGATTGTATTTTTAGTTGTTTAATAAAAGTGTTAATGTCCTTAAATGTATTTTCTTCCTTTCTTTTTTATTTATATATATATATATATATATATCCAATTGACACAAACTTTTCAACTGTAGTGTATCCTGTTTTTTTCATAACAAATATTAAGCAGCAAAGTATTTCATTATTGATGAATGTAACTGCTAAATTATATTTTAAATTATAGAATATATTATATTAAAATATAGAATATATTAAATGTATATTAAAAATTTAAATACAGTGTGTAATGATGTACATTTCTAGAACTATTATAATTACCTTTAATTTACTATATTTATTCCTTTAATACATTGATCATCAGTTAAGAAAAAACTTTAATTATCCTTTGCTTTTGTAATATAATCTTATATAATAATAATAATAATAATAATAATAATAACAATAATAATAATAATAATTAAATGTTACCATATTTTTTAATAATATAAGCATGAAACAATTTAATAATAATTTATAATAATAATAATAATAATAAGTAGTGGAAGAAGAAGAATGTAAATGTTTGGTAAACATTAACAATAAAATTTATTTTTTAATATTAAATTAAATATTTTTAACATTAATTTAAATAATATTTTAATTATACATATAATAGAAAAAAAATGTACTCATATAAACTGTATAATGTATTTAAACCCTTGAAACTTAACAAACAAACAGATCATTTCAAATATTTACATTACTTTCTATATAAATTATAGGCTTTTATATTAAATCAGTCGTTTGTTAACAGTAATATATTGAGGCACCAAGATAACTGATAATTGGCAACCTCTGGTTATAAAAAAGTGTGCATCCGAAATCCCCTGATAGCCATTCTGTAACTGTCAGAGAATCCCTTTCCACAGCTATCCTTTTCACAGCAGATGCCCTTTATAACCTTCCACACTGCATAACTGAAGACCCACTGAATGTGTCAGGGTACCTCAACAATGGTAGCTCACTGACCTCAGCAATGAGCAACAGATTATACACAGTATGTAGCACTGTAGTAAGTGATCGGTATCATGCAGTGTCAAGCCAAGTTTATGAGCACATAAAAGTTTGGAAAAACTGTGAAAATGCACATTGATTTAAAGTGCCATATGACTAAGCCAGTTAACCAAACTTAAAACAGTGATTGCATTTTTAATATGAATACCCTTATTATTGAACAAGAATTTCATCTATACATATAGGGCGTCACGGTGGCGCAGTGGGTAGCACGATCGCCTAATAGCAAGAAAGTCGCTGGTTCGAGCCTCAGCTGGGTCAGTTGGCATTTCTGTGTGGAGTTTGCATGTTCTCCCCATGTTCGCATGGGTTTCCTCCGGGTGCTCCGGTTTCCCCCACAGGTCCAAAGACATGCGCTATAGGTGAATTGGGTAGGCTAAAATTGGTGTGTGTATGGGTGTTTCCCAGTGATGAGTTGCAGCTGGATGGGTATCCGCTGCATAAAACATATGCAGGATAAGTTGGCAGTTCATTCCGCTGTGGTGACCCCAGATTAATAAAGGTACTAAGCTGAAAAGAAGATGAATAAATTAATGAAATATTTGAAATCTAAACATTAACCTATATTTTAAAATAAATTATTTGGAATGACATAATTAAATTAGAAATTAGATTGGACTAACTAAAGGACTGATTACTCCGTGTCTTTTACAGTAGGTGTGTCAGAGAAGTGAGTGATTATATGCATAAATACACTGCTTAACCAATTCATATGTGATTTATCCATTCATACGCGTGGAATTTCCGTGATTTGAGATCGCATCTTAAGTGGTCCGTGAAGTTTGTGTTAACCGCAAACAGAGTATAACTTCAGTTAAAGGTGTGTTTATCCAATGTTTATCCAGTATTTCTCCATGTACCACTAAAAGGAAGCCAGTGTACCACTAGTGGTACGCGTACCAAAGTTTGAGAACCACTTCACTAGTCAATATCATTCAAATACTAGCTCTAAAGTGGTGTTGGCGAAGTAGCAACAGTTTCTGCTGTTCTGACGTCAGCTGCAGATGTGAATGAATGGTGGAAGAAAGTAGTTCCACATAAAAAAGGGTTTTTAGAATCATGTGTTTGATTTTCTTTTTATATGCACAATTATGCAGTCGAACTGTTGTATAAACTCAATATCACACTCATAGCAGTGCGATATGGCTGTATATTGTCACTGGTGGGACATTCTTAGCAATAATTTAATTATAATCATACTTTTTAACATGCCACCAATTGAAAGCAAAACAGCAAAGACCAAATGGACAAACATATTTCCATTATAAATAAAAACAACATCATTCTCATTAAAACCATTATAAAACCAGTAGAACTTCTGTGATGGTTTCCAGTGATTTTCAGCAAGGGTATTTAACATATGGTCAGCTGATCAAATATTAATGTATACAAGTTGTAATGTAACGTTAGATTGTTAAAAAAAAAACTACCTTGCGCATGCAGAAATTATATTACTGTTTTATCTTGTACACAAGTCAAAACGCCACGCTTTGCCTGAACTCGAGAACACTGTTAATACTGCATTTTTTAATACGTTGAAATAAATAGCACGTTAATGAACATCTTACAGCATCATGATGCGTCCTTGTACCATGTTACTGCTAACGTTATCTTACATTACCAATACACCATGACATTTGCCACGGTAAGAAACAAATTTACCACGGTTACAACAGATTCCGCTTAAATACCAGAGACTGAAATATCAACACCCTTCTCGTCAAATTATACTACGAATGAAATAACTTTGTTACACAGTTTGAAAGAGATTTATTGCGTTTATTCTGATTTAACATCTGTAACAATAACTGTTTCAACAATCTGCAGCTATGCTGGTTGCCATGGTGAATGTTTCTAAGCGACTGCACTTTTGTACAAGTGTTTACAAGTAACGTTACCCTTCGGTTGCTAATCAGTTAGCATATTAGCTTTTCATGTTGCGCCATTTCATTCAGTCGTCTGCTGTTCGTGATGCTAACGTGCTATGCTAACCCTCTGCTTCATATCACACTTTGTTTGTTTGTGGGCGAATATGTGTTTACAAACAAACATCACATTCACAAACACCTCAAGCGCGGCTAATTCACGAAGCGTTCCTCGGCCGTACGGGCGGACTGTATCTAAATGACGCGCTGGCGTCGCGCCGCGGTGTTCTGTTCTCATGACGTCTCCCGTGCGGCGGGACGCACACACACAAACGACGAGACGCTCCTCCGCCATTCGAGGGGGCTGCCGCTGCCACCTGAGCCGCGAACACTTCTAGTCGACGTACGGACGAAGTTCTCCGCTGCGTGGTTGTGCTTAACCGTCACATTTGATAGATTAAAAAGCGCTGGATTGGCCTTACCGTTTAGATCGAGGTCGGTGTCATCCTTACATAGCGAGAGGCTTTGAGTGAACATGCGCAGTTTGTTGAGCTACACTTCCTGCTCAAGCTCGTCCCTGTTCCAGCTGAAGCCATGAGAGAGTTTACAGTGCACACAGGACTGTTCGCAGTAATAAACAACATTCACTCAAGTATAAGTGTGATCTTTAATAACTGGCATGGTGCAATCTGAAAAAGCTTCAAAGTATTTTACCTGTTAAATGCCCCTTGCGTCTTGTCGAGTAGGCTACAACAACAAGTTGTCCTGCTGAAATTGTATTTAGTTATTTTTGATGCACTAATGACATATATGATTGTTTGAACATATTAATTCCATAGCCAGGTGAGCAATTGACGTGAAAACGATAATTATACGTTTTAGGAAGACGTTTTGGAGTTCAAATGAGTAAATAAACAAACTTTTAAACTCTTGACATAAGTTATACATGAATATCTATCTAAAAGGCCAGTAGCCAGACTGATGAAAGGGCTGGTTCCTTTTTTCAAAATCTGGACTTTTTTGCAGTTATTTGCCTAATTTTCTATGAGGTTTAAATACTGCATGGCCTATTTAACACATTTTTTTGCTGGAATAATTGTCATCATAACCACACTTTTTTATGTACCAAAAACATTTCCTGAAGATTTAGAATAAAGACAATTTTTATTCAATTTCTTAAAATACTAATTTTTTACCCCCCTGGCTACGGGCCTGAATAATCTATAATAACTATCTATTACTTAAATTGTATATGAACTATTAATTGAGTTAGCTATATATACAGTTGAGGGTAAAATTAGCCCTCCTTTAAAATATTGCTAAGTGATATTTAATAGAACAAGGCAATTTTCACAGTATTTTCGATTTTATTTTCTTCTAGAGAAAGTTTAATTTGTTTTATTTTGACTGTAATAAAAGCAGTCAATATTATTAGCTCTTTAAGCAATATTTTGTTTTCAACAAAAAAAAATTGACCAAAAAAAAAAAAAAAAAAAAACAGAACAAACCATTAATACAGTTAAACCATTGCTAACCTAGTTAACCTATTATAGTATCTTGAAACTTATGTACTGTCATCATTGCTAAAATAAAAGAAATCAGTTATAAGAAATAAGATATTAAAACTATTATGTTTAGAAATGTGTTGAAAAAAATCTGTTAGAACTTTGGGGGTATAAATTAATTACAATTTAACAGGAGACATATAACTGCAACTAATTTACATTTTTAGGCATAGGGACACGACATTTCTAACTTTTTAGTTTGTTTTGGTATGGGTCAAATTTTCTGTCACCTATTGATACTGTGCAATATGTATATATACTTAGAGTGTTTTATGTTTTCCTTAAACCGTTGTTCAGTGGGGCGCCAAGACCATCGATCATTAGCAGCCCCGAGTCATAAAAATTGTGCATCCGAAATCTCTTGATAGCGATTCCGTAACTGTGTCAGAGAAACCCTTCCACAGCTATGCTATTCACAGCAGATGCCCTTTTTAAAACTGTTAACTGCTCAGTTGAAGCTCACATTCAGAGAGCTGAGCGTCTCAGAGAGGGTAACCAAAAGCATTTATGAGATCAATAAAAACGACAACACATTCTAGCTCTTCATTTATTTCTCAATGTATAATTAATTCTGCAAATCTAATATATATAGATTTCACGATAATATGCTAATATTGCCCAAAACACATATATCAAAAAGGTATAAAGACACTCTACAATGAAGCATCATGGGAAGGGGGCGGTAACGTTAATGAGTGACAGGCATTTCGTGCAATGGTAATACCAGGACGCTTCAATAGTGTTGTCTGATTGGCTAGCGAGCTAGAAACGATGTTAGAACGAGAAGAATCGAATGTATTTCAGACTTTAAACTATAATTTATAAACACTAATTGATAAAAGATGTAAAACGTTGTCTGTTATTTCTAATTACCTAATTAAATGATAAAATACTTGTAAAAATACTGGTATTTTTTGCTCTGACAATAATTACTTAAAACATGTCAACCTAACATTGTGCATCTACTGTATGAGTAGCCCAACTTCGTCTTTAAAAAAAAACATTTAAAAAAAAGAAGTCTGAATGTTTATCAATTGCTCCACTTCACAAATGCTATCATGTGGCCCCATGGGAAGCAGTAATGTCTCTTGTATGTACATTGCACACTTCAGAATCTTGCCTGTAGTAGGTTATAAGTGCTTGAATTGGACACAATGGGTGTATTCCAAACAATATATATTGCCCTCTTTAGGGCACATTAGAGTGAAAAAACATGGTTATATTGAAGCCAAGTTTCCTTCCAAAACAAAGTGATCAACACTGGCCACTTCGAAGGAATAGAGAAGTTTGAAAAATAAAACTGATGGACACTTGGGGAAAATATCTTTTGAGCAGGGAAGCTGTTTGGTGCCATGCATTGCACTCAGTTTGGAAGGGCTCATCCTTATGGTCTAATTTCTTCAGAGGGACCCTCCGAAGGGATTAGGGCATAAGGATAAGCCCTTCAGATTGGAATCCACCCATTTTTTTCATTGACAACAAAGTATTTAGTAACAATTGAAAGCACAGCCTTGATGACCATTTAAACAGTATTAAGAATATAAATTTGAAAATATATAACTGTTCTGTTTGGTTCTCAAATCTAATTGGCTGATAGCCGTGTGATATTCTGCAATATCAGAACTCGTACAACCTCTTCACTTTTTTGTATTACTCTGCCCCAGGCACGTGCACACATATGGCTCAACCTGTGCAATGTACATGCCCTTTTGAGTCTGGGATATAAAGTGCCCTTCCAAAACGAACATAAGTGCCCTTCCTACCTCCGCTCTTCAGTG
>CAIGQZ010001455.1:573074-587497 GCA_903798205.1 Danio tinwini | reverse complement strand
GGCTTTTATATGAAGTTCTATGGAGTAAAATAGCAATTTACAGTGTTTGGTGCATAAATATACTTGCTATGTTTATGTTCTGAGAGCTGAAACTGCTTACACACACAATTTTCAACCATAAAAATTACAAATTGCAAATTGTACCTCCCCCTAACAGGGGAAACCACCAACAATCAAGAATGCAATATTGTATTGTGTCATGGCTTAGCAATCAATGTGTTACAGTGAAAATCAATGGGGCAGCTACTAACATAAAGAAAGGATAGTAAATTTACCAAGTGTGTTGTTGAGTTTTTGAAAAATGTGTCACCAAAAATCATTCCATATGCTGAAACAGACAAAGTTGTGGCCAAATCAAGACTCAAAATCACTCCAGAGTGGATGAAAATGTCCCCAACAGCACACAAGGGTTAAGATTTCAAATCTAGGCCGGTTGTGACTTTGCGACATTGATCAGATGTTCTTGGTTCCCCTGCTGGGCAAGATGCTATTTGGTTTTTTAATAAATCTTGCTGGACAACATTATCCTCAGGTTTACACTACTGTAAAGCGGCTCAGCTGTAACGCTAACAAATTTACATAACTGTTTTAGAAAACTGCAAAAACAAGATTTATTTTTGTCACAAACCATTTTAAGATATACATATCATCTGAAGAATTCAGATGCAAAAACTTTGGTGTTGCCTGACATTTTCTTTTAAAATTAGCATTTTATTAGCCTCATTTGTTTATGTTCAGTTGTTTCTCTTTAAATGGAATGAAAGAACCTATTATTTGCCATAAAATTTTAAATATTGAACCTACACACAGGAGCCTGAGAAAAAAAATGCTAATTTTAGTAGAAAAAATTTATACGGCACTTTCCAGTAGTTAATTTCCATTAATTAATTTCCATCCGTTTTTTTTTTTTATCTGAACTTTCCCCCAAACACTAACACATAATCTTAAGCATTTACTCCTAAATCTAACCATACCTCAAATTCTAGAATAGGAATTTTCCAGAACAATGTGTAAATCCAAGTCTTGCATGCATTTACTATTAGTGGTTAAAGCCACCTAATATGAAATGTGAACTATTTTCTGTATTGGTTTAAACTTTAGAACCCCAATATCAATAAGCTCACTTTATTGTGATGCGCATGAGCCTCAATCTATATACAATCAAGATGGTCAAGTCAACTAAAATTCAAACTGATCATCCAAAAAGGAAATAAAGGTTATATTTGAACATCTGAGTATATTTCAAAAACTACTGATCTACTGGGATGTTCACACACAACCATCTGAGCTTACAGAGAGTGGGCCAAAAAAGAGAGATATTCAGTGAGTGATGACAGTTCTGACTGCAAAACATACTTTTTAAATGTCAGTGGTCAGAGGAGAATGACCAGATTAGTTCAAGCTGCAGCTACAGTTACTCAAATAACCTCTCATTACAGCCTATAGGTAGAAGATCATCTCCAAAATGCAGTTTGTTAGCATTGACAATTATGTTCACATCTTTGGATTATGTTTTACCATCATTTCAGCATGTCAACTGGTTTTCATAAGTGCTCCACACCAAATTTTTCACTCTACTTTCTCATCCCAAGGTATGTCCTTAAAGGCACCTGCATCTGGGTTCCAATAAAGAGGAAGGCTTATCATGCATGATCATCTGATGCGTCATTTGAAAAAGGTTGCTATTTGGGAATGCCTGTCTGTGGTGTGCCACCCATGCCAGATCTCCAGGTGGTTGCATGGAGCACCAATGCCTGGCAAAAAAAAACAAACAAAGAGGAAAAGCCAAAACAAATGATCCCCAAGCCACATACAAAGGAGCTGCTATGAGAGAATCCCCTGATCCCCTCTCTACAGAGTTATTCATTACATTGAGATTGTATATTTTTCAATTAATGAATCAAATTAGATTTGTGGGTAACCTGAGAGTAAATAAACTGATAAATATACATAAACTGCACAGACTCCCCAATATATTATAAAAGAATCCTTTCTAACATGCATGTGAATAATTCACATTGTAGAGCAAACTTTAATTTTATATACATTTATGTGTAATTTTACATTCATTTACATAAAATACATTTTTATTATGAAATTAAGTATAAAACATCTGTATTATACTTATTTTAAACCTATTAACAGCAATAATAGGATATAAACTCGTTTGCTAAAGTTTTTAACCAATGATATCAATAAAAAAGCTTTTATTTTTAAGTGTACTTCAAACTCATTTAAATTATATTTATATTATATATTATTATAATATAATCAGTTTACCATATGTTTTTCATTAAGTTAAAGTAACTTTTTAAAAAACTTTTTTTTATAAAAGATAAGCTAACTTATTTTATTTAGTCATTTCAAGGGTTTTACAGTTTGTTGTCACTGAAACAATTCCAGTGAGGAAATAATTTTGTGTTTTATTGTTCCCTTCACCAAATGTCCTTGGACTCCTATACAAAGGAATATGTCCTTTAAAGTAAACAGAAGATAGGGATGATTTTTTTTCAAAGTGGAATTTGATAAGTAAAATAATTCCATACATACAAAAACATACTTTTTTTCTTTAGATTTTTTTTTCAAAAGAAGGCATGTTCATATTTTACTGTATGGTTGAGAAACAAATAGCCACCAAATCAAAATAAAAGAAATTGCTGTGAGATTGCATTGGCTAGTCTAACAAGACTCATTTAAGCACAATATAGTTCAGGGGTGCTAGAGGGTGATCAACATACTCAAATGAAAACAAAAACACATTCGGTTCAAACTATATAAGATGATTTTTCTTTTCCATTGAGACTATTGCATGTTCCTTTATATTTACATGTTTTTACAGCATTGCACAATAATCACATCTGCTTCTTACATTGTTTTTCAACACAATCTAACTAGAGCACCCGGGAGTGATTTGATTCCAGAATGGTCCTGGTACCCAACAATTTGATTTGATCTGATAAATTTGGCATGGAATCTAAATTTATTATTTTGGCATTACTTTGGTTCTTTTTTTCTTATTAGTTATGTACATACATTTTTTTTATTTTATATCTAATGTTAATAAATAATGTTTACTGCATAACTTTAGTTTTATGTGTGTTACCATCATGGTGTGTAAATTCAGCACTTTAAAGTGCCAATATTACATTGCAAATGTAACACTACACATGGTTTACTTTTAACACTTGATAGATTGGGACCATATATGAACTACAGTTGTGTTAAAATCAACACTTTAAGTGTTAAATTGACACTACTTATTTTACTGTGTACCATAACTAAAAACTTAACATGAAATGTTAAACATGAATGAAAAAAATAAATAAATTTGTAACTTTTATTTAATGTATGCAAATGCAATCAGATCCATTTATTTGGTAAACAAAGCAAGTTTCTCATATAATATATCAGACAGAAAGATATTACTATATTATTTATACTACTTATTAATAGTAATTTTAATATTACTATTACTAATATCAGTGTTAAAGGTGAGTTATTTAAATACCTAATTACTTCAACTTGGAGTAAGTTCACAGTACTCATATAGATTCATTTTTAATTAAAATGGTTGCAAGTGGTTTCCTCAGAGAGTTTGAGTTGCCTTAACTTATTGGGTTTTACAGTGTATTATCATATCACAATAATGTTACTGTAATGAATTTAAAAGCTGAATAAATATTAATTTACACACACACAAGTAAATAAATAGACTCAACTAAAAATTTGTGGATTTTCACCTTGCAGTTTTCGTGTGGGCCTACTTATAACTAATAATTACAAATGCAGAGAAACTAAATCTGCATGTGGTCATTTTTATTTAATTATTATTATTATTATTTAACTTTTTTATGTTATTCAACAGCTTAAATGTGTGGGATGGGAATGAGAAAAGATTGGGAACCTGCACTATATATGCAGTGTGTGTTGCACCAATTAATTCCTGCATTATGCAAAGAGAGACCCCAATTATTGCCCAAATTTTCTTCCTTGTCTTCAAATGAATGAGATTAAGGGGGAATATCATATATAGCCCATAAAGAAGTACAAAGAACAAGAAGTACAAGTACAAGAAGTATCGGTTTCCTCAAACGGTTTGAGTTGCCTTAACTTATTGGGTTTTACAGTACTCAATTGGTTTAAGTTCTCCTTATTTATTGGGTTTTACTGTGCTCAAATTGCTTCATTTATTTAAATTGTTTAAGTTCACAGTACTCATTAGGATTCGTTTTTAAACTTAAATGGTTTGTTGCAATTGGTTTCCTCAAACGGTTTGAGTTACCTTAACTTTTTGTGTTTTACAGTGTAGTTTACAAACTGATATACACCAAGTTTACTTGCCACCTGCAAAAACAAACAAACACAAATCACAGAAAAAGAGAGAAATGCACATTGTGTGGGAATTAATTTACACAGTATTGAAAATCATATCACATTGCATGTTTTGTCCTCAAAATAAAAGCACAACTCAATGAAGAGATCAAGAGAACACTGATCTTAATCCTAATTTTATTTAAACATAATGAAATTGATATGACATTTACCAAATCACAATGCAAAGATATTGACAGTTTACAATGCCCGGAGCTTGATGTACATCTTTACTATTGACTTTAGCATTCATTACAGTTGATTAACATCTAAAATGTGCAATACATTTTACTCTGCTGATCCACATCAGTGATGAGCCCCTATAAAGGCCTGTACAGATGTGTTTAAATGATCAGAATGGACAGTGAGTGTGGATGACTAATCAAAGTCCCGCTGCTATAATGAAATGTTCTATTAACTATAATCCTTAATAATCTTGTTTTATTTACATTGTTTATATAAGATCACTGTGATATATTTCCCTGGAGCCCCTTCTTATTATTAAACGAAATCATAGGGCTGACCACCAGAGGGAGTGTAAAATGTTTTTGGCACCACCATTTTGAAAGGTTTAAGGGAAATACACATTTCTTATTTTTAAATCACAATGAATTCATATGGGAATTAGTACACGAGGAACATTGTGCAGTTAATATGGGATGTGTCTTTAACGAATGCTGTAGCCATAGAAAGTATAGCTGTCAAATTATGCAAAACCATTGAGTGACCACAACGCAGAAGAACGGAAGCAGTCACATTGTTTTTCATTCAATCCATTTTTAAACAATACTCTATGTAAACACACTCATTTCAACATTACTGATGTTGACTATTTACTCAACATATTATAATTTGAAATAGCTTGTTCAGAATGTGATTCCACAAGTGTTTCACACTACATTTGTCTATTTTCACATGCGTGAATTGCATTAGCAAATTTTGAACACATCTTTAAGAATGCATTCATCATCTATTTCTCATCCTTGTAAAGTATTTACAGATCCCAATTTTCCATAAGCATTATTGTAAACAAAGAGTCATTGCCAAGTCTCAGCCAAAGCATTTATGTTACAGCAAACAGCATGTATTAGAAAACAAACAAACAAACAATCTGCACAAATTAACCCTGTCTTAGAAGTGTTTGTGTTGGATGAGAAGAAAAGCCTGTGAATGAGTTGGAATTGCAGATTTAATAAAGAGATAGTTCTACATTTACATGCTATTTACTCACCCTCAAGTTGTTCCAATCCAAACCTTTATTATATTTTTAATTCTGTTAAACACAAATAAAGATATTTTGAAGAAAGCTGAAGACCAGTATCTATTGACTGAGTTTGGGGTGCTTTTTTATGTTTTTTTATTATTTTTTTTATTCTATTCATCAAGGCAGCATTTATTAAATGTAAAAAAAGTTAAATTGTTAAATACTTACAGTATTTATTAAATATTTATTTATTACAAATTGTATGTATTTTCAAATGAACTCATTAGTCCAGTCATTATTGCTTTTATTACTATTACCATTATTATTAATAATAATAATACTTAATATTAAAGTGATTTCTGAAGGATCACGTGACTGAAGACTGGGATAAAGTGCATAATTAAAATCCCTGGAATAAACTACTTTTGGATAGTTATTTTATAGTGCAATAATTGCATTTTTTTTACATTTAAAAATCCTGACCCCAAACTTTTGACCAGTAGTGTAATTGTAATTTTTGGGTGAACTATTCCTTTAAATACTTGTGTGTGTGTGTGTGTGTGTCCGCACATGTGATTTAAAAAGCTGCAGCCCTGTTTATGCATTTCAGATTTTAAGCTGAATTAAATTGTTACAATGCTTTGGACGTTTGTTTGGTTGTCAAACTTTTGTGCGTATATATGTTTTGCGTGTGCGCACAATTTGAACACTGCAGCCCTGTTTATTTATTTATTTTTTTTTAAAAGGCAAAAAGGACAAATAAATGAAGCAGAATGCAGAAAATAATAAAGGTAAACAGTAACGTAACTATTGTTACATTTTCTTGTATAATATTACTTTATTTTACTGTTACATTTATTTGATTATTTGTTAATTTACCTATTTGTTAAGCTGCTTTGACACAATCTACATTGTAAAAACGCTGTAGAAATAAACATGAATTGAATTGAAGATTTCAATCATGTTGCTTATAGTTTTCTCTAGTACTAAAGTTACTGACTGCAAATATAAAAAAAATTAAATAAACCATATTTTTTTGTGTACATTGTGCTTCATTTTTATACCCTGTTTTGAAAACCACATTAGTCTGCTAATAATACTTTAATGTAGAGTTTAGCAAAATTCCATCCAGAAAATCTTTCCAGAAATTTATGCTACTGAGAACAGTAAAGTTTTTCTGTATAATCAAAAAAGGAAGAGTAGGGGAATTGTACTCAGGATATACAGTCAATTTACAGAATTAAAACATTCAAATGAAGCAAATGTCTGTAATTGAACAGAAAATGCACTGGCAGTAACACGGTACATCAATTTATGAAATTGTTTTTACAGTGCATGGTAGGATACAAATACTGTGGTTACTGGTTTCCAACTTTCTTCAAAATATAAAGAGTTCAGATGCAAAAACCTCTAAGTGCCATCAAGAAGTAACATTTTTCTAAGTCTTCTTAGTTTGTTACCTTTTACTTTAAAGACCAGGAAAAGAACTTATTCTTTCCCATATAAGTAATATTACTGAACATACACAAAGGGGCGTGATAAAAATACTAATTTCAGAGGAACATTTCTGGTGGCATTTAGAGGTTGTTGCATCTAAACTCTTCATGTCTTCTTTTGTGTTTAATGGAAGAAGGTAAGTCAAACAGGGTTGAAACAAATAAACGGTGAGAAAATGATCAAATAGTTTTCTGTTTTGGGTGAACTTTCCCTTTAAATGGACTGAGTCATTTAGTCATTTGACTGTACACAGCCTTTAATTTTCTGCAACTTCATTCATGTCCATTTGATGACTTTTCATCTGCACAACAAAAGAGCACAGAAACCTGATTGTCCTAAAGCACTTAGATCAAAATCAACAGAATTTCCTCTTAGTTTTCTTTGCACATTGAGTAGGGAAGTCTGTGGAATAAGTGAAGAGTTCAAATGTCATTTCAAATTTAGTTAAAAATTAGCATTTTTCTCACAGGTTCATGTGTGTAGGTTCAGTAATTTCACTTTTATGATGATGAATAGGTTCTTTTCATTGCCTTAAAAGTGAAATAGCTGAACATAGACATATGAGGTTGAAAAAAATGCTCATTTTAGAAGAACATTTCAGATGGCATTTATCTTTGTTCTAATTGTTACATAGAAGTTAAATTGGCGTGTACTGAAAATCTCTAAAATCCAAAAATGTGCAGTTACAATGTTCTACTGACACAAAGAATAGTGTTCTGTATGTGACCCTGGACCACAAAATGTTTTATTTTTGCATAGATAAACTATGCAATACAATGTATTGGTCAAAACGAGCAACTTTCCTTTTAAACCAAAAATCATTACAACATTAAGATCATGTTCCATTAAGAGATTTAGTAAATTACCAACTGTAAAAATACCAAAACCCAATTTTTGCATTCCTAAGAACATAATTTGTACAACTTTAAAAGCAATTTTCCCAGTAATGTCTTTTTCAGATTGCCTTGACACTTCAGATGTTCAAATAGCTGTATCTCACCCAAATATTGTCCTAAATTAACATGTATACGTCAATGTTAATCTTATTTATTCAGCTTTCAGATGTTATAGAAACCTCCATTAAAAAATGTGACACTTAATATGACTAAAAAACTCTTATGGTTTTGTGGTCCATGGTCACATTCTATTCTCATACTGACTTTGAATTACCCACTAAGTATGTGTACTATATAAGGCTAAACCACATAAACCTTTAGCTTCCACCAAAGCCTCACCTGACATTTAAGTACATGGTGCCCTCCTGCTATTTACAATACATTTTGTTATACATAGAGACACGCGCACCCATTAAAGCCAACAGCACATGATGGAGCTTAAGACGCTTAGCTATGCTGCATGCTAAATCTCTTTACAGCAGGCATAACTCAAGTCTTGCTGACATGCTGGTGAAATGGAGTGTCTTAAAGTGATGGCCTGTTCTATTTGTTCAATCTCTGTCCTGATCGAAAGTGCATTGTCCGGGCTACTCAGAGACACTTTCGCCTTCTTATGTACTCAGTTCCTGAAACATGATCGATGCTGACGGTATCAAAATCTTAATGTTAGTGAGTTCAGACAATAAAAGAAAATACATTTTGAACAGTGCTTGTGGGCGGCTGCAGGGGCATTGCTGCTATATTTGGTTATTTGAAAGCATGACTATGTGGTTAGCAAAAGTCAAAAAAGCCCACTTAATGGTCTCAGTGATATTCTGCTTCATAGATTTGGTTGGACTGCTTGGGTTACTCCTACAGTAGTATTTCCTGTTAAATTGCTGCTGGTGGAAATTGTAATTTTGACGCTATCTTACAGCAATTCATAACTTTTTGATTTAGTAGCTAATTCGTATGAATTTGCATGATCTTATTTGTACAATAGGGTATATGCAGAAGTATCAAAGTCCCTTTAAGGCAATTGATTTAACTCGGTGGCCATTTTTGAAACGCCTCTCTGGCAGTATGCTCAGGCATTCTGTTTGAATGGGGAAAGATCAAATTCTCCAAAATTGCTTGCCTAGCTTACGATTAAATTTCATATTAGGAATTACTAATAAAATTATACAACTGCCTCTTAAGTTTCATTTCTAAACATTCAAATCACACAAAATCTGCAGAATTTCACGTCTGGTAGAGTAATTTAGTAAATTTCCTACTGTAAATATACCAAAACGCAATTTTTACATTCCTAAAAACTTAATTTGTACAACTTTAAATGCAATTTTCCCAGTAATTAGCCCCTCTCCCAGAGTATCATCGGCCTATATCGATTGATGATTGGCTCCTGTACTAGAAGGCGGGTTTTTAGTCGCCGTATAGCAATCGATGATTGGCTCACTAGTAGGTAGAACTTTATTCATCATATTAACCATTACACTTTTCCCCATTTAAAAAGATACGAGTGACATGTCTTGTATATTGTCTTTGGATGTATGCAGAAGGACTTTTACATTTTGCCGTAACCTGAGTCAAGCGCTTCAGGTGAACTGTATGCAGTTACAAAATTAGCAGTTAAAGGTCTGTTTTCTTCAAAAACCAGTGATCTCAACTGCCTGATTGAGATACGATATAAAGTGGGTCTCAGAATGTACAAGAAGCACTGCATTAAATTCAATTTTCCCGCGCCATGTCTTTAGAACATGGCCATTTATTTTACTCCAGTATCTTCAGTATATATTCCGTTTATATGGACTTTCTGCGCTCGCCTGCCGATACTGACGGGCGTGTGCGTGTAAACGACTTTTCATCTCATTTTACGCTTGAACAATTAAATGAATGCTTAAGTCTATTTAACTGATTATATTTTAATTACGTTACAACATTGATGCTGTAACCGTATAAAATTTAAAAAAGTCACATCAAATGTTCACCGGAAGTTTATCGGTGAAAAACACTAGTTGTGCATATACCCTATTTAGTACTGTTTGACGGTTAGGTTTTGGGGTGGGGTTTGGTGCCAGGCCTCCTTTTAAAAATCACATGACTGAACTTGTATGAATTTCTATGAACTAGCCACTAAACTGACAAAACATAATATAGCTGTGTTTTCTCGTGAGTTCAGGCTGGTAATTCCCACACAGAAGGTGCTGCTGTGATTAGTTTGTTGTTTTAGTTCAGTTTAGTGGAGATTATAAATCTACAGTTATGATAATTATTGATAATTCAATATATGGCGTATTCTGTGTATTTTGAGCTACATTTAGTTCTTTAGGTCTGTTCCAAACCCTAGTGAACTACCTCAGTGTCTAGGTCAAGGTCTAAATATACTATGTTTTATAAGCATATTCATACAGTGTGTGTTCTTTTGTTGATGTTATTAGCTGCAACACTCAAAATGGACCTGTCCCAAAGGGTACCATAAATATTTTTTTTTCCGGTCTTTCGGTGTCTACATCTAAGGTGCATATAGCAACCACAAAGGGGGTGGTTGTGAGCACATTTCTGAAAGTAAAAAGATATGAAATATCACTACAGTTTGTTTAACAAATTAAATCTGTGTTATTTGGCAAAAAATTGTCATTGGCAAGCTAGAAAATGAAACAAGGCTTAAGTTTTTTTTATTATTATTAATTATGTGATATTACTTAAGTAAAGACTGGACCTTAATTCAACCGCTTCACAGTCACTACTGAGCAGATTTGGGCTCCAAATGACATTATCAGTTCAAGATGTGATGTAAATTGATATAGCGCATTTATTGTGTATGGCCATACACCCAAAGCGCTTCACAATCAAGAGAGGGTCTCTCCACACCACCACCAGTGTGCAGCATCCACTTGAATGATGCGACAGCAGCCACAGGACAATGGTGTCAATGCGCTTACCACATACCAGCTATAGGGAGAGTGGAAAAATAGTGATAGAGCCAACCCTAATCTTTATGAAAAGTGCTATGGGATTTTTAATCACCATAGAGAGTCAAGACCTCGGTTTAACGTCTCATCCAAAAGACAGCACCCACTGACAGTGTAGTGTCCCTTTCACTTTACTTTACTGGGGCATTAGGATTCACACAGACCACAGGTTGAGCACCCCCTGCTGGCCTCACTAACACCACTTCCAGCAGCAACCTAGTTTTCCCATGTGGTCTCCCGTCCAGGTACTGACCAGGCTCCGCCCTGCTTAGCTTTAGTGAGTTACCAGTCTTGAGCTGCAGATTGATATGGCTGCGGCAACTATGGCAAGATTGTTGCAGCCAATTTTGGCTTCACATTTCTATTGTATATTGGAAGGATTGAAGATACATTGTCTATATTTATATGCATGATATATGCATGATATCAAATGGAGCATATTTTTGACAGGCTATTCTCTAATGGGTATGCATATGCTGCAAGTTTATAATTTTGATTTAATTATAACACGACATCCTAAGCAATAGAACCGTCATTCTATACATATGAAGTAATTTGTTAGATGCTCATTGGGATGTTGCTAGGCTAATGATGTGATGCACTAACTAAGTACAAAAACACATAGCACACACATTTGCTGAGTAAAACTGTCTGTTTAATTAGATTGATGTTTAAAGTATTGGATTAGATATACTTATATTGGTAACATTTCTTTTGACTTCATGAAATCTAGGATGATACACGCAATGCTGCCAAAAAGTCTTAGAAAGCAGCACAATGCTGCTGACTAGCATTTTAAAACAGCATTGTGTCCACCTGTGAAGCACCAAAATCCTGTCTAGGTGAGCGGATCACTAGGATTTAGAACAGAGCATTTAAAATGTATGCTGTGTATTCTTTTAGAGAACGGATACTAGTTATTACTCACATATTCACGGGTAAGGTGACATTTTACAATAGGTTGCATTCCTGATTCAGTTTCTTATAGTATTTAACTCTATCCAAACAGTGATTTGTCTAGAACTTGCGCTGTAGCAAATAACTGCATAAACCAGTAATGAATTATTAAATGTTGTGCAAAATTACATACCAAGACTAATGGATCTATTACAAAGGGGTTTTATGCAAAAATTGCATCCATATCAAACAACAACAGTTCTCGCTCTATCAAAAGAGACACAAAATCAAGAAGTTTGTGGCTTAAGTCCATGTCTCTTGGCTTTGAGGGCATCCAGATGTTATATACACTGCTAAAAACCATTAAAAGATATTTTACAGTAATTTGCTATTGGGAAAAGGGACCAATGTATGAATTTCTCATTTTCACTTAATTTACAGTGGCAAACTAAGATTCACTGCACAATCAAAATGTTTCAGTTCTATAAAAAGGGACATCAAGCTTCATACCCAGCTTAAATTTTCTGTTTCAATAAGAAATGTCATCAAAAAAGGGAAAAAAAATCCTTGTTATGCAACAAAAAATGTTTTTTATGCTATTTTATGTGATCTTTAAATCTCTAAGTGAATGGACAAGGTAGGTAAGATATTAATCACAAGATTTTTTTTCCCTAAATGTTAACTGTACCATAGTAATAATGTTAAAAGGGAAAGAAAGAGGCCTACACTCCAGAGGATGTAAAGTACAATGGGATAGAGCTTAAACAATGTTTATCCATGTTATCCACAAGACTTGAAAACATAGGGTGATCTCCAACAATATGAAGAGGGACCTGTCCATTCAAGCCCACATATACTACACCTTTGAGTGGCGTATACCGTCAACCTCAAACATCAACAAGAAGGTATGTGCAGCGGTCCAGACCCTGAGGCAATGACCATAATGCGACACACTGGTGAAAGCCAAGGTGAGTGACGACCAATTGAAACACAGGTGCAATCACAGGTGGATTGTGGAAGTCAGCAGTTGCAGCTCTTCTCTCGCTCTGCTTCCTCCTCAGCTGGATATAGAACTTTGGCAGTGAGGCCGCTCTTGACCCCATCCCAGCCATCACGAGTGGAGATCTCACCCATCTTCATCAGCTCATAAATGTCCCGTGTGAGCAGCTCGAAAGCACGTTCCACGTTGCTGTTGCATTTGGCTGATGTTTCCACATAGCGGATTCCGAGATCGGCCGCCAGCTGCTCGGCCTCATCTCGCGTCACCTTGCGATCGCGGCTTAGATCGCTCTTGTGGCCGATCAGGATGTAGACCATGTGATGAGGCAGGATGTGCTCGCTGACTTCTCTGTGCCATTCCCGCACATGATCAAAGGTCTTCCTGTTTGTCAGGTCAAAAACTAAAAGACCGCCCACAGAGTTGCGATAGTAGGAAGTGGTGATGGACCTATGGGGATGAAGAACACAATATTTTCAAGATTTTCAAGACATTAGGCTCTATTTGAATGATTTAGGTGCAAAGTCCAAAGTGCAGGGCGCAAAAGCATTAATGGCGTGTTAGAATCCAATTTTGCTATTTTAAGGATGAAAAAATCCACTTTGCGCCATGGCGTATGGTATAACAGGGTTGACGCACAAGCTTGCGTTTCCGGTCTGACGCATTTGCGTGTGTATGAATGAAAGTCTATGGGGAGAAAAGTCCAGTGTGACCGCAGCTTAAGAGTCAGTTGCATCACGCCATAGCACATGCTATTTTGTGAGAATGAGAGAATGAGCCTCCTCATTCTTTACTTTCACTTACACTCTCTTTCGTGGATAAGGAAATGTATTGCACGCACAGACATCAATTAGCCTATACATAATTAATTTTGTTTGTTAAGCGCAAAGATTTGGTTCAAAACTATTTCTAAATTCAGTTCTAATTTCCAGCAAACGCATAAATGAACAGTAATAACGAAGTGTGGTCAAAAAGTTATATCCAAACACACATGCTATGCCCCATATGGTCCAAAACCTGGCAGGTGGACAAAACTAAGCTTGTTTTAAATAAAACAAATATAAATATACATTTAATAAATACTACTACTTCTAATAATAACATTATACAAAAGCAAACTGTCATGAATAAACAAAAAAAAGCCCCCGAGATGAAGGCATGAAAGCAGTGGTTTATATATTTATGTAGAAAGTAATATTTTTTGCAATATTTTATTCCTATAATTTTTTTTCATTTGTAAAGATATTTGCAAATTGCTGAACATCCTGTCTGTATTAAGCAATGTGTAAGCGAGGCGCACAACTAATGCGCTCTGCGCTGGACTTTAGACCTCCTCTCAGCTGGTCTATTGTGCAGTCTATTTTAGTTCCTCAAAATAACAACGCGCCATCAATTCGCCTCAACACACCTCTTTTTTTAGACTAGAATGCCTATGGGCGCACATATGAGCGCAAATGCATTTGCTATTTAAACAGCATGGTGCAAAACGTCAAAATGACACCTGTGTCGAGCTGAAACTAGCAAATACCATTTGCGTCGCGCCTTGGAGCATTGCATTATTGTGATAAAAAAAGACTGATGTCATAATGCATGCATATTATGTTTTA
>CAIGQZ010001455.1:493797-529512 GCA_903798205.1 Danio tinwini | reverse complement strand
AGAGAGAGAGAGAGAGAGAGAGAGAGAGAGAGAGAGAGAGAGAGAGAATGCAATTAGCTGATGTCTGAGCGGAGGAGAGGACTCTATGCCCAGCGAGACGCCCAGATAAGATGAAGATAGCTCACAGTGTAGAACGTCTGCTCAAATGTCATCTGTTCTACATAATGAGATACATGACAGCGATGGAGTGCAGACAAGAGAGCAATAAAAGTCCTAAAGACAAACAGTGTGAAAAAGCAATGATGCACTGAGCTTATGAAATTCTCCAGAGTGTTGCAATGTAAAAAAATGTTTTACCTCATTTGAGCTGAAGCAAAAGGGATTCTCTGTTTAAATATAATGTTGCTAATTTTTGTATTCCCCCTATTAAAGTACGACATTATTGCAGAGTAATAATCCTGGGTCAACATATTTTGTTGATTCTAGAACATAATTTATGTCTAATAATTGACCTAGTAGTCCAAACCTAATCCCTGTTCCTAAACCTAAGCCTAATCAGATGGAAATATTAGGTGGATAACAATAATATAACATAAACTGTAAATGTGTTTCTTAAAATGTGTTTAGTCGATTGGAATGTTGTTCCAGGATCAGCAAAGTTATTGATAAAGGAACATGCTGCATGTAATCTGGTTATACACAGCATTATAGTAATGGCTTGTCTTTAAGTGCATGCCAGTTTTTGTGGAAGTACTTTTTGGTAACAATTTACTTGAAATGGAGTTGATAAGACTGTCATGACACCTTTATCAACATGACATGAATATGAATGAGATTTTTTTTGCATGCTTATGACAACTTTCATTAGCTCAGTTATTTAAATGCAATTTATCACATAAATTTCTCAGTAAAAGTGTCAGTACTCTGTCAAATAATTGTATTACAGTGTCAGTAATACTTAATGCACCACTGTAGTTAATCAAGGAAAAATATTACTGACAATTTTATGAAATTCATGACAATTATTACAGCCTCGTCACAACCATGTTTTTGACAGATTTATGAAGTTATGTTATCTTGGTAATGTCAAATTGTCATGACAAAATAAAGACAGGCTATGATGTTATCATTACATTTAAAATGACATAACTGAGTATTCATAAGCATGTATATAATGACTCCTTCGTATACATGACATGTGTCATGTCATGATTATAACGGTTTCTTAAAGTATTTTGAACAGACCTTCAAGTCAAATGTTATCCTTTCTTCCACAATGTCAACAACTATAAAAACAATAATCATTTTAAAAAGTTGAACATATTAGTGTAGTCTGGGGAAATAGATTTGTTTGTTCTCCAGCTGTACCTGACAGTAACCCTTGTAAATCCGATTATCCACCAACTGCAAGGCAGAGGCAACAGTGGCAAGGAACCAAAACTCCACCAATTGATGGAAAGAGAAAACAAACCTTGGGAGAAACCAGGCTCAGCCACGGTGACCAGTTCTCCTCTGGCCAATTGTAAAGAGGCAGACCTGCAGTTAAAAAGGGATTGGAGAGCTTGAGAATGAGGAGCATTTTGCTCTTGACTCATCGTTGACCACAACAACAATTCACTCTAGAAACTGACTGGATCCAAGATTATATGGACCTCTGGATAAGGAGAGTCAGATAGACTAACATGAGCATTGATGCTGTTGATGACAGTTTTTGGAAGATGTTGGCAGGGGCTCCAGTTCCCCCGATTAATGCAGCCAAACAATCCTTTAGAGGACTTAAATTCTAAAGTTGTGCATTTGTGCTTTATGTATATGCAAGTGCAAAGAGATGTGTCTTTAATCTAGATTTAAGCTGACAGAGTGTGTCTGCCTCCTGAAATGTGATAGGAGTTTAGGCAGCAAATATGAAAAGAATCACTTGAGATACTGTAATAAAATAGGATGTTGCTCAAATACTGGAGAGCTAAGCCATTGTTTTGGAGCATTTTGTAACTGGAAAAGTTTACTGTAGTAAATATAATGCAACTTAAAAGTATTTGATTTCTATGCAGATTTGTAACTTGCTGCTGCACAGAGTGAAAATTTAAATTACACAATTTTGAGATCACACTTGTGTCTTTAAGCATATTTCATAAGTTGTACAGCATAAAAAATGTATCCATATATTTGAAGAATAATTAGAATTAGAGAATAGTTTCAGATACAGTTATTAGTATTATTAGTTATTAGTATCTGCATCTGGTGACAAATTACTATACAAGTTACTATTTTACTGGCAGCATAGCTTTCTAGTGTTCAATCATTTTGCAGGATGGTAAAATGTTCTAAAGTGAATGAAATGCTCTGACAACAGATTGTTCAGATCAAGCCCAAAGATGTGACATTTTCAGCCATAGCAAGATAAGCTAAAATATGTGACTTCTAAAAGATCATTGCAATGTTACTAGGTTATTCAAGTTTCCCAAAAAGTCTGGTTGCCCTGAAAGACAAATGATAATTCAGTGAATCTCAATAGGCAAAATTTGCAACTCTGAGAATTTAGAATTTAGACTGAAAGCTATTCAAAAGATTATTCAAAATATTTAAGATTCAAAAAGCTACACTAACCTTTTCTGAAGAGCATATTGTGTGGACAGAAAATTCTCAAAAGTTCACTTTAGTAATGAAAGCAAGTTCATGCCCTGTGGCCACAGATGTGCTGAACCCATTTAAAGCAAAGGCCTTGCCACTTCCTACAGTTTTTTTGACTACTTCTGAAAATGTAGTTGTACATTTTCTTCATGCTACAATCATTGCTATATATATATAGTACACGCAAATTAATTTGTTAGACAAAAATATTATGTTAAACTTGTTTAAATAAAAATTTATTATTTAACATAAATAATTGACATTAGTAATATCTGTCCACTACAAATTTGACATGACTCCCCAGAGGAAACATTTATTGCTCAGCAGCAGTTGCTTTTCATAAACTCAGGAGACTTAAGGCCCATGCACACCGGGACGCTTTTTGCTCGCGTTTTACTGTTGACGTTTAATGCCTCGTGACTAATTAAAGAGCGCCAATGTGATCGTGCACATCGAAGCACAAAACCCCTGTCGTAAAAGCGTCATTTTTAAAGAAACGCCCCATGGCCATTTTTTGTTTTGACATGCCACGTCAAAACCTTCTCCACCAATCACTTTTGTTCATGTGCACAGAGCTGCTGAAGTTACAGTAAACAGCACTTGGAGGCCCTCAAGCGCAACACTGTCAATGCGAGCGCACATTTAAGAAGATGCCTAGAGGCGATGTGAACGTGGAGCTGCTTATTTTACTGGTAAACAATAATCATTTCTTTATCGCCAGAACTGCTACTTGAACCATCCATGCTTGTTTGAATCGCCAGTAACTTTAACAACAAGCATGTCAACTTTCTGTCTTCTTCTTCTGTGTTACATGCGGGTGTCAGAAACTTAAAGCTGTGTAGCGCCATCTAACGTCAAGGAGTGATTTTGTATACTCTTCTGTTCGACGCCAGTGAAAATCACTTGGGTTTAAATCTGAAAAAAACGTCCCGAAAAACACTGATGATAAACGCAAACGAAAAGCGTCCCGGTGTGTACGAGCCTTTAGGTGTGATACTCATTGTTTCTCATTTTAGCAGAGTATTAACAGCATCTCAGATGTTTCTTTGAAAATTCCTTAGGAAAAATAAATATAGACATAAATGAGACATGACACAAGACATATTGGAGAGTCAGAGAGTGTGGTGATTTACTTTCACTGTTTTGGATTACCATATTGGAATTGTGAATGCGAGTACAGAATGGCTCTGTGTACAAAACAAAATACAATAGCCGTCACTAGTCAAGCATGAGCAGTGGCCTCTGCAGCACTGGCAGCCTGCCCCAAGTTCCTAATGCTCACCCAGTGAAATGATTGATATATGGGGGCGCATAAGCATTGAAAAGTTAAATAAACAAATAGCATTACATTATGGTATAACATCGCAAGTGTGTTTGATTTCATTCTCAGAATCTATGACTTAACAGTGACAAATCATAAACAATATCAAGACGGCTCAACACTTGACTTAATTCAGATCCCCTATGATTGTATACTGAAGAGAAAAACTAAGTGATTACGAGGAAGATAGGGGGAGATGGTGGGATAACGGAAATAAATTGTCAGCTGATACAGTGCTTATATGCACATGTAATAATGATTGACATGCCTGAATGAATAGGCTCCTCCCAAACCCATGCTGTGAACCTCAAGAAATGTGAGAGCACCAGATTCCTTCATAATGAAGAAAAGTCCAACATCATTTTAAGATGTTAATGAGATCTCCTATAAAACGTTAGCGGAGACAAATGTGAGAGCACCAGGAGAAATGTCTGTGCACATTTTGAGATGTTGAGAAGATCTCTAATGAAACTTTAATGGAGACAAATGTGAGAGCAACAAAGTCATTTATGATGGAGAAAAGTCTGAGCAAAAACCATACAATTGAGGAGATCTGTTATGAAACTTTGGTGGAGACAAAATGTAAAAACACTAGATTATTTTAGAAGGGAGAAAGTTCCCTTGTAAAATAATCTGGGGTTCTTACATTTGTGAGCACAATTTGGGATTTTCAAGAGATCTCTAATGAAATGTTGCAAATGTGAGAGCACCAGTTTAACACTTGAACTACCGAGGTGGTCATTTTCACCATTTTTTATTTTTGCAATTTAACCTTCCTGTCGTGTCCTGGTCAAATCTGACAGATTTACAACTTAAAGCACTCATAAATATTGTGTTTTACATCTGATTGCCTCAAGGCCTTATGATATCCTCCACACTATGCACTTGAACATATAAAAGTGATGATCACCTCTTTCATTGAAATTTGAGTGTTTTGGTCAACCTTGTTACACTTGTGGTGTTTCCGGTCAAAAGTGACCGCCATAGAAGATGAATGGGTATCAAGACTATATTCATCCATCAGACACAAAAAACATCCCCATACACACCACCCCAACTCACTCACTCACTAAGTCACACATATTTAGAGTGAACAATGTCTTTTGCATGTACACGTCCCTTTTCCGTGCTTATGTGCTGAACCTTTAGCCTGATCTCACAAGAAAACGTAACTATTTTACGATTTGTCAGTTTAGTGGCTAATTTGTACAAGTTCAGTTGTACAAAAATCTACAATTATTAAAAGGAGGCATGGCACCAAACCTACCCCTAAACCCAACCATCATTGGGGATGAGCAAATTGTGCTAAATTGTATGAATGAGATTGTACAAATTCATATGGATTAGCCACTAAATCAATAAGCTATGAATTGCCATGAGATCCTCCAACGTGAATCAACTTCCTGATAAAACAATGCATCATATCTTCACACAGAAAATTTGTGTGTTCTTACTTTCTCTTTCTTTCTCTTTCTTTCTTTCTTTCTTTCTTTCATCTCTGGGTGTAGCAGGAGCACTTTTAGCTTAGCTTAGCATCAATTATTTTATTGGATTAGACCATTATCATCTCGCTCAAAAATGAACAAAGTATAACGAGTGCTAGTTCTGTGTCCATGCTCACCATCTATACCCTCCATTACTATTCCCTACATTAGTACACTAATATAGTATGAATGAAGGACTGAATGAAAATTCAAGCACTTAATACAAAGGAAAGGATAGCGTTTTGTTTGTGTTTTGCTGATTGATAAATCATTCAGATAGATTAAAATTTCAATTTCTTTAGTCTGACCCTGTGATAGTTATTTTAGTGAGCTGTCGTCAATTGTTCATTTTGTAATACATTTTCAGTGTCTATTTGTATTTTTACTGCGGTTATTTTATGTCTAATACTATAAATTCACCTTGAACACTACTTTGAGACATTGTTCACAGCTAAAGAATGTTGAAGAAAAATTTGGGGGTGAAAAAAGTTTTTTGTGCTAAAATAATGCAGTTAAAACAGACCGGTCAAAAGTAAGGGGTGTGATGTGAACACAACATGAGGGTTAATAAGTTTGTTGCAATAAAACACACATTTTTATAATACCCTGACTTTTCTCAATATGTGTATATTTCTTTCTAACATAGTTTTTTTTTTTATTACTAACCATGAAAGAGCTTGGAAGAGCATTTCTAACTTTAATTACCATAGCGGTCAAAATGACCACATGCATTTCAGTGTCTGCTACCTTTCCCAAAGAGCAATCACCAAGAGGCGACATTCTGTTGCTATTTGGGAAACAGCCACTTAATGCCGCTAGTATCACATGGCGGCCATTTTGAATTGAAAATTCCAATAGGACAACAGCACGGAAAACTAACGTTAGACAGAATGAATTAAAATATTGAGTTAAATATGAGTAAAAATATTATATTCTATATCAGTGCTTCCCACACATAGACTTTACTTTGGTGGGTCACCCAAGTATATTTAGTGCATTTGTTTTACTATTATCATCCTTTTACACTTTTTTGCATTTGCCCAACAGCCAAGCATCCACGATCAGACAGACAATCTCCTGTGCTCTGCAGGACCCACAGAGCCTTTTTTGGACTTAATAATGTGTCCATTCGAGGTTTCTAAATCTTCCAAAATGTCTGGGATTTGGCTTTTGGTTTCACTTTCTAAATTGTATGTGTTTTTGCATTGCATTATTGTAGCCTGATTTACTCTAACTTTTAAGCCCCGTTGTTTTCCCTCTGACTTTAAATATGGCTGCCTCTGTTGCCTAGCGACTTCCAGCTAACAAAAACATCCTGCTAACAAAACAACTTTCTGTTGACAAAAACATAACTATGTCTTTCAAAACAGCTAATTTCTCAAAAAAAGCCTTATCACCTACTTGTGAAAGAGAAAGTGAGGCATGGATATTCACAGGTGGTCTAGTAGCATAACTATAGCTACATTTATAGGCTGTATTACCAAAAAAGTTGTATTTTTAGGGTGACGATCTAATTAAATTTGATGACAGACCTTCAAAGTCACATTCATTCATTCATTTATTCATTAATTCATGCATTTTCTATTCAGCTTAGTCCCTTTATTAATCTGGGGTTGCCACAGCGGAATGAAGTGCCTCAAAGTCATATGTCATATGTAAATATGAATAAACGTAATAAAATGTTTTATATGAGAATGAACAAAATGACATCTACTGTAGAATTTTGGTAGTTCCAGTGTTCATTTGGAAAAGGAGACAAATCTGAGTAAATTTTTTTGATGATGATGAGATTTCTCTTTATCTCTCTTTATGAGATTTTCTCTTTTGAATCTTAGTGTAGACAAATGTATGAGTACCAGGTGAATTTACTAAGAAGAAAAGTCTGAGCACATTTTGGGATGTTGTGGACACTTGAAATGTTTAAATGTTGAGAGTATTAAAGTTTTGGTCTTATGAGATATATGTTAGAAGCAGAAGACTTGTGATAATGTCTCCATTTGATTGTACAGTGACCTCATTTCTGTCTAGGAGAAATGTTTGAGATGTTAAAGAGATCTCACTTTTGATTTTCATTTCCTCATGGGTCCTCACAAAAACAAAAGACTCTTCACATGTGATCAACAGGTTGCTAAGATGATACCCTATAGACCCATCCGCCTCATGCTCCCTTATATAGACCACCATTTGTGAATGAACACATTTTAAAGATTGAATCACATAACCAACCCCATATGTTTGGCTTTTCTAATTTGGTGAACTTGCTCAGTAGCAGCACACTAGGGAGTGAGCAATATGAACCACAATGTATTATCAATCAGACATTTTAAGGGCTGTCTTAATCTCAAAATTCCTCCAGTGCAATGAAAGCAATGCTCACTATGCTCCCTTAACTGAAGTTCTGAAGTGCGAAACATGAATCACGTGAACCAAATCATCAAACGACAGACAAGATCCATTCAGCTAAAAAGAATCAGCAATTTGTTTATATTTAACATGAACAAACATAGAAAACAGGTGAAAAGCAATCAATGAAACATTTATAATAGTTTAATGTTTGAAATTCATTCATTTTCCTTCAGCTTAGTCCCTTATTTATCAGAGGAATGAACCACCAACTATTTCGGCATATGTTTTACGCAGTGGATGCCCTTCCAGCTGCAACCCAGTACTGGGAAACACCTATATACTTTTGCATTCACACACGCTCATACACTACAGACAATTTAGTTCATCCAATCCACCTATAGCATGTCTTTGGACTGTGGGGGAAACCAGAGCCCCCGGAGGAAACCCACATGAACATGAGGAGAACATCCACACAGAAATTCTAACTGACCCAGCTGGGACTCGAACCAGTGCCCTTCTTGCTGTGAGGAGACAGTGCTAACCACTGAGCCACTGTGCCACCCAATGTTTGAAATGTTGCTGATATATAGGTCGCCACTGGCTTACATGGTTCGAGACTCGTAGAGCTGCGCATCAATTGATTTGCTTTTCAGTGTTTGGAATCTCAGCAGTGAATATTAAACCACACTGACCTGAACTGAACTGAACTGAACTTAAACTCTGAAAACTGAACTGACACTGTTTCAATTCACTATAAACTTCGATGTGAAGCTGCTTTGACACAATCCACATTGTAAAAGCGCTATACAAATAAAGATTAATTAAATTAAATTGAATATGAAAAAAATGTAATTCATTTCGATCCTAGATTTGGTTTGGTTTGTTGTTTTCAATTAAATACTCTATTTTAAGATATATTTTGTGGACATTTTGTATTTACATTAGCCTGTATCCTATTTTATGTCGCTGTTCACTAAACTGTAGGCTATTATAGTAAGTTGGGAAAGTTATTTTGGAAATAACTAATAATTAATTGACACAGAAAATCTTAATATTCACCAATGAGGTGCAAAGTGCAGCACCAGAAATACGCACATGAAGACAACATGATTTACCCGCTTTAGGTGTTTTTATCCACACACGTCTTGTCATGTGATGAATTATGGCAGTGTGAAAGAAGATATAAATTTAATTTATTTATGAAAAAGAGTGTTCATGAACTAAACTCTATATCATCTTTGTTGAGACTGCGTGTATGATGTCATATCTGTTTAATGCGAGAGTTTTGTGCCCTTTTTTTCTCACATTCAATGCTGTTGCCTATAATGCGACTTGTTGCGTAATATGTAGAATTATGATCTGTAGCTTTTCATTTGTAGGCCTACATATACATTATTTGTCTACACTTAAACAAAAATGGTGCATGGATTTAAAAATATTCTCTCAGAAATTGATAAATAACAGTTTGAAGTAGGCATGGGGCGATAACCGTTTTCAAGGTATACCACGGTTTGGAAAAGTCAAGGTTTTAAAACCGTCAACATTTTCTGCAATACCATTCTTAAGGTATGTGTAAAAAAAATGATTTACTTTTTTTTTATTTGTTTTTTAGGACAACAGTATCTTCAGCAGAAAAGATGCTGTTTTGAATGATAAAAAAATCAGATGAAGGACAGCAGAAGTCAATAATTCAATTAGCCTGACATGTTTAGAGTTCTAAAATATTATAAATGTTTCTCAAAATAAACTATACTGTGTTCAAAAGGGAAAAATAGTTTTAGTTTTTTTTTACCCAGACATTTAAAAAGAATATATTTTAGAGAAACAATCACAATACTGCAAAACTGTAAAACCATGATATTTATATCTTATTAGATTAGAATCTTATAACAGCCCATGCCTATAGTTTGAAGTACGATTTTTTTTTTTGGCTAAAATAGGCTAAAACTGAAATAATCATCTAAATCAGTTATTTGTTTATATTTAACATAAACAAACATAGCTAAACAGGTTAAAAGCAGTCAAGGAAACTTTTATAATTGTTTAATGTTTGAAATACATTCATTAATTCATTTTCCTTCAGCTTAGTCCCTTATTTATCAGGGGTCGCTGCAGCAGAATGAACCAACAACTATTCTGGCATATGTTTTACGCAGCTGATGCCCTTCCAGCTGCAACCCAGAACTGAGAAATACAAATTTTATGGCCAATGTACTTCATCCAATTCACCTACAGTGCATGTCTTTGGACTGTGGGGGAAACCAGAGCACCTGGTTGAAACCCATGCCAAGACGGAGAGAACATGTAAACTCCACACAGAAATGCCAACTGACCCAGCAGGCGTCCGTGCTAACCACTGTGCCACCTAATGTTTGAAATCTTGCTGATATATGAAAAAAATTATATTATTTATCTACTTATTTAATTTATTTAGCTGTACTTTTAAAAACTTCATAACCAAGATTAGGGCATTTAGACCAAGATGGTGGCGCGTACACATCGCGAGGCTCGGCGTCTCTCCAGTTTCTGCAATTTTGCAGTATTTTTCCTGCTCATTTCGGTTCTGTTTGTGCAGAACAGTAATGCCTTTAAATCGTACACCTGACAAGAGATCTTGGATATTGGTTTGTGCACTTCGGACAGATTTATCAGCAATCTACAACTCATCCCAGAGATCGCCAGGACACCCGAGGCTGAGCGCTCTGTCCGGCCGGGCGGAAGTGCTTGAAGGCGGCGGTGCGAACGTAAACAAAGGCGGGGGAAGCGCGGCGGGCTAAGAGCTAAGCTAAGAGCTAAGCTAAAGCTAACACCACAACGGCTCTCTTTACCCAGCATCTTCCTCGCCAATGTACGGTCCCTGGTGAACAAAATGGATGAGATTCGACTGCGCATCAACCACAGCAAAAGATTATGGAACTGTAATGTCATGATTTTCACAGAAACATGGCTAAACAGCGGGATACCAGACAACGCTGTATCTTTAACTGAGCATCAAACATTCAGAGCAGACAGAGCGGCGGATGACTCCGGTAAGACCCGAGGCAGAGGATTATGCATTTATATTAACAAAGCTTGGTGCACAAACTCTTTTTTCGTTGGGAGACATTGCTCTGTTAACTTGGAATTTCTGATGGTCAAATGCAGACCGTTTTATCTGCCACGGGAGTTCACCTCCACCTTTATAATCGCTGCTTATATTCCACCCGATGCTGATGCAAAGCTTGCTATGAATGAACTTCATGCAGCCATCAGCAAACAACAGACTGCTCACCCGGAGGCTGCTTTTATTGTTGCGGGATATTTTAATCACTTAAACTTAAAGACAGTGCTCCCCAAATTCCATCAAAACATTTTCTGTCACACACGGGGAAACAAGACTTTGGACCATGTATACACAAACATGGCTGAAGCCTACGCTGTGACCCCCCTCCCCCACCTGGGTCATTCAGATCACCTTTCTTTGTTCCTCACCCCCAGATACTCACCCCTCATCAACCGTGTGAAGCCATCAGTGAGGACCATCAAAGTGTGGCCAGCGGGGGTAGACTCCACACAACCCAGAAACAGATCACCACATACCCAAATCAAAACCCATGGATGAACAAGGAGGTGCGCCTCCTGCTGAAGGCACGCAACACTGCCTTCAGATCAGGGGATGCACAGGCCTACAGCAATTCCAGGGCTAATCTGAAGAGGGGCATCAAAAAGGCCAAGCACTGTTACAAGCTAAAGCTAGAGGAGCACTTTTCCAACTCTGATCCTCGGCGCATGTGGCAGGGCATACAGGCCATCAGCAACTACAAACTCTGCCATTCCACACCCACAGCCACAAATGTCTCCTTCCTAAACAAGCTTAATGACTTTTATGCCCGCTTTGAAAGAGACAATAATGAACCCTACATCAGGATCACTTCCTCAACCGACCACTCACCCATTACACTCACCTCCTCAGAAGTCTACACCGCACTGAGTCGGATCAATGTGCGTAAGGCTGCTGGACCAGACGGTATTCCTGGGCGCGTCCTCAAAGCATGTGCAGAACAGCTCGCTGGGGTATTCACAGATATTTTCAACCTGTCCCTTAACCTAGCAGCTGTGCCAACATGCTTTAAAACCACCTCTATTGTGCCAGTGCCAAAACACTCCAGCCCAACATGCCTGAATGACTACCGCCTGTAGCACTCACACCCATCATCATGAAGTGCTTCGAGCGGTTGGTCCTGGCACATCTGAAAGACTCTCTGCCATCCACACTGGACCCACATCAGTTTGCCTACCGTGGCAACAGGAGCACAGAAGATGCAGTCTCCATAGCGCTGCACTCTGTACTCACACACCTGGACAATAAAAACACTTATGCACGAATGCTGTTTGTTGACTTCAGCTCAGCATTCAACACTGTCATACCTTCTAAGTTAATGATCAAACTTAGAGACCTGGATATAGACACGTCTCTCTGTAACTGGGTTATGGACTTTCTGACTAACAGACCTCAGAATGTTAGATCAGACCACATTTGCTCCACCACCGTCACACTCAACACTAGTGTACCACAGGGCTGTGTGCTGAGCCCCTTCCTCTACTCCCTTTTCACCATCGACTGTAGGCCTGTGAACAGATCCAACGCCATCATCAAATTTGCAGATGACACCACAGTGATTGGTCTAATCAGCAACAATGATGAGACTGCCTACAGGGAGGAGATACAGCATCTGGCCACGTGGTGCACTAACAATAATCTGCTCCTTAACACCGACAAGACCAAAGAGCTCATTGTGGACTTCAGGAAGGGACGAACTGGCTCACATGATCCCATCCACATCAATGGGATGGCCGTCGAGCCTGTATCATCCTTCAAGTTCCTGGGGACCCACATCTCCAAGGACCTATCCTGGACCACCAACACCTCCAGCCTGGTCAAGAAGGCTCACCAGCACCTATTTTTCTTAAGGCAACTTAAGAAGAACCAGCTGTCATCAGCCGTCTTGGTGAACTTCTACCGCTGCACAATAGAAAGCATCCTGACGAACTATGTCACAGTCTGGTATGGAAGCTGCTCTGTTGCGGAGCGTAAGGCACTGCAGCGGGTGGTGAAAACTGCCCAACGCATCACAGGAACCACACTGCCAGCCATAGAGGACATCCAGAGGAAACACAGTCTGCGCCGAGCACGCAGTATTCTTAAAGATTCCTCTCACCCTGCTCACAGACTGTTTTCTCTCCTGCCTTCTGGCAGGCGCTTCAGGCTCCCCCGGACAATAACCAGCCGACTAAAGAACAGCTTCTTCCCCAGAGCTGTCTCCCTTTTGAACTCTGCTCCCCACTGACTTTTTGCCCCCCTAATACACACCCCACTCTCCTCATAACTCAGACTCCTCATAATCACTGCACTACTTAACATTTGCACATTTAAAAATTGCACATATTCATTGCACTGATTCATTTATTTGAACTGTACATACCCACTGCACATGCACATTTGTAAATTATGTACACACCCACTGTACATATACATTTATAATTATGTTTATCTATCTGCACACTTCTGATTATTAATAGCAACCTGTACATTTATCCATCTATTGTAAATCTGTTCATAGCTAATACAACCTGTATATAATGTTCATAGTACATCCATTTGTAAATATCACCATAGTTTTTCTACAACTGCACTTTATAACTAATACCTGTATCCTGCACTTGCTGCTATTGCACTCCTGGTTAGACCTAAACTGCATTTTGTTTCTTTGTACTTGTACATGTGTGATGACAATAAAGTTAAATCTAATCTAATCTAATAACACTAATATCTGAAACATATTAGTTCTGTGGGCCTCACGGTGGCTTCAGTGGGTAGCACAATCGCCTCTCAGCAAGAAGATCGCTGGTTCAAGCCTCGGCTGGGCATTTCTGTGTGGAGTTTGCATGTTCTCCCTGGGTTGGCATGGGTTTCCTCCGGGTGCTCCGATTTCCCCCACAAGTCCAAAAACATGCGATACAGAGGAATTGGGTAAGCTAAAATTGTACGTAGTGTATGTCTGTGAATGAGTGTGTATGAATGTTTCAGAGTAATGGGTTGCAGCTGAAAGGGCATCTGCTGCGTAAAACATATGCACAATAAGTTGGTGGTTCATTCCGCTGTGGTGACTCCAGATTACTAAGCTAAAAATATTAATAAAGGGACTAAGTCGAAAAGAAAATGAATGAATATTAGTTCTGCTAATTCCAGTTTTAACGTTATACAACAAGGACATTCTCATGTCTTACTCAGTGTTCCAACGTGTAGTGAACCAAGCTCATCACAGTCCTTTGCTAGAGCCCCAATGTGTACACAACTGATCCAGGACCTCGGGAGCTAGCGAGCTGAATGAGATGCACTCTTTGTCTTCTTTCATGCTAGACTCTTTATGTCACTTATCTTTATGCAACCATTGTCACTGTAGATGAAGATGTCCCGGTCTGTCCCATTTTTTGTTGTGAATTCAATTGACGTTAACAAAACATGACTTCCAACATGTTGGTAACTAAATTACTGCAAAAGGTAAAGAAAAAAAAGCACATCTATGTGACCTGCATATACAATATTGACCTTATTCATGTATGAGCGGGCACAGCTGTTGGAATCTGTTTGTCTCCAGACTTCTGGTCTCATTCACTTGCATTGATTTCTACACATTAAAACTTGCTTGTTACAATGCTTGATGTTGCAACCTGATATTTTCTTATTGTGTTATTCTACTTTTTATGCATAGCAATGAGCACACTTGTTTGTAGAATTTATTAGTCATTTCTCCCATAAACAACTGAATCGGAAGTTTTTAAACAACTACAGGAATGATCGCACTTCGCCATTTCAGAATAACGTCAATACATATGTCTGCAAAAATGTGTATTTGTATAAAGAATAAGAATATTCTTTGATGATAAAATTGGGTGACGCGGTGGCACAGTAGATAGCGCTCTCTCTCCTCACAGCAAGAAGATCAATGGTTTCGAGCCTCGGCTTGGTCAGTTGGCATTTCTGTGTGGAGTTTGCATGTTCTACCCGCATTCCTGTGGGTTTCCTCCAGGTGCTCCGGTTTCCCCCACAAGTCCAAAGACATGTGGTACAGGTGAATTGGGAATGCCAAATTGTCAGTAGGTCATGTGTTTGAATGAGTGTGTATGGGTGTTTCCCAGTGATGGGTTGCAGCTGGAAGGGCATCCGCTGCGTAAAACATATGCTGGGTTAGTTGGCGGTTCATTCCACTGTGGTGAATAAAGGGACTAACCCAAAAAGAAAATGAATGAATGAATGAATGAATGAATGAATGATGATATTAGCCTCACGCATACTGGACGCTGACCCTTTGCCTCCTCATAAAAAGCTAAGTATACTTCAGTCATCTGTAAAGCGCCTGTGTAAAAAGGTGTACAGAGATGTCTTAAAATGCAGTCAAGGCAGGCATTGTAATAGTTTTTGGAGTGTTACGAATGTGTCCTTGACTGATGTAGTGTGACAGATCCGTCTGACTGTACCTCTCCAAATATGGTTCCTCTGGTTGAGTTTTAATTAGAGGGAATAACTAGAGAGCTGCTGGTGGAGAGGCTTGAACCACAAGGGGGAGGGGGGAGTTAATTAAATCAGCCTTGTTGTCAGAGATGAACTAAAAGTGTCTTATCTCTTTCTCTGACTGTTCAGGTTTCCCACACCTACTGTTTAAGACCTCTGTGTTCATGTGTCAGTCTGAAATCAAGTGTTTATTTAAGCACATGAACTGCCTGTTCTCACTCTGCCCCTGTTTTTCCCAACATTTGACTTCCGCCCTCCATTGGAGTGGCTCTCTACATTGCAAGCGGGAGATCAGAGACTGTATAAATGAGTGAACCATCTGATGGGGGTTAAAGAGGACGATGTGTCCTCTGGGCTACTGAGAAAATGAGCTCTATAAAAGTAGGCGTTCAGTTACACAGTTACATATGACAGAAGATGATCTGTCTATGTCCTCCAGTGATCTCATTCCCTGCTGTGTTGGGGTCTTCAAGTTAAAGCACAAATGGGCTGAAGACGACATCATATCATAGGTGGATATTTACTTGTTTAATAAATAATCTTATTCCGAACAATGAAATCGTTGTACAGTTTAACCCTATTTAATTAGGTATAAGAATTGTGTTACATTACGAAAGTAAACTGAGTTGCGAATGGCATTTTAAGTAGACTTCAAACCATTTTTATTACACCTATAACAGACCAAACAGGCCCCAGCACCTCAGCCTCAGCATGCTTCAAAGAACCAGTTTTGTTTTCAGCTTTATATGAGGACATCTGTCTTTAAGTTGTTATACATTTGATGGATGCAGTATAGTAAAAGTACACAAAAGGGTTTTAGATGGCCAAAATGTTAACTTACATGAGTATGAGCACGCCTACTGTGAAGACAACACGTTTCAAGGTCAGTGGTTTAGTATAATAATAATAATGTGGGGAACACTGCCACCTGTCTGTATACACGGGAAAACAGGATTTTCAGTTACATGAAAATAATTATTAAAACAAAATTATTAAACAAAATAATAGTTTATGTCATTTGTTTTAGCTAAAGAGAAATTTAGATGTGTTTTTTATCCTAAAAGATTACACTAATTTGAAATGACCTACAAGTCCTAATGTTCCAAATCGAGGCAAAAGATAGATAAGTAGAGTTGAGGTAAAGTCGGCCTCTGCTGGTAAAGCCAGACATTACTGATGTTTAATAGATTTAAATAATGGCTGTGGCTTGCATGTGTGAGGTATATCAGTATTGTTTGCTTGTTGTAGACAGAGGTGGACTTAAAGATTTGGGGACCCTAAGCAATTTCAGGTATGGGGCCCTAGCATTAAAACTCAAAGCATTCTTTTTCTTTATAGATATTTTTTTTTCTCTGTATATTCATGTTTTTTTTTTATATATATATATATATATAAACTGCAAAGTAAATAATTTAAGTGAAACCTTTATCTATTTAATGTACGTAATGTAATTAGCCATATTTGGGATTAGATTGAAAAGAAGTAATAACGCTCTAATATTAACAGTTATAGACAGATTTTATAACATATGATAGAAAATTTATAAAAGAGCTATATTAATATAGGCTTGTGGCAATGGTTGGGGCCCTAGCCACTGCTTACCTTGCATATTGGTTAAGTCCGAACCTGGTTGTAGGGTACTGTTTATTGCATGTCTATTAAAATAAATAAATAATACTACTATGTTATCGCCGAGTCATGTTGGGCAAGGGTTTGTCATAATCTTCTTTTTTTTTTTTTTGAATGATAATCAATTATTTAGAGTTAACTATTTTATATGATAATATATTACATAATAAAAGTATTTTAATTAAAGATAATATTTAAATATTCATCATTTTTATTTATTTATTTATATTTTCAGATGCCAAATTTAACGTTTTCTTCTGATAATAATTCAATGTTCTTCAACTTGATAATTATAAACTCAATAACGCACAACACAGTAAATGCCTATGAATGTCACAAATATATACACAGGAGACTTAAATGCAAGTGAATGCAAGATGATTTATTAAAGAGTCACAACTGGTATTGATCTCACCAGATATAGTGTGGAGCAAGGGTGCTCACACCAGGAATACAACACGCTAAACAGCGTTAATAGTACATCCGAGAAACAGCGCCGAAGTGAAGTCTCTCACTGATATAGTTGTCAGCAGTGTAGGCAGTTGTAACAACATCAATGAAACGAAGACGTGCATAAGGTTCAAATATAACAGACTTATGGCGAAAACACCACCACCAGATCAAGCGAGAGCACCTAACAGGAAGCAGACACAGGAGTGAACAAACAACAAACTGATAACGCTATCTACAAAACACTGAACATATATAGGCGGGCGGTAAAGCACAACAGCTGTGACTGATAGAAAACAGCTGAAAGATATGAGTGGTAACAAGACACATGACAACCCATCTGATGAATGTAAACACACACACACACACCACGCGGTGAAGATAAACCCAAACAAACACACCCACTTCCCACACACACACATGCAAGAAGAACAGATAGATCCACAAGCGTGACAGTACCCCCTCTCCTAGGAGCGCCTCATGGCGCTTCCAGAAGAGCCTACCTTGCGATTGTAATCATCTATAAGAGAGTGATCCATTATGTCCTCAGCAGGAACCCAACTTCTCTCCTCAGGACCGTAACCTTCCCAGTCCACCAAGTACTGGAATTCTCGTCCCCTCCGTCTTGAGTCCAGAATGCGCTTAACCGAATAAGTAGTCCCCCCATCTACGAGATGCAGCGGGGTATGGAGTATGCGGAGTGCGGGTGCGGAGTATGCGGATTAATGGCCGTATGAAAAACGGGCTTAAATTTGGATACATGGAATATGGGATGAACCCTTCTGTACGCTGGAGGTAATTTAAGGCGGATTGCCACAGGACTAGTGATTTTTGTGACAATGAATGGGCCGATAAATTTAGGAGCAAGTTTATTACAAACGGTGCAAAGAGGAATGTTTTTAGAAGAAAGCCACACTTTTTGACTGACAACGTAAATGGGAGGCTTAGACCGGTGGGGATCGGCTTTAGCCTTGGTGCGCTCGCCCACCTGGAGGAGGGTCTGTCTGGCCCTGCTCCAGGTGCGACGGCACCTCTGAACAAAGGCGTGAGTGGAGGGGACCACGGCTTCAGATTCCAGACTGGGAAAAATTGGTGGCTGGTAACCTAAACTACACTGAAACGTGGTGAGGCCCGTGGCTGACACTGGTAATGAGTTATGTGCGTACTCAAACCATGTGAGCTGCTGGCTCCAGGAAGCAGGATTCTGAGAAACCAAACATTGCAATGTTCCTGGTTGGCTCTTTCAGTCTGACCGTTACTCTGGGGGTGAAACCTAGATGAAAGACTAACAGTGGCCCCCAATAACCTACAAAACTCTCTCCAAAATTTGGACACAAACTGAGGACCCCGGTCAAAAACCACGTCCGTCGGGAGGCCATGAATGTGAAAGACGTGATTAACGACCGCAACCGCTGTCTCTCTGGCTGAAGGTAATTTGGGCAGAGGGATGAAATGAGCCTCCTTCGAGAACCGGTCCACCACTGTTAAAACCACCATGTTGCCGTTCGAGGATGGAAGGCCCGTAATGAAATCTAGCAAGATGTGGGACCAGGGTCTCGAAGACACTGACAGCGGTTGAAGAAGTCCATCGAGGGGGGCGATTGGAAGTCTTAGAAACTGCACAAACAGAGCAAGCCAAGACAAAATCACATCCTAAGCCATAACTGGCCAACAGAATCGTTGTTTAACAGAAAAAAGTGTGCAACTCACCCCTGGATGACAAGCTACCTTGGAGGAATGTCCGGGGGCCAATCGGGGGCGTTACCCCTTCTGAGGCTGTGCGAACCTTCGACTCGATCTCCCATGTCATGCTGGAAACAAAAATCTTATGTGGGACAATGGGTTCGGGTGACGATGTGTGCTCCGAAAAATCAAAAAGACGGGATAACGCGTCAGGTTTGATGTTCTTAGAACCTGGTCGATAAGAGATGGTAAAATTAAACCGACCAAAAAATAATGCCCACCGAGCCTGCCTAGAGTTTAATCTTTTAGCGGTTCTGATGTATTCCAAATTCTTGTGATTGGTCCAAACAATAAAAGGGACCCCCGACCCTTCTAACCAATGACGCCACTCCTCCAAAGCGAGCTTGACTGCCAACAACTCACGATTACCAATATCATCATTTCTCTCTGCCAGTGATAATCGATGGGAGTAAAATGAGCACGGGTGGACCTTGCCATCCGAGGAGGAGCGCTGGGACAGGATGGCTCCGACCCCCTTCTCTGATGCGTCGACCTCTACCACAAACTGCCGGGAGGGATCAGGGGCTATAAGGATGGGAGCTGAAACAAAGCAGCCTTTCAGTTTCGAGAACGCAGCTTCGGCCGCACTCGACCACCTGAACGGCATTTTGGAAGAGGTCAAGGTGGTCAGAGGTGCAGCGAGCTGGCCGAAGTTGCAAATAAACCACCGGTAAAAATTGTCAAAACCCAGAAACCTCTGTAGGGCCTTACGGGAATCTGGAGTTGGCCAATCTACCACAGCCTGAATCTTCTCTGGATCCATGTGCATCCCCTCAACTGACACGATATGCCCTAGAAAAGGAACAGACTGTGCATGAAAAACGCATTTCTCCGCATTGACATAAAGACCATTCTCTAACAGACCGAACAGTTGGAAAGACTGAAGGGCAGAACGCTGTACTCAAAATGCCCTCTAGGGGTGTTAAACACCGTTTTCCACTCATCTCCCGCCCTTATGCAGAACAAATGATATGCATTGCGGAGATGTAGTTTTGTGAAAAATTTCGCCCCCTGCAGACGTTTAAAGGCTGAAGACATCAACGGCAAAGGATAAGTATTCTTTACCGTGATGTTGTTCAGCCCCCGATAGTCAATGCAGGGACGAAGGGAACCATCCTTCTTTTTCACACACCCCCGCCGGTGAAGAAGAGGGACGGATGATCTTGGCTGCCAGAGAATCAGAAATATATTTCTCCATGGCCTCCCTTTCTGGAGCAGAAAGCGAGTATAATTTGCCTTTAGGCGGAGACGTACCTGGTAATAAATCTATGGCACAGTCATAGGGACGATGCAGAGGAAGAGATGCAGCCTAGGACTTACTGAACACTCTCTTCAGGTCAAGGTACTCATGAGGCACGTTAGATAGATCCATCTGTTCCTCCTACAACACAGAACGAGACACAGCAGAACACGCAGACAATAGACAGGACTCATGACAACTCTCGCTCCAAGAGAAAACAGAATTAAAACCCAAATTAATGTGGGCTTTATGCAAAACCAACCAAGGATGGCCAGGGACCACAGGAGTAGCGAGCGTTTCTGTTAAGAAAAACGTAATAGTTTCGGAGTGATTACCAGAAGTGATGAGTTTGATAGCACTCGTGGAATGCATAATAGTAGGAAGAGAAATACCGCTAAGTGAGTGAACAGCAATAGGTGAGGAAAGAGGAATTACAGGAATTTTCAACTTATAAGCCAGTCTAGAATCAATAAAATTTCCTTCAGCTCCGGAATCAACGAGCGCAATACAGTCATGAACATCAGATTCAATACAAAGTCTTATGGGTACTGTAGTGCTGTCTGAAGAGGGTTTGTTTAAAACCCTCAACCCTCAAACTCTTACTCCTGACCGGACTCTTGCGTTTGACTGGACAAAGGGCTACAAAATGTCCAGCACCCCCACAGTACATACACAGCCCTGCTGCTCGACGTCGACGATTCTCCTCTCCAGAAAGACTAGCTCTGCCAATCTGCATGGGTTCGGTTTCGTGGTCGAGTGAGTTGATATCAGGAGCTGTTGATGCAAAAAGAGTCTGTGTGGTTAGATCCACTCTGATGGCTAACTCAATGAGTCCATCTAAGGTTTTTGGTAAATCCATTGTATAAATCTCATCCTTCATATAATCCGCTAGTCCATGGAAAAATATATCCCACTGTGCCTCCACATTCCATTTACATTCGGCTGCTAGAGTACGGAAATCAATGGAGAATTCAGCCACACTCAGATAGTTCTGTCGAAGTTCAGCAAGCCTCCGTGCCGCCTCTTTGCCTGAAGCTGCTCTTTAGTTCATCAGAAAATGTCTTAAAAGAAGTGCAGCAAGGAAGTTTTCGCTCCCAGACTGTAGTACCCCAAAGAGCCGCCTTTCCAGTCAGAAGGCTGATAACAAATGCCACCTTACTTTCCTCGGTGGGAAAAGACGAGGGTTGTAATGTAATATATAGTGAACATTTGGCTAAAAATGGTCTGCATAAATGAGGCTCACCCGAATAACATGCTGGTGGTGGAAGTCGTGGTTCAGTGGAGCGATGATTCTCCTTTAGTGCGGGACTTGTGGGTGGCATGGTGGGAGGAGCTTGTGAAATCGCCGCGGAACTCAGTCCAGAGCTCAGTCTTTGTACCTGAGTGGTGAGCTCGGAAACTTGGTTGACCAACGCCTGGATGGCCTGACTGGTGATCATCATTTGCTTGTCCTGTTGGTCCATACGAGCAGAACTGTGTGACAACACTCTCTGGATCTCTGACACACTTGCTGGGTCCTTCTTGATCATTCCGTTCTGTCACAAATATTTTCACAGGAGACCCAAATGCAAGTGAATGCAAGATGATATATTAAAGAGTAACAACTCAGATGCAGAAAACTTTAAATGCTATCTAAAATTTTCTCCTAGAAATTGTGGCAGTTCTAGACCAGAGTAACTGGGGGGGCCGGGCAGGGGCCACTTGTACTTTTAGGGGGCACACTTTAACATACATCACAAAATACAATTATTCGAAGTCATTGTTTTCATGTATCACTCTGCAGTCTTCATAAACAAGCTAATTAAATAACTTCAACTCAAGATAATCTTCCATATTATTTTTTTTTTTTGACAAGTAACTTTATATTGTAGCAGGATAAGACATTTCTAACATTTAAGTACATCAAGGCACATTTTTGCACCTGTAAACTACATGGACAGCACATTTTTAGCTCTTAAGTGGCTATTTAAAATAATTTGAATGTTTTATATTTTGTTACAGACATACAGTTATCCTGCAACTATTTTGCAGCATATGAAATGTCCCAAACCCTATTTTTAACTGCCCAAAATGGGAAAAAAAAAATGTAACTCTCTGATAGATTTTTTTTTACTTGCTTTGATGTTAAATATGCATAAAAGAAAATTCGGGAAAAAGTGTTTTATGTAAATTCAGACCACGAGTCCACATATATATACATTTTTCTCTACATATCATAAGATGATACTTAGATTTTTATTCTAATTATGTTCCAATAAGCCCAAATAGCAAAGAGAAATAAAAAATGCATGTAAAAAAAACACAGTGGGCCTTAAGAGGTTAACAGACGCAGTTGAAGTCTTAAAGAATGTTTAAAGAATGAAGAACGAAGAACTTAAAATAATGTTTTCCAAGTGATCTTTAACAAATCAAGGAGATTTTGACAGTATTCCCTATAAAACAAACAAAAATAATAATTCTGGAGTCATAATAAGTCTTATTTCTTTAGTTTATTTCTTGAATAAAAGCAGTTTTTTATTATTTTTTTACTATTTTAAGGTCAGTATTATAAGCCTCCTTAAGACATATATTTACTGTATTTTTTTTTGACTGTCTACACAACAAACCACTTATACAATAACTTGACTAATTATTCTAACTTACCTAGTTAACACGTCTTTAAATTACACTTTAATCTGAATCAAAAACTACAGAATACTTAAAGGGACTTTGTCTGAATACAACTTGCAAAATCTTGCAAAATAACTAAAATATTATGCACTGACTGTCACCATGGGAAAGATAAAAAAAGTAGTTATTAGAAATTAAACTATTGTTTAAAAGCGTGTTGTAAATAATCATGTGTTTGAAGACTCGTGCTTGATGTCACAACTGAAAACAAAAGTGAATGAAGGCAAAACTAAACGAGTTGAATATTAAACCTTTACATGAGCGTGAGTGAAAACTACATTTAATCATTGTGTTACATCTTTTCTCCGGTACTTGCCGACTGTTTGTAAATTCAAGACTGCATTTCTTAACGTAAAACTATGTACACTAAATTTTTGATTAATTATAGCCTCTGCATAGCCGACTTCCTACATTAAAAGTGTTAAAATCGCTATTGAAAACAGCCTAACATAATCTATTTTGATAGTTTTTCGCAACATGAACATGACTGAATCTTTTTATTACATGCGGCAATGTGGGGGTTAACTTTTGACGAATGCGGGGAACTGATGCGCGCAGCACCGTCACTGACAGAGAGCGAGTGCGTGCGACAGGGAGAGCGTAGAGAGGCCTCAGTCAGTGTTGCCAGATTTTGACTTCGATTGCACGCATGTATGTGCATTTCGGCGGGTTTTGGATAGTTTTTGGGCTGAAATCAGTCAGCTACATCTGGCAACACTGGCCTCAGTCATATCTATGCAGTCTGCCACCGATGGCTGATCTCGCTTCTCCGTGGCGTTTTGACACAAAAATACGCGTGATATTATTGAAATTTAGGGGAGCCAGAAGGGGGGCCAAGCTTATTGACACGGGGGCACCGCCACCGCCACTGCCTAGAATAAGCTTTTTGCTTAGCCTCCTATGTTTATGTTCAGCTATCAGGGGCGGATTTAAGAGATAGCAAGCTAAGCGGCTTCTTAGGACTCTGGGAAATCTGAGGGCCCCCAAATAAATGCCTAGAAGTATAAATTATACCTATAAATGATAGGCCTATATAACATTTCCCAGAGATGGGTTGCGGCTGAAAGGGCATCCGCTGTGCAAAACAAATGCTGGATAAGTTGGCGGTTCGTTCCTCTGTGGCGACCCCAGATTAATAAAGTGACTAAGCCAAAAAGAAAAGAAATTGATATATAACTTACTTTTCTATCATATTTTGTATGAGGGTCTAAAAAAAGTTTACTTTTTATTACTTCTGTGCAAATTGGTCCCGCACCCTCAATCATAGAGCAGTCCTGTCCAGCAGTCAAATTAGGTAAAGATTTCGTTTTAAAAAACGTAATTAAATTTTATTTTTATTTTTTATATTATTTTATTATGTAATTAAAACTTTTTTAAAGTTTATATACTGTTTAGTGGTGAATTCATTTTAAGAAAACAAATAATTAAAAAAGTTTTATAAGATGCACATGTTATTATTATTAATAATAATAATTTGCATTAAGACAAAATATATAAAAGGGAATTGTGTGATATAAGAAAAGAAAAAAAACAGCAAAATAAATCAATTAGGAATAAATTAAAGTACAAACTTTTGGGCCCCGCCATGGCTATAAATGCTAAGGGCCCCTAGAACTTATTAATCACTAAACAGAAAAGTGAAGTCAGAAAAATGCAAATTTTAGAAGAAAGTATCAAACGGCATTTTGAGGATTTTGTATCTAAACTTCATATGCTTATCTCCAAGTGAGTGTTTAGTTATAACATCTTACGCCTTCTTCAGTGTGTACGTTATGTTATTTTTTTTATTTTGCATTTATCTGTTAATTTAAAAAAGTCAGAAACAAGCGGTCAGGCACTGTTTACCCTTCAACGTGCACAGTAGCTCAACGAAATACCGTTCTGTATTTTCGAAACGCGTATCCGGCTTGCCGTATGTGTTCTGCTACAACCGGGTCTAGCGGCACGTGTTGTAGAACAGTGTAGCGCGAACACGTTTATTGTAACTTTACACCCACAGTTCTGTGTTGTGGAGATCGTGGTATAGCTGTCGTTTTAAGCCAGTCAAATATACCTTCATTAAACATCAAAAACAACATATCTTCAAAGCGTAAGGTAAGTTGCTCGATTCTGAGCTTTGTTGTTGAAAGCGTGTTCGTAGCTCATACCTATAGACAACACAGCACTTGTATACAGACTGTGTGATAAAATGTTTATTTAGTCATCATCTGTAAAATATTTGTAGCCCTTATAACTGTTAGATGTTTAAGAAACTCGTTATTTTTTCTTAGCACAAGGTACAAGTGCGATAGCATGAATTATAACAGTGTATGCCTACCGGTGATACATTTCAAACTTTATTTACTATAGTATTCCGTTACTACCACATCTGTTTTAAGATGTATGTGTTTGTGTGTTAGCTTGGTGTGAAAGCTGTCGATAAATAATAACATTAATTTAACTAAACAACATTATCGAAAGATCCATAACAAAATTTTAAAGGCGTAATTCAGCATTAACACTTAATTTAACAACGTTAAAATGAAATGTATTTGTGCCAGGAATTCACATTTTTCTCGTCGTCTACAACCTCATCAGCTGACAGTAAATGTGTTTTGCAATGTTTCATGCTCAGAAGCCCTGAGAGATTCGTGTATTTGGAACGAGTTATATCTTTGAATCCATAAGATGTTTGATGCTTAATACAACTTAGTGTTGTCTCGGGCATTGCAGAACAAAGAAACCCCATAGACCATTCATTTGCCATCTAGTTGAATGATTTCACAGCCCTGCTTGTTTCTTCAGATATTGTTGGTTTCGTCAGTTACTTTAAAGTGTTTGCTTATTAGATTAAGTTTGGTCATGTACGATTGGACTTAGTAATAGATTTTTGTTAAAAGATAGTCAAAATAACTTTTTAACAAGAAACCAAATAAATCAATGCTACCTATAGGGGATGGTACACCCCCCCTCCCCCTCCCAAAAAAACAAATGTAGATTTGCTGTTAATTTACCCCAAGGCAATCAACCCCAGTTTACTTTTTTTATCGTTAGAACATTAAAGAAGATTTTAACTGAAAAAAGTAGCCAATGTAATAAAGTAATACCTGTGGCTCTTGGTGATTGTTGCGGTCTTATGCAAGAAATTGAATCAACCTTTAATCCACAACCTGTCAGTAACAAGGAGCTATCTGTCTGTTTGTCTGTCTATACATCTGTCTGTTTGCTGAACCATAAGGACTCTTTTCATATATCTGGGTTTCTTAGCAGCAGAAGTCATCATAGTTGTGTAAACTTAGAGCACAGTGAATTAGAAAGTACAACAAATATTTTTTTTACAATCCTATTTGCTGAAATAATACAAGAAAAACTCCATCATGGTGTTATCATGACTTTCAGAAATAGAAAAAAAAGTGGTATTGATAGCAGCATAATAAAGAAAAATGTCAAATTTACGGTCCTGTCCACAGGCGCTGCATTAGAAACACCTCTCGACAAGTGGTAATTCGTTTTTTGTAGTTTGATGCCAAGATTAAACAATACATACATAAATACATATAAATATACATACGTTTTTAAGGTGCAGATGACTGTTAAATGTGTCATAACAGTCTTGTGAAAAGGGTCCATTGAAGCACAAGTACATACCATTTTGATGAACAATTACAATGCATCCACTCTCCACTGTTAGTAAACAGCATGTTTGTATGCTTGCATTATGCACCAATAAGTTTGTATTACAAAATACACACATTTTTGAACATGTTCAGGACCAGTTGATTCCAGTGAAGATAAAAAAAAAATCTCATTTGACCTGAGGATGAGTAAATTAACAGCAAACTTTAAAATCTGAGTTAACTATCACTTTAAATCACAAAGCTTCTGTCTTTGAAATTCTGTCATGTAAACACATTGTCTTTTCTCTTTTTTTTTCAGCATATGATCAGCAAAATGAAGTATATTCTGGTGACGGGTGGTGTGATCTCAGGTATTGGGAAAGGTATTATAGCCAGCAGCGTCGGCACGATTCTAAAATCCTGCGGCCTTCATGTCACAGCCATCAAGGTTGACCCTTATATTAACATAGACGCAGGGACCTTCTCGCCATACGAGCATGGTAATCTCACATAACTCCTATCACTCCTTCCAGTTCTCTGAATATTTATTACAATAAAATGTTACATGCAAATTAGATTAGTTGAAGACAAATATTGATGTGACTAACTTGCTGTAAAATAGTAACTTGACAAATTGATAAAATGTAGTGATTTAATAGATAGTGCTGAACTACAAAGATTTGAAATTAGTCTTTATGTCATCTAATGTTCTAAAAAAACAAATGTTCTTGTTCTAAAAGTGCCTGAAAAGTTCATCAACTATTGTTAAAATGAAGGGTATTTTAGTAGTTGTCTTCCGTAAGTCCTAGTTGGAAGCATAGCAACATTAAAAATGCCATTTAAATGTTAGCAGCAACCTAGCATTTGCCTGTTCCACACTAATAGCATAGCATCATGCTAAAAAAAGTCAAAACACAAAAAGCAACCACTTGCTTTTTTAGAAAATGTTTAAATATTCATGATTAATGGGGTAACTATTATGAAGTCTTTTTTCTTACTGGGATGGTCGGAATTGCGAGCTCTGTGGAGTGTTTGTACAAGAGATGTGTTTTGCTTTTGTCCAGGTGAGGTGTTTGTTTTGGATGATGGGGGAGAGGTTGATTTGGATCTGGGAAACTATGAACGTTTTCTGGACATCAGGCTCACCAAAGACAATAACCTAACCACAGGAAAAATCTACCAGTCCGTCATCAACAAAGAGCGCAGGGGAGATTATTTGGGCAAAACAGTGCAGGGTAAGTAGATTGTCTTATATTAATGTTTCTAAAGGTTAAGTCATTTTAAAATGTTAACTTAAGTCCAAATTCAGATCTTGTCCAATAGACTTTAGTGTTGGGTGATATACAAAATTTTCAGATCGCCATATTGTCCCCCTGTGAGATTGCCGATACACAATGCTTTTCCATGGGGTGTGGCAGTGTTATGTTTATTTATATATAACATTTTATTATTATACTTAACTATATCTAAACATATTTAATAACCTTTCTGCAACTTTTTTTAAAACTTATTTTATAACCTACTGCATTTGCATTATGTTTGGTCTTGAATAATAATTCAAACTTATACTAATCGCTGCGCTCTTATAGCTAAATTGGTGCTGAGACTGAAATTATTTCAAACAAGACTCGATGCAACAGCGCGGTGCAGAACATGATTTGATTGTGACTTCTGGTTCATGCCGTTATCTGCGGCCCATGGGACTGCCGCAAAATGGATATAATATAAATGGATGAAAACAAATAAAATTATATTTATGTAAGCACAGAAGAAACAAGGATGCATTAAGGTCTTTTTAGACAGGAAAGTCATTATCAACAGTGTCACATTTGTATTTGCTAAGCTCTAACTTGTCACCCTTGGCATATGTGTTTATTGTTTTCTGATAAGAGAAATAGTTTAATTGTAGACATGGCTGCGGCTAGTCGGCAATAGCCTATAGCTCTAATATTAAATAGTCTATTTGACCTACATACAAAAGTTTTCACTGAGCTCAGTAAAATGTTCTGTCAGTTATTATTAGTCTGTTTAATAATTTGTTAAAGCCAAAACAAATGGTAAAATACAGATTGTAATTTAATTTAATATAGGCTAGTTTAAATAAATAAAATATATTTTAATAGCCTATATAAATAAATATAGGCCTAACATTTTTTAATTAAATAAATTGGCTGCTTTCTAAAAAAATGTGCTGTTCTGTGTTTATCAATCCATTGAATTAAACACAAATAAGACAAGTATGTATATTCCATGTCAAATAATGAGAGAGAACCAAATCTCCTACCACAGCTATGCTGATGAGACTCAGATCTACATAGCCTTACTGCCTAATGACTACAGCCCCATTGACCCCCTCTATCAATGCATTGATGAAATTAACAGTTGGATGTGCCAAAACTTTTTTTAGTTGAACATAAGAAAACTGAAGTCATTGCATTTGGGAACAGAGATGAGGTTCTCAAGGTGAATGCGTACCTTGGCTCTAAGGCTCAAACAACAAAAAAATAAGGTCAAGAATTTTGGTATGACTCTGGAGTCAGATATGAGTTTTAATTAGGCATGGGCCGGTATAAGATTCTGACGGTATGAAAACCTTGGATAAAAAATTCCAGTATCACGGTATTGTGACTTACTGCTCTAAAATATATTCTTTTTAAATGTCTGTGTAAAAAAACTAAAAGTTTTTTCCCCTTTGAACACAATACATTTTATTTTGAGAAACATTTATAATATTTTGGAGCAGTAAACGTGCCAGGCCAAATAATGAAAATGAATCATTGACGTCTGCTGTCTTCATTAGTTTAAAAAACACAGATTTACTTACAATTTAAAATGGCATCTTTGGATATCTTTTCTGCTGGAGATGCTGTTGTTAAAAAGAATGTGAATAAAAAAATCTTACACATACCTTAGGGACGGTATGAAAACCTTGACTTTTCCAAACCGCGGTATACCTTAAAAACGGTTATCGTCCCATGCCTAGTTTTAATAGCCATGTCAAAGCAGTTAGTAAATCAGCATACTATCATCTCAAAAACATTGCAAGAATTAGATGCTTTGGGGTTTTAAAGTACTATTACTTGTCTATAAATCACTAAATAGCCTAGGACCTCATTACATTACAGATATGCTCACTGAATACAAACCTAACAGATCACTTAGATCTTTAGGATCCTATAAACTAGAAATTCCAAATCGGCTTTCAGCTACTACGCCCCTCACTGCTGGAGTCATCTTTCAGGAATGATCAGATATGCTCCAACATTAGGCACATTCAAATCAAGACTGAAAACACATCTGTTTAGTTGTGCCTTTACTGAATGAGCATTGTGCTACATCCGACAGATCACACTTGTGTCTTTCTTTTCTTTTGCATTCTTTTATAACCTGTTTTAACACATTTTAATCAGTTTTTATCTGTTTTTAATCTTTTTTATTATTTGTTTTTTTTATTTTCTTATACTTGTCTCTTTTATTCCTGTTTATGTAAAGCGCTTTAAGTTGCCACTGTGTATGAAATGTGCTCTATAAATAAACTTGCCTTTCCTATTTGAAGGAGCAGTCCATCATGAACTGAAAAATAGGCTATAGGCCACCTTAAAACTTAAATAGGCTATTAATAACCGATATAAAATATTTTTTTTTGTGAAAGCAAGAGAGAATCTTCTGGGGGTGCTGTTATAAAGAAGTCTCAAATGACCAACTATTGTTTATTAAATTTCAGCAGCACGTTTTATTCCAGAACATTTGGTTTCAGAGTTCTTTCATCCTCTTTTTCAGTTGTTTCATTTTAAAAAATCGTTTTATTTAACTTGTTTGTTAATTAAATCCAGTTTTGTTATTTAGCCTTTTATTTTTATGCAACAAAGTTGCAAACTAATTTGCTATGAGGTGTGGCTGGGCCCTCACTTGCAGTTCGTGCTTCAACTCCTGCTGAGAGAGAAAGAGTGCAAGAGAGCATCGAAATAATTCATTTTTTACCGAAAGTGTCGATCAAGTGATGTTGATGTGAACAGCTGAAGCTGTGAAATTATATTTAGTTCATTTATTATTAATAATGATGATTAAAAATAATAATACTATTCAATTTATTCAATAATGCAATAAAAACATGTAATAGGTCTACATTGCCTAATGCGAAACGAGCTAAATATCGTCTTTAAAATCGTCATAGGTCTCAGCTCTTGGCGGTATTGTCTATATACTATACTTTTGGCACAACTCTTATAGGCTCAGACAAAAGCTCTCGGTGCATGTTTTGTAATATAATTCCTCTCTTGAACATTTTATTAGACTTTCCTCCTTTTAATATTTGTAGGTTTTTTATGAAGTGAACTTGCTTGAATGAAAAACTAATAAAATCCTATATTACTATAAAAAGTCTAATGTAATAACTTGTTTGTTTATCAATGTTATGTTATTCTAAATTGTATTTGCCATGAAGATAGCCGTTGAAGCTGACATAACATTAAATAAAAAAGTGATTAAATAAGTTTTAGAAGTTGGAAGAACTTGTTTATTCATTTGTTCTAGTGGTGCCACACATAACTGATGCTATTCAGGAGTGGGTGATGCGTCAAGCCAAAATTCCTGTAGATGATGATGGCGTTGAGCCCCAGGTTTGCGTCATTGAGGTAAGAAAAGTGTGATAACGTAAATAATTTACTTTTAACAGGCTATTTGATGTATGAATTGTATATATGCCTTTTCGCAGTTGGGTGGGACAGTTGGAGACATAGAGAGCATGCCTTTTATTGAGGCCTTCAGACAGTTTCAGTTTAAAGTCAAGAGAGAGAACTTTTGCAATATTCACGTCAGTCTGGTGCCACAGGTGAGTTGTGTATATTCTCATTTTCTCACACAGAACAGTGCATTATATATATATATATATATATATATAAATATATATATATATATATATATATATATATACTCTCATCGTATTACATGTGCACATGCTGTGGTAATGTGACATACTGTGTCATTGTTGATGTCCAGCCCAGTGCTACTGGAGAACAGAAGACCAAACCCACCCAGAACAGTGTAAGAGAGCTCAGAGGACTGGGATTGTCACCTGACTTGGTAAGTCAAGTTTCATAGGACATTTCTGTGTGTAGTATTAGTACATGTTCAAAATGGACATTGCAGCTACGCTTGGAGTTAACCTCACAGATGAAGCTCAAATTTGTTCATGGTGACCTGATTTTGATTCCAGCCTTGCAGTCCTTTGCCAATTACTCTCTCTTCTTTCTGCATCAGCTTTTATATCATATCTCTGCTGTCCTATCTGCGAAGCAAGAAAAAGCCCCATAAAAAGCTTCTGTGAGAAAGATTTGATGTGTTGTAATAACTCACTAAAATTTTCAGATTTTTTTTTATTGACTTTTTTATTGACTGAATAAACTTATGCAAATAAATAAAAATTATGTTCATGGCTGTAACTGCGATAGTCCACCCAAAAATGAAAATTTACTCATGGTTTACTCTCCCTCAAATGGTTTACTTTAAAATGACTTTATTCTGTTGAACACTAAGGAAGATATATTAAAGAAAGCAGGAAACCTGTAACCTTGTGTTCAGCACAAGGAAGAAATTCATAAAGGTTTGAAAAGTAAATAATACCAGAAATTTATTTTATTTATTATTATTTTTTGTGAACTAACTTCATGATTTTGTTCTTTTTTGGGACAGCACAGTAAAAAATGAATCCCTTGTTTTGGTGCGTTGTCTGATAACATGTCCCATAAAGATAACAAGCAATGTCAGAATGTTGCTTGACCACATTCAAACCACTTTAGTCTAATCAAATGTGTTTTCTACCAGCCCTGAAAATGGTTGAAAGCTGACTACTCAAGTATTTTAGATTCTATTTATAGCTGGTTTTAGTGTCCTTTATGAATGGTGTGTTTGTTTAGATTGACAAATACAGTTGTAATACCAGGTGTAAACAGGTCTTAAAAGGGGAATCTGAATATGGAAACCTAGGGGTTTTTTATGTTAGGGGTGTCAAAATTAATTGTTTCTTCGGTGCACCGCGATGCAGACGCAGACAATTCGGTATCGGTTCAGTAATAATCATAACTGGTTATTATGTACTGACATCATTTATCTCATATGCGCTATGTCGCTGTAGCTTACTATGGCGAGGGAGGAGAGCGCGAGTATTTACAACACTCTAACTACTTAAAAACACCGGATCTGTGCACAATTTCACTGCGTGTGTGTTTGCTGGACAGTCTTTCACTGACACTTAAAGCAGAAGCCCCTATTTCACTGCGATTGTGAGAACGAATGTAAACTCCATTTTTCTCTCTCTCGCTGTGGCTCATTCGACCTGCTGGCGTGAATTTTTCCTCTCCTGTCGACTGTTACAGCGGTACTTTTGAATAGAGACACGAACGCGTGCCTGCAAAGTTTTCTCCACCATGTCTATCATGGATTAGTTGTGATTGCCGCTGCCGTTTATCAGTCACTCATCTGTGAAGAGGTATATATATTTATATACAAATGGTATATAAATATATACATTTTAATACAAGAATTGCTATGCTGTGAAAAAAATATGAAACTGTGTATAAAAAGCATAGTCAATGCACCGTGATGCACCGAGATATCGAATTGATGGCATGATAATCGTAACCGAACCATGAGACCAGTGTAGGTTCACACCTCTATTTGATGTCATGAATTTACCTCATATTTTAATAATATGGTAAACTGTTTATGCAATTTTTTTTTTTATTTTTACAAATATTGAGCTTACTAAATATCTGTCAGTTCCTTGTCAAATAGCTTTGCCCAGTCACTCAGTGTTTTCAATGTTCTTTTATTCGTATAATTTCAGATAATGTGCCGATGCTCTACTCCACTTGATAATTCAGTTAAAGAGAAGATATCCATGTTCTGTCATGTGGAACCTGAACAGGTAAGTCTGGGTAGGCTTGAATGCCACCAGCATAACTGTAATGTGAAACAGACTCGCATAAGCTTGAAAATTAAATGTAATAATTAAAAAAAAAAAGTCAAATCTGTCTCCTGCTCAAATTGATTTTTATACTTAGACTTAATTATTAGTTGTTTTAATAATATTTTTTTTTAATGATAGTCATTTATTCATAATTTGTTTCTGAAACCCACTGATTTGGTATTCTCTACAGGTGATCTGCGTACATGATGTTTCATCCATCTACAGAGTGCCACTGCTCTTAGAAGACCAGGGTGTTGTGGGATACTTCTGTCGCAGACTGAACCTGCCTATTGAAAACAGACCAAGAAAGATGCTCGCAAAGTGGAAAGAGATGTCAGACAGGTATAAATATGCATTTAAACCATGGAAACACATTCAGAATCAGTTCTTACATTGATATAAAGAAAACCCTACTAAAAATCATAAAAGGTCATATATTCCCCCAACAACATGCTGATATGCATGCATAGTCAAAAAACACTTTTATTATATTATCTTATAACAGGGGTGTCCAAACTCGGTCCTGGAGGGCCAGTGTACTGATTAGTTTAGCACCAACTTCCTTTAACACACCTGCCTGAAAGTTTCTTGTATACCTAGATAGAGCTTGATTTGCTGGTTCAGGTGTGTTTAATTGGGGTTGGAACTAAAACATGCAGGTCACCGGCCCTCCAGGACCGAGTTTGGACACCCCTGTCTTATACAAACATTTTTATATGATTTGTTTAGTAATTAATTTATCAAAACCCCACCTTTGTGTGACACTAATCTGATGACCCAGTCTATTGTGATTGGTCTATTTTGGTCTCTGCAATGGCCATCACGGCTTATGTGTGTTGAAGCAAGCAAGCAGCCATGGTTCAGTATATGTGTGAGCCCAGTGCAGGAGTGCATTGATAAATCACTACAGTTTGTACACCAGCCTATTGCTCTATTCTACATCATAACTCCAAGTATCAAACAACATTCAGTATTAATCAACAGAAGTTGGTCTAGTGTGAACTTTGACCACTGTGCATGCACAAGCTCATCAAAAGGGCATACTTTTCGGTGCAGCTCAAGGCATTGAATTGAAAAAAATGGCTTTCACTTTTTGTGTCTGGTGTGAAAGCTGCTTTAGCCATTTAACCTCAGCCCTACTAACTGCTTGGATCATTTTGCATGCAACAGAACAAGTGGGCAGCCATTTTAATCACCCTTACAGATTGTGATTCACAGCAAGAAGAAGCTGTTTCAAATAACCTGTGTACTGGCAAAGTCACTTTTAAGGTGTGACAGGTCTATGTGCATCTATAGTCTGTGGTAGGGGTGTCAAACTCAGTTCCCAGACAGCCACAGCCCTGTAGAGCTTATTTCCAACCCTGCTTTAACACGCTTACCTGTAGGTTTCAAAGGACTTTAACCATTGATTCAACACAGACTCGTCTTTAGACCGTAAAGAATAAACACAGTGCAGAAGCATAGCACAGTGCAGAACCATGATTGCGGAAGAGGGATTCAAGTGTGAACCTAGAGCTATTTCTCAATTTTATAACAGGGCACTTTAAACATGTTATGTATTACAACAATGGTTTCTAGTTCCACCAAAAGTATATACATTTTTATGTTGTTTGTATGGTAGATCAGACAGGCTGTTGGAACAATGCTCCATTGCACTGGTGGGGAAGTACACCAAGTTCTCAGACTCATACGCCTCAGTGATCAAAGCCCTGGAGCACTCTGCTCTCGCCATCAGCCACAAACTAGAGGTTAAGGTGGGTGAAACAGATGGCTAACTGCCTACATAAATTGAAGAAAAGGTCTTATTAAACATGCATCAATAAATGTTTTTTTTTTTTTCCCAGTATGTTGACTCTGCAGATTTGGAGCCCAGCACATTACAGGAGGAGCCAGTCAAGTACCACGAGGCCTGGCAGAAGCTCTGCAGTTCAGAGTAAGTAATGGAGTAAAATGAGTCAAACTCTGTTTGGTTACGCCTACAATAGCTATATTTACATTCATGATTTTACAAATGTGAAATCTACTCTGCTTTACAGAGTTTTGTAAATACCATAATTAAAGATGGGTACCGAAACTCAGTAATTAATCGGTATCAGTGCTAAATTATAAAAGACTGAAGTATCGATAAGCTCTGACGTTAACGGTT
>CAIGQZ010001455.1:470185-493397 GCA_903798205.1 Danio tinwini | reverse complement strand
ATGAAGTCAGTGTATGCATGTGTGTGTGTGTGTGTGTGTGTGTGTGTATATATATATATATATATATTTGTGTATGTGTGTGTGTGTGTAATATAAAATGTGGTGTTTGTTTTTCATGTCATCAGTGGTATTTTAGTACCTGGAGGTTTTGGAGTACGAGGGACAGAAGGCAAGATTCAGGCCATCAACTGGGCCAGGAAACAGAAAAAGCCATACCTGGGTAGGAATCAATTCAATATATCCAAAATGTTATGCAGCGGCTGAAATTGTAATCCATCTGAACTATTTGTGTTTCAGGTGTGTGTTTGGGGATGCAGTTAGCCGTGTGTGAATTTGCTAGGAACATGTTGGATTGGACGGGTACATTTTTCCTTCACAAACAGAAAAACTTAAGGATTGTTTTTACCAAGCAGATTTGAACAGAATGATTTTTCTCTTTTACCCAGATGCTAACTCTACAGAATTTGACCCAGAAACAAAGCATCCTGTGGTGAGTATTGGATTTAGTTTCAATATGAATTTCTTGTCCAGTTTAGGTCAGAAACTAATAAAGCTGATGTTTAATTGGTCATCTGTCAGGTAATTGACATGCCAGAGCACAATCCAGGGCAGATGGGGGGAACTATGCGACTGGGAAAAAGGCGAACTATTTTCAAAACCAAAAGCAGCATACTTAGTAAGTGCAGTTCACCAACTGTAACACCATACCAACAATGAGTTCTGTTCAAAGACATGAAGTGTTTCATCGAATGTTTGATTTCTCTCTCTCACAGGAAAACTTTACGGAGATGTCGATTATGTTGAGGAAAGACACAGGCATCGTTTTGAGGTATGTTATTTATAACATGTATGTAATAGCAAACTATAACAGTAAACATAGGACTCGGGACAAAGTACATAATAATTTGACATTTAAATTTAAGGACAATATTTTTAATAATTCAAAAGAAAGTGTACATTTTGTCTTTTTCATTGGTGGTAGTCTTGCAAACGAGCAAAAACCTGTTTTTTATGCCAATCTTGTATTTTATCAGAAAATTGGCAGATTTTTCTATCCAAATCATAACATCTCTACCAGGCAGCGCTGTGATGTATCTTTTAACATTAGCCCCTTTCACACATACAGATCATGTGTGAACAGGCTCTTTTTGAAAATACTGGTAAATTTATTTCGGCAATTTTCCGAAAAGAGAAGTTGTAACATTACCAGTAATTTGCCGGAATGCTGCTCCGTGTAAATGCAGAAGGAAAATTGCCGGAAAGAGCATGTCACACTTAGAACGCGCTGAAGTGACATCTACTCCATCCAATCAGAACATTCAGACGCATTCACATCTTTGTTGTTTATGAAAATGAAAGCCTTTAAATTTTTTTCCAGACACATTTAGCTGCTAGATGTTAGTCAGATAATGTTTCTCTGTTCATTATTAATGCCAACTGTGTAAAAAAAAATTCTAGATAAAATGCTTATGATAAACCGCTGTTTGTTTACCTTCAAGCTCCGCTTCAGCTGCTTGGTGAGCGCCAGCATGCACACACATTATGAACATCCCCACTTGCAAAAATGTTCCTCCATGTTTTCATCGAAAGTGTTTACAATACTTATCCATCCACAGAATTTGTAATGTAGTAAACATTTAGCTGCGGTTCAGATTTTTGCCTTTGGATGGAGACAAAGCAGCTGGATGAATGTTAAAGCTTTAAAGGGCACCTATTTTACCCCTTTTTTAAGATGTAATATTAATATTATAGTTCTTCTGAGTGTGCCAGTTTAGGTTCAGTTCAAAACACAATTCTGATTTTTTTATTATGATGTGTTAAAAAGTGCCATTTTGGGGGCGTGTACACAGTTTGCTGTTTTAGGGGCGTGTTTCTTCACATGAAAATTAGTTTCGACTTCCCGCCCAACTTAACAAGGGGGCGGAGCCAAGAGCTCCCCCGCTTTGTGTAATAGACAGGCAGACAAGAGAGAAGCAACATGAGTGTACCAACCAGGTACAACCAGCTGTACTTGTACGACTCAGACACAGACCAAGCAGAGAGCACAGAATCATTTGTGTCTTTGTATAGTTTTACAGCCAACTGTGTGCTAGTTTAAAGCTCCGAGCTTGTAGCCTACACCGGGACTAATAAAGCACAGTGAATTAACTTTGACTGAAGGGCATCACACACCGGATGCACCGCGACACGGCGCGCACATGACAGTTGAAAGTATTGCACACTTGCAGCGTCGGTGTGTCACCTGTTAAAAAACTTATGTTTAGAATTCAAAAAAGCATGCCGCTGTGTGGCGCGACGCTGCGTATCTCAGAGCGGCACTTCTGGTTGACCTGCTTGATGCACCGGACGCGCCGCTCAGAGCCATGACGCGGCACACCAGACGCGCACATTCGCATGTTATTTAAAATGAAACTATTCAGATAACGCTCTGTGGCGCGGCAGAAATATGAACAGTGTCCTGAGCAGGGCCAGCGCATCCATAGAGGCGACCTAGGCGGCAGAATAGTGAGCAAACCCTACGGTCGTCACTTTCACTCGCGACAACGCGAAATGCATGGCGCTGCGCGTCGTTAGGTCGTTATTTCCAATGGAGGGACGAGCACGTGAGGCAGCGCGCTCGCACTTTCCAGCTGCACCTAGTTAAGATGACAGGGAGCTTCTGTGACCGCGGGAAATGCAAACCGCTGAAGTTTAAGGAAGACACAATGAAAAGTACACATGTATGCAAACACACCAAAACTTACAAACACTGGCGTGGAGGAGAGCGCTAACGTGGTGAATGTTGAGCCCATTGAGCCTTCCATCTAAAAATAGAGCAAGGGTGTTTCTTTGGTGACGTCGCTTTGACTCACACGCAGAAAATGGTGGACGTGAAACAACATACTGAGATGGTAATGGCCACCTGTCAATCAATATTGGTGGGCAGGGGGACCGCACTCCTACGTCAAGTTGCGGTCAATCTCAAAACAGCTCCAATTGATCCACCGTTTTTATGTTGTTAAATTGAAAAAAAAGGACAGAGTGTGTTTATATCACCCCAATATGACGGTCTATACATTATACCTACACATATGTCTGTCCAAACAGCTTGAAAAGTAGATTTTTCACCATGGGTGCCCTTTAAATAAAAGTGAACCCATCAACAAAAGCCTCACCACTATTATGTTTACAAATACAAGCGCAGCCGTTTAGAGTCCATTTCTAGTTATTGATGTCAGAATTTACCGGTATTTTGGGATAGATGTGGTGGTCTTTTCCGAAAAGGTTCTGTAACATCCTTGCCTGTGTGAATGGTGCTTTTTTGAAAGTACTGGTAAAGTTGTTCCAGATATTTACCGGTATCATTGTGTGAAAGGGGCTATAGACATACAAGAACAATATTCACCTAATTTTTGAATATGGCATGAAGACAAAAGTGTTTCTACTAGTAGCTATGGTTAGATTTCGAAGTGGCTGGTCGCTGATACAGAACATGCAGAATAAGCATATGCTCTGAATGTTTAAATAAAAGCATGATTGCACGTTAACAATTATGTCATTTGATTGCAGTGTTTAGGGGTTTTATATCTTTCTAAATCTGTCTAGCAGTATACATGAAACCAAAACCCTTCTTTCTGATCAGGTGAACCCAGAGCTGAAGCATCATTTTGAGGACAATGGCTTCCGTTTTGTGGGTCAAGATGTGGAGGGTGAGAGAATGGAGGTCATAGAGCTGGACGGTACGTGAGAGGACATCAAGTTAAATTGACACTTTAAATGAATAAATGATTACCATATTTTCACATTAACACCAATGTTTATCATGACCAGTCATTTTGGGTTTAGAGACCATGAAACAGATTTGTTATTAAATGGACAATATGTAAAATGTTGTCATTAAAATTAGTCCTTTAATGCTCCTCAAGCAGTCACTTAAAGCCTGGTTTATACTTCTGCGTCGAGTGATCGGCGTGGCACATGCATTGCATTTATACTTCTATGCATAGTTTGTGTTGCTCTGCAATAGCACTTCTAAAACGCTAGAAGGTAGTAGGTCATTATGTTCCTCTGTGCTGAGTTTCTTCACTGGTATTTTGTTTTTTCTGAACCCTACCTTGATGTACTTGTGTCTCAAACTCGCTAGTTTTAAGGCTGGAACCAGCAGACGTTACAACTTAGGAAAACACAAAACTAGTTTTCATCTAGTGCTCCTTCACGGGACTCGACACTTGTAAACACTCACTCTATCTGGCCATCGCGTCATTGTGACATGTAGTTACATTTTATTTGAGAGATGAGTGATGGCTATGCTGTGCCGGAGCATATGCGTGCGCTTGACGCAGAAGTATAAATCGGCCTGAAGTCAAATCCAGTCTTGAGTGTACCTTTTAACCAAGGCTGACGTGTTAGAATAATATAAATTAAGAGCTTTGGCTTTGAAATGACTTTCAAAGACTGGGTCTTAAAATATAGATTACAGAAATGTAAATGAGGGAGCATTTTTCAGACATGCAAACAGTAAGTACCTCAGATTTATTTAGGTATCTATGGTAAATCTACTGTTCTCATACTGGCTATTAAAGTCATGCAAAATGTCAAGCTAAAATCTTTCTACTACTACTGTAATTTTAATATTATATAAAAATGAGCCTGTTTTGATTCTTTAGGTGTTCTGGAATTTCAGCTGTTTAGTCAAAACATTTGATATGTGGCTTGAATTGGGAACCCTGGTTCTATATTTTGTTGACTTGTGTACTTAGGTTTTAGGGCACCAATCTCATAGTAATATATTACAAGTGATAAAAACAGCATGACTTCCCCCCCCTCTTCACAGATCACCCTTATTTCGTTGGTGTTCAGTATCATCCAGAGTTCACATCAAGACCAATAAAGCCATCTCCACCATACTTGGGCCTGTTGTTGGCTGCTGCTGGGAGGCTTCAAAGTTACCTGCAGAAAGGCTGTCGATTGTCACCACGGTATGGACCCATGTTCCAGAAGCAGGCAAAATTCTCTTACCCAATCTCATCTTCTAAAGATGGTTCATAATAAAGGGAAACTAAAACCTGACAAAATGTTGATTCATTGCAGTGCTGTTAGTTGTGAAGCTCAATATGATACAGAATCAAATCAAAGCTGTTTTGTGTTCACAGAGATGCATACAGTGACCGCAGTGGTAGTAGTTCTCCTGACTTGGAGATTGCAGATCTAAAACTGCGTTCAATTGCTCAGGAATAAAAGCAGTAAATGGTAAGGCAAGAGTGTTGTGGTAGTGTTGCATGTTATTTCATCTACAGCATAAACCTGTCAATTTTCTCATTTTCAGGGCCTGCTGTCTGAAAAGGAGGTTATGGTTTTGTTTTAAAGTGGTCACTTCAATGGTCATCAGAAGATTGACAGTTTTATTTTATGAAATTTATTGTTTTTGCAGGTAATGCCTGTTAAGGTCTGACTTCCTGTTGTGGGAAATTTAACAGATTCTCTTCATTGTAGTGGAGTACATCATCTACCAACTTATTTCTTGTACAAGTCTGTCTCTAGTAATAAAATGGTATATTTACTGCTACTCAAGTTGTCATGTACTTAATTATGCTTCTATGCTGTAAACACTTCAAACATTGTGGTTGTAAAGTTATTTAAAACTTAAGGGTTTGAATGTTTCTCAACTATCATTTGCAAACAATACATCATACAGTTCAAAATGGTTGCAAAATGGCTTTTATTTGAATAAAATGCTTAATTAAAAAAGACAAGTCGCACATGTAAACAAGTTAAACTGCACACAGGCGAAGGGCATTCAAGGTCCTGTGAGAAAAAAAAAAAAAAAGGGATAAATTTAAAGTTAAATTTAGTCAGTCAAAACAAAAAGCATGTTTAAAATGTTTAACAAAGACTGATCTCAGTCCCATATCCGCAAGTTTCATCCAGCAGTCACCATCAAAATGCTATCATCCTTGATCAGTCCAAAAAAAAAAAAAAATAATAATAATAATAATAATAATTTGATGGAACCATACCTACTTATTTGAAGCAGACTGTACCACCATTCCTACAGCTCACCAGCACCTAAAAATAAAAAATTAAATTTATGCATTGTGAACACAAACTTGTTCACCCTCCACTGGTCTGATTTGAAATAAAAATAAAAAAAACAAAAAAGTGTTAAGCAAAATGGAGGGAGAGTAAACTAGAAAAACGTTTAAAAATAAAAAATTTTTACATAAACCTTAGATATGAATTTCAACTATGGGAGTTAATCTAGGATACAAATGGAGGGTCATTATGCAGATCCAGTTGTTGACATGTTGGACAGTAGAGTGACCAACACAGACACCAGCAGACAGGCGGTCAAAGGCTCCCCGTTAATTTAGCACGTAATTGAAGAATGAAGAGCAAATTGAGAGCACTGATTCTTGCAAACGTGCAAAAAAAATTAAATTAAAATTAAATGTTGAACTTACCAAAACAGTGGCCCACTGTGGCTTCTTGAAAGCACTGCACCATCTCCATCTGGCTGAATGAAGATATAAAATTAGAGTAGTACAAAAATACACAAACAACACCTTGAGTTACAGAGTTGGCTCAGCAAAGGTTTGATTGTCATAATAGAGCTGCTCTCTCAGAGAGGGCAAGTTTGTCATCACAGCCAACAAACATATAGAAAACCTATGGCAAACCTACCTTTCATGTTTGTTCATTCAGCCCATAAAGGAGGATCATGACTGGGATGTTGAAACATTCAGCTTGTTCTGTATAATTCAACCTGCATGAAAAAAAATGTAAGTTAGGCAGGGCTACATACAGCAAGAAAGTCGCACAAAGTGGGTGGCAGCATGCAGTTGTCCTTTTCCTAAATGTTGCTGAAACAGCTACGGACAAACTGCACAGCGACCGTCGGTAAAAGTATTGCTATCGGCTCCTGTTTGATCTGCCCCAGTTACAAACAAACAGGACAGCTTCAATCAGGGCCATGAAAACACAATTTAGTTAATACACAAACCAGTGCCACTGAAAAAAAAAAAAAAAAAAAAGTTACAAGATGGTTTTATTATAGGGGTGTAATGGACCAATACCACTGTTGGTTTTGTTCATTCTGTATCCTTGATAAAAATTAAACTCATCTGGCCATTACACAGATTGGTTCCATTTCTTGAATAAAACACTGTTTAGGGTGCACCCCAGTATGCTATGAATGTGGTTCTACTGTGAGGGTCCATATTTTTCCCACCTTCATTTGGTTTAAATCAAAATAAACAAAACCATTAGCAAACAAACCTTTGGGTTCTTTCAGCCCCCATCAAGAAAGATCATGATGGGGTTTCATTTAGTTGGACACATTTAGCTTGTTCTGCATCATCCAACCTGCATGAAAAAAAGTAACAGTTAGGAAAGGCCATGCACACACACACAGTGATTCAGTTGTCCTTTTCCTAAATGTTGCTGGGACAGCTACAGGCAAACTGTACAGCGACCGTCGGTAAAAGTGTTGCTATTGGCTCCTGTTTGACCAGTACCTGCTATAGATGAACAGGCCAGCTTCGATCAGGGCCTTAAAGTTATTTGTCTTACTATTTATAAAAAAAAAAAGAATAGTTTACCCATAATCAATAGAGTGGGGGAACTATGACGTCAATTTGTATGCAAAAACCCTGAAGAGAGTTAGCATTTTAGCAGTTCTGGTTCCCTCGTCCCAGTCAAGGGTTTTTTCTATGGGATTTCAGTTAAAGCGCTTAAGGCTGTGGCTAACACGAACTCAAAATAATTTCACATTTAAAAAAAAAAAAAAAAAAAAAAACACTTACATCACACTCTTGATTTATTTAATTTTTTTTTTTTAAATCGGTTTTGCTTTTTTAAAAAGACGGTTGCTATCAAGTTGCTAAACGGGACTACAGGCTGTGTCAGAGCCATTTTACGTCATCAAGCTGAACTAGTCTGGAGCGCAGCTCGCTTGTGTTGGGCATTTGGATTTGTCTGTTATTTAAAGTATTTATGAATAGTATTTTATAGTATTTCCTAATTGGGAATTAATTGTGTGTAGATAATGCCTTCACTTGTAAAGACTGTCAAGACAGATTCGTTTGTTGATCATTTATTTTAATTAAACTATATGATGATACTGCTTACCAGTGCAGCCTGTCTCTTTTTTGCAGTCAGTAATACAAACGTGTGAATAAATGTGTTATACACATTAACTGTCATTTTAACGTGATCCATAGTTTTTTCGTCTGGGTTTTCTCTTCATCTGAACACATTTAACTGTCATAACTGCAATATTTACACGCCTCAATGTACAGCGTGTGAGACTGTATGGGCTGCTTTTCTCTGTACTCTGTGACAAAAACGCATATTGAATGTGGTTCTGTACCCGTGATAGAAATTGCAGGCATATAACATTAGACTTGTCCCTTACGCCTCATTTCTGTCATCTGTTACTAAGGTAAGCGGGCTCTATGCACACGAGCGATACACTTATTTAAACATGTCTTATAATACTATGTGGGCACATTTAGACATTTTTAAAACTTTTACAACAACCGTAAAGAACGAAATGTATTTCCCACGTAAAAACTAGCCAAAAGTAGGTCTATGTGCTTTTGCGCATTTAACTGTTTATAATATATAGCATGCATTATAATATAATAAACCGAGAGCGTAAATCATTGTCATGGATCATGCTTGAAGAGTTGTCTGTAGCAGGGTTGTGTGACGTCACAGGCGAGCGCCCCAAAGGCTGTAGTCCGTTTATAGCCTAATGTTAGCTTTTCGGTTCTTGCGTTTGCATTCAAGATCCAAAAGTGCTAAGTTGTATTTTCGTGTGAGGATTATCCGACTGGACAAAACGTGCAAGTAATGAACGGTGTTTGAACACAAAGCTTATTATTTGCAATTTTTGAAAAGCCCATGGGAAAATCCTACAGGGAATTTATCGAGGGAACCAGTTTTACACTAGCAGCTGATTCGCCTACAAGGTGACGTCATAGTTCCCCCACTCTATTTACGTCAAGCAGGTCTCTCTTCTGTTAAGAGGATTGTGAAAATTGAAGACCTGTAGCCATTTACTTCAATAGTAGTACTTCCAAGTAAAATTCACTGATCAGTTTCAGTTTTCAAAATCCTTTAACACTTTAATTAAAGATTTTGTAGTCAATTTTCAATTTGGGGTGGGGGGGCAGTGAGGAAGCTTACAGCTACAGGGTTTCTGCTGGTTTTTTAAGGCAACTAAAACTGAACTACTAAGTGTAGATTACTGGATTTCAATAAAGGGTCTAGCAAAGGGTTCACTCCGTAAAACATTTTTAAAACCCACTTAAAATATTTAACAACTTGAATTGACAAAGACATGAGTTTCAATATGTCATGACCGAACGCAATCAATTATGATTTGGCCTAAATGATTTTAATATGTAAAATTTTTGGGGGAAAGGGGGGGGGGGGGGGGTTGCATAACGTTAGACTACTATACAGAATTAAAGAAACCGTATTAAAAAGTTAAATAATGTTACCTCTGGACGGCAAGTAGTGATCTCCGTGGGACTCCGTGGTTAAACGAAACTCCCCTTTCAGGTAACGTTATCATCTGAAAAAAAAAATTATAAAATAAAACAAAAAGGCACAAAAGCAGCAAGCATTTAACGCTAAACATGAGTCTGTAGCGTGTAATGGCGCCTCATCCGAAGTTACGGTTCACAAAAACACGTTGAGATTTTACTTTCTGCAATTCTATTACAGTTATAAACAGCAGCTTAAAAATAAATAAGAAAAAACAAAAAGTAGAATTTTGTTTTGGAGTTCGCCTCCAACCTAGACTTAGCACAATGCATCTCAAAGACTCCTAAAATCGAATCCTGCGACTAAGGCCACCAATTCTTAAACTAAATACTTGAGAAACAATCACACTAACACAATTTAGGACTTAACAACTTTAGAACCACACACAACATTCGATGTTTAATGATTGTTTCGCACTCACCATCACACGTTTAGAAAGCGGTTGTAAAGGAGGAAGCTAGAACTGTGACGTTATCTTTTATACAGCGATACCTAACGCTGATTGGTGAACTGGCTCATCGCTGATTGGCTGAATGAGTTTGTTCAGTCGCACAGCTCGATGGGGTATGTAGTACTGATGTGACTAAATGACGGCTGGGAGTTCTGATATAGTAATAAGATAATGTCTGAATCTTACAACACTGTTTTATTTAGGCAACTAAAATATTTATTTTAGTAAAAAATGTATATTAATACTCATATGCACAAAATAAACAATTAAACTATGTTATTTTTTTAAAAGAGACACGCTGAAAATGGCCATGCTCAAACAAATAACTGAATAAATTAACAAATAAACAAACCTCATATTGATGTAGAGTAATTCTATCTGCTTACAGATTATAGAAATCTATACAATTATGACATATTAGTAACATGATTGGTCGGTTAGGTAACAAGCGAAATAACTACTACTACTACTACTACTACTTATTATTATTATTACTATATTTATTATTATTATTATTATTATTATTATTATTATTATTATTATTATTATTATTATTATTATTATCATCATCAAGTATATCGTATTTACATGCTTTATTGTGCAGTACTTGTTTTGACCATACGCCCCCAACCGCACATTTATCATTCAGCACCATGGACAGAGTAAGCACAGACTCCACTAGGATCGACCCAGATGCACAGGCCTTCAGTAACCACAAATACATAAATACAGCGGATAAATACAGATATTAGCATGCCATACGGTGCGGTCTTACATTCGGGTTATGAAATCATGCTCCGGGTGCAGGGTTAGGCGCTTTTGTGATGCCAAATGTGAGAAGAAACGACTAACGATAGATTATTTGTACTGTAAGAAGACAATTAAAATAAAACACATTGACTGGACTAGAAAAAAAGATACGTTAGGCTATTTATCATTATTGTTTAATAGCCTAGGCCTATATTTTGAACATGTATTTTATTACATTTTATTGTACGTTAAGCTCTTAGAACTTTTTTTTTATCACTGATGTTGTAACAGCAATATCGATTGGGGCCCTTATAGTTACAAACTCTACTAAGGCTAATCGCAATCCACCGTTGCTCGTCGCTTCATAGTGCATCAAACACATATTTGTATAGCCTACGGAACATTCATAATAATGTATGAAAAGGTTATTTCGCAATACATGTATCGCTTCCTCGTCTGCTCAAATGAAAGTAATTCGGTTACACATTAGTTAAGAAATGAGTTGTGAACATGAGCGCATCACATGACTGCAGCACATTCACCTCTCTCGCCCGCCCCCACCTCTTCTCCTCTCCTCTCCTCTCCGCTCCATACTGCCCAATGTAAACACCGTTAGCGCTCCTGCTTTGTCTTTGAGCCTGTGGCTGGAGCTTTTGACTCGCCATGCCATGGATACTTTATGGCAATACCAGTTCAGGATCATTTTACTCGGGGACTCGACGGTGGGCAAATCATCCTTGCTCAAGAGGTTCACGGATGGCATATACAGCGATGTAGCGGATCCGACGGTCGGTGTGGATTTCTACGCCCGTTCAATAGACATCGAACCTGGGGTTAAAATCAAACTACAGTTATGGGATACAGCCGGACAGGAGAGATTCAGGTTAGTGGCCATGAAGTGCTCAGCCATCATGATTAGTAGTAGTGGTAATAGTATTATTATCATTATGCACTGACCATCTGCTGGCTATCTTCATGCACTGCTTAGATGGATTGAATGTGTGTGTGTGTGCATGACTTGGCTGTATGGTTTGTGGGTGTCATTGCTTGTGTAATATTGTGTGCACAATTGTGTTTCTAGGTTAACCATTTACTGCAATGCTATATTCTAGAATCCTCTTCCTTTATGTCTGTATTATACATTCTGGGCTGGGAGTAATAAGGATCAGGCCTAGCAGGCTGTTTATGAATGAGTAAAAATGTCTCTTCTCTCATTGATTTGTTCCAGTGTCATAAGCTTCACCTGTTTGGATTCTGTAATGAGCATGTCTTTGGTTAAGTCCTGTCACTGGGCTCAGGTCCTGATGCCTCTGATCAGTTTGTCCTATATTTTGAAGCACCGCTTGCATTCAGGGAAGCACAAACATCAGCCTCAGAGCTTTAAAGGACCATTCATGAAATAAAAATCAACCACCACAAACATTTTTCTTTGTTATTGTATTCTGAACAGTCAGTCTATAAACAATTTTATAGAACACTGTATGCACACATAAAATAGGCAAATACTTTTAGGTATATGACTTAGTAGTACTAAATGTGTAATTAAAATTAATTTCAGTAAGGGCAGATCATGCCTCAGGTTATTGCCGCCAGAGATCCAGAGTCCCTGAGTGTATATTATATATACAGTGCATCCGGAAAGTATTCATAGCGGTTCACTTTTTCTAAATTTTTTATGTTACAGCCTTATTCCAAAATGGATTAAATTTAGTTATTTCCTCAAAATTCTACACACAATAACCCATAATGACAATGTGAAAATATATATATTTTTAAATTGTTGCAAATTTATTAAAAATAAAAAACCTGAAAAATCACATGTTGTTGTGAAATCACAGAGTTGTTGTGAAGCCACTCCATTGATATTTTGGCAGTGTGCTGTGGGTCATTGTCCTGCTGGAAGATGAACCGTCGCCCCAGTCTGAGGTCAAGTGCCCTCTGAAGCAGGTTTTTATTTAGGATGTCTCTGTACATTGCTGCATTCATCTTTCCCTCTATCCTGAATAGTCTTCCAGTTCCTGCTGCTGAAAAACATCCCCAAAGCATGATGCTGCCACCACCATGCTTCACTGTAGGGATGGTATTAGCTTGGTGATGAGCGGTGCCTGGTTTTCTCCAAATGTAATGCCTGGCATTCACTCCAAAGAGTTAAATTTAGTCTCACCAGACCAGAGAATTTTGTTTCTTATGGTCTGAGAGTCCTTCAGATGCCTTTTGGCAAATTTCTGGCAGGGAGTGGTTTCCGTGTGGCCACTTTACCATACAGGCCTGATTGGTGGATTGCTGCACAGATGGTTGTTGTTCTGTAAGGTTCTCCTCTTTCCACAGAAGAACGCTGGAGCTCAGACAGAGTGACCATTGGGTTGTTGATCACCTCCCTGACTAACGCCCTTCTCCCCTAATCACTCAGCTTAGATGGCCAGCCAGCTCTAGGAAGCTCTAGTGGTTCTAAACATCTTCCACTTACGCAGCAGGAACTTTTCTGTAACCATCTCCAGCCTTGTGCCTCGAGACAATCCTGTCTCAGAGGTCTACAGACAATTCCTTTGTCTTCATGCTTGGTTTGTGATTTGACATACACTGTCAACCTTGGGACCTGATACAGACAGGTGTATGCCTTTTCAAATCATGTCCAATCAACTGAATTTATCACAGGTGAACTCCAATGAAGCTGCTGAAACATCTCAAGAATGATCAGTGAAAACAGAATGTACCTGAGCTCAATTTAGAGCTTCGGCAAAGGCGGTGAATACTTATGTTTATGTGATTTTTCTAGTTTTTTATTTGTTATAAATTTGCAACAATAATTTTTTTTTTCACATTATCATTATGGGGTATTGTGTGTATAATTTTGAGAAAAAAAATTAATCCATTTTGGAAGAAGGCTGTAACATAAAAAAATTTGGAAAAAGTGAAGCGCTATGAATACTTTCCGGATGCACTGTATTCGTACACACTGGTACACAGTATTTATATGTGTAATACTGGTGTAACTACTCACATGTAATAACCTATTGAATAGTATACACATTTTTAAGAGAACATTAGTAACTACACTGTAAAAAAATAAAATAAAAATAAAATACAGGATAAATCTGTAAGCTGGTTAACAGTATGATTGCCTGGTATGATAGTTGCCTGGTATGAACAGTATTATCACCTGGTTCATTAAATAATCGTAAATTGATTTTCCCAGAAATCCCTTAATGGCATTGCTATTGTTATTTTATTGCAGTCCTCTAATACAGTGGTCCCTAACCACTGAAAACGAGTAAGAAACAGACGTCTTAGGAAAGATTCTTTGCGAAGGGGAAAAGGCCCAGTGAAGGACACACGGACTGCCAAGGAATGGATCCACATCCCATTCATCAACAAATCAGGTGAATTCAGCATGACTGCAAGAAGAAGATCAACTGCTGTAGATGGCAAATAACGACTGCCGTTCACATATCACATACTCAACCACCCCGGGCCGCAGTGAAATTGTCAAGTGTTGACCAGTCCACGATGATAAAAAGGTTGGGGACCACTACTCTAATACAGTTATTGAATTCCAGTGGAATTAGCATGTAACATTTCACAATGTACTTATGTAACATTTCACAATGTAATTGATAATATTGATAATACTGTATATGAAGTAACAATGCTCACAACACAACAGCAACAGCAATTTACACTGATAGTAAAGTGTTGCACAGAGGATTGTTTTACAAGTTGCACAGTAATTTGTGATATTTTTTACACTTTATATTAAGTAGACAGTGTTCTCAAGGAATTACAATGCAAGTGTAATATTATTAAAGTGCTGAAAAGAGGTATGTTTTTACATATTATGCAGTAATTTGTGATGATTGTATACTTTATATTAACTGGACAGTTCCTCTGGTGTTACCATGAAAGTACATGGGATCACAGGATGAAACCTAATGCAGCGTTAGTACTGGCATTCTAATTCAGTGTTCACAAATGGATGCGCACAAGTATCATCATGATTTCCATAAAGTTTATGTATTCCAAACTGGTAACTGTAGTAATGAAGACTATGGAAGTGGAAAAACATGCAACAACATATTGCTACAAAATTCACGTACGTAATTTTTGTTGTGTAACTTGCTGTTGTAAAAAAAGAGTGATGCACTTGTATTTAAACTATTAGTAAAACTTTACGTTCCATGCACTTTTTTATAGTAATTACAATAAATTATGCATAATGACATGTAACTAACTCTAAACCTAAGCAACATTCTAACCCCAACAATATAGTACATAGTACATGTAATTAATTATTAATACTCATTAATTAAATGAATAGTTACACTATGACTATGTCAGCTTAAAATAAAGAGTAAGCATACACTCTAAAAATTATTATTTTTTTGCTCGTTCAAATTACTTATTTAAAATGAGCTGAAACAACACAGTTCTTATTGTTTCATTAGGACAATTTTTTTATGTTCAATCCCCATAAATTTGTTAAAAGTGTTAACTTAATCAATTTGTGTTGGGACAACATAAATGAATTGTGTGGAACCCTGCATTATTACAGTGTATACTCAGTAGGATGTTACATGTGGTTACACCAGTACTACGCATGTAGATGCTATGATACCAAGATACCAATGTGTATATACAATGTAGTTACATGCTACAGTACTTACACATCTAGTTACCATGTAGTACACAGGTATAAGGGAGAATATGTGTGTTTTCTTTAAAACTTTTCATGGTAATTAAACAGTTCTGCTAAAAAAACAGCATGTTTTATGTTTTCCTTGGACTGGTAACATTAGCTTGACTTCAAAATAAGAAGTAATAATGCTCTCTGCAGCTCTCACTTTGTCCCCCACAGAAGCTAAGCAGGGCCTAGTTAGTACCTGGACGTGAGGCCACATGAGAAACTGTCAGCACTATAACTCTGATGAGATGTTAAACCAAGGTCCAGACTCTGTGGTTATTTAAAATCCCAGGATGTCTTTCAAAAAGTATAGGGGTGTGTCCCAGGCATCCTGGCCAAACCTGTCCACTGGACTCTGTCCAACATGGCCAATAGTCCTTTTCACTTGTAAGCTGTTGTTTGTTGTGTGGTCTTGTGCAGAATGTCTGCCATTGCTGTAAATCAGGAAATTACTTCCCAGAAAAACGCTATATAAATGTAGCTATTTATTTATTCATTCATGTTGAATCTTTGAATACTAACAAAGAATAAACCTAGAACCTGTTTTACCAGGAAAACTCCGTTTTTATACAACGCTGAAGAGTCCTCCTATACCATCTTAAGCACTGGATCATTTTATTGCAGTTTTCAAGAGCAATTTCGGAAAGTCTCGACATCACAAACTTACCAAGAAATAACATGAAAAATAAAACGTTACTGTTGATTTGTTGACACCTTAAACCTCCAGAGTACCTTCAGAGTAACGCCTTAAGCATTTCAAAGTCCAATGTCAACCACAAAGACAGCAAACTTATTACTTGTTTAAGGCAAAATGTACTATTTACTATTTTCAAAGCATCATGCATCAAACTCTTAAATTCTGAAACTAAATCACTTTGAAAAATTGATGGAGAGATACAGTAGCACCTCTTCAAACTGAAAAGAAATGGAACATTTTGGACAAAAAAGTTAATAAGTTAAAAGTTAATAATAAGTTCTATACTGTACACAGAAATGCATGTTTTATGTAGCACAACTGCGTATGCTATTAACTAAACTAAATTACAACCAAGTTATATGTGTTTTTTTTTTTATCACAAGGCTTACAGATCCAAAAACACAATGTCACAAGCCACATATTTGTAGATAACAACTTAACATTTCATATCAAATCAGCCACAGGCAGAGGTGTAACTTTACTAGGTGACAATAGCTTGTGTCGTGCGCCAGGGAAACAGGAAATAAAGACAGGCCTATTTTCAGAGATAAGATGCTACATTGTGGGGCAATGGAAAAGTAGGTGCTTTTTCATTTTTTTATTTTTTTGTGTGAAATTGGAGCCTTCTCGCAGTTGAAAACAACTGAAAACCTGTGCAAGGCAAGATAAGATTACCACCAGGGATTTCTTCCCTAGTCTTAGAACCAAAGTAGTATTTTGTGGTTTATAAATTGGGAGATTGTTCTAAGCAAACAAAAAACTAAAATAATTCCATTTTATATCATATGTTTTTAACTATTATTTATTTTAGAATTTATATGCTTATTTTTTGTGTCCATATGTGTAATTACAGTGTAATTACAGTGTTCTTAAATCTGTCAATACTAAGGCAATTACTGTGTCCATAATGATTATTATGTGTGTGTGTGTGTGTGTGTGTGTGTGTGTGTGTGTGTGTGTGTGTGTGTGTGACACATTAAGTCCTTTGTATCAAATTTTAACAAAGACTATAAGACAGCAAAGATAAAGTGTGACCCCATACACACAAAATCTGTTCTTTTAATATCAAATATTAATATCAAATAAAGGTGAAAACCATGCTTGACCATAAAAAAAACACCAACTGTGTAAAATCTCTATCTGTGCCCCCCAAAAGACAACAAAGACTATTCAGTTTGTGTTTACACTAGGGTGTTTCCATTTTAAAATGGCATTATACAGCCTAAAACAAATTATAAATGACCATTCATACTCAGGGCATGCACATATTTTGCTGGAATCCATACTTGCAGTCTACAGGTTGTGTAATCATTATAGGAAAAAGGCTTGACGAATTAGGGAATGATGCACAATAATCCAGAAGACCAGTCAGAGAGTGATTTGCAAAAGTTTGCATTTTAGTCCATCAATAGTGTTTGCAGAAAAAAATGGGGCATTTTCGAAATGCTCTGTTATCACTGGTCAAAGATGATTAAGTAGTGCGGATACCAGGCATATCTATAACAAAACTTATGAACGTATAACAGTTTGAAGAATCTCATCAAGTGCCAAACGAATCCTTACAGTGCAGTTTGAGCATTTATTCAGTTCCTCCCCATTGCTTCTTCAACACAGGGTAGCAGAAAACTGTTCTGGCCACAGTCTCCAGCAATCAATAAGCTCATTTCACTGGACCCTAAGGCTGTAATGCTTGTGTTGCCACAAACAAACACAAAGACAAAAAAACTACTCTGCTACAAGGAATGAGGCCACCCATGTGTTATTCATATTGTAAATAACCTAGCTTATACACACAATGTAGCACGCAATAAGTGTTATGATGCTACTTTTCTGGTGGGATGTCAGAACTGGTTTGGGAAAAATGAATAGGAAACATTATTTATCCCCTGATGAGAAATTCCTGCATTGAGAACATTCCTAAATATCGCAGTCAGTGTTCATTGCTATAAAACATGGCTTATTATTTTAAATTATGAAAAACGTATTATATGCTAAATTGTGATAATCTACCATCATTATGAATTAGGAACTTTCTTTCTTGTGCTTCAGTGATTCAGGAAAATGCAACAAATGAAGACGGTGTTCCAGCACAGGTAAGAATGGATGTTTCTGTCTTTGTAGTATATTTTGCAGATAGAATATAGCTTCCCTGGATGTGAATACAAATCAACAGAAGATTGCAGGTATTTATTTATTTTTTTCTGTGGGCGATCGATAGGAAGCTTATACACACACAACAAACTGAAAGGCTTCTCTCACAGATGCATGGACATTAAGACTTGCTGAAAAGTACAAAGAGGCCTCTGGTGGATTTATCAGAAAGACGTGCAAATGGCACATATGAGAAAACTGGGCCCAGTAATGTATTTGAGATTGTCAAAAATGTTCACAGTGACTGCCAGCAGACATAGCCCCAGGAACCTATTTCATAGTTCCCAAAAATGTAGCCCTGGGAATGTATCTCCAAAGAGCATGGATTGAGAAAATGTCCATGATGAGTTCAGATGCAAAAACCTCTGAGTCAAGTTTTCTTCTAAAATGAGTATTTTTCTTGCATGTGTAGCATGGTGGAATAGCCATTTATGGCTATGGGCTGGTGTAACACTAATTTGTTGAGCCTATGAGGACCTGGTTGACGATCGCTGTAGTTTCTAATGCTAGGTCATGCCAAGTCATCGAACCTATCAGACTCCAGTTAGGACGTATAAAAATGGAGAGCGTTTGTTAACTCCATATGCGTCATCTGTGTTGCCGTACTTTTTTTCTGATGGGTAAACCCTTCCGGTTAGAAGTAACGTTAAGTGTGGAAGTTGCGAGTGTTTGTACACCTTAGTATATAAGGTTAGTAACTGTAGTGTACGTGTTGCCAGGTTGACTGGTTTGGTACCCAGCTGCTCTGCATCAGATGCTGTTCGTTCTGTGTGCCTTCTACCTTCTATGACTTCCGGCGCTTTTTCCGTTGAAAGCTTCCAATCTAGTGTTTACCAAATAACTTGCAATGTTTGAAGAGTGATGCCATGTCCTAACATCTGTGCGGTATGTATGGTGGAGCGGTTGTTTGTTTTGATTTTGTTTCTTATTTGTAATTTGTGGCTTTGTGCCAACAGGTGACTGTGCACAAGGGTTTCATAATTAGTGGCGGCAGGGTTTAATTATTATTATTATTGTTATTATTATTATTATTATCTTATTGTTATTATTCCCGGAATAACCGGGTGGCGTAGACGTTTAGGTGTTAATTTAATTTCTTATGCCCCGCCACACATGTTTACTGATTTCACTTTTATAGTAATGAATAGGTCTTTTCTTTTCATTGTCATTGAAATGAAACAATCAAACAAAAACATAGTAGGCTGTCAAAATGCTCATTTTAGAAGAAAATCTCAGATGACACTAGAGCACAGGTGTCAAATCCAGTTTCTGGAGGGCCGCAGGTCTGCACAGATTAGCTTTAACCATAATTGAATATACCTGATCAAACTAATTGAGTCCTTCAGGCTTGTTTGAAACCTACAAGTAAGTGTGTTAAAGAAGGGTTGGAACTAAACTGTGCAGAGCTGCGGCCCTCCAGGAACTGGATTTGACACACTAGAGGCTTTTGCATCTGAATATTTCAAGTCTTTATGCCATATTGTTCCTCTGAGTTCCTCTGGTTTGTGCTACTCAATCACCTGCCTTGCCAGCAAAGACAAGTTTTTGTTTATTAGTTTTCCTTTTATTGTTGAGTAAAGTCCTTTAGTTTCTGCATTTGAGTCATTGCCTGTTCTTTACACCAAAACCCTGACAATTGTGGCTTACAGGCATTTTGGATGAGACAGTTCCAGGAGACGGCATGTCCCATCACATACAATCCCTGATAAATCTTCAAGATAAAGTCTATATTAAAAGGGCATGCAGGACTTCACAGTGGGATCAGCACTTATTCCAACCCAGGCATATTCTGAAAACGTACCTCTGTATACGTTTCTGGAGGCAGTGAAATACGTCCTAGGAGGTATGTATTTTTGCAGTTTTTGTTTTTGTGAATCCACGAGAGGCGGCTGTGTACGCTTTTTCATATATCAAATTTCTCTCGTGAGTGCTGTTCGCGTCTGCTGTTCTCGCATAAACCCACCAGAGGCCGCTGTTGACTGACTGACCGATTAATCAACTGACCCACCCTCCTCCTTCCTTAAACCCAACCAATCTTATCGATTGACCCACTCACCCACCTCAAGGAATGGAATGGCATCATACCGCCCCATAGCGTTCGTTTAAAAAATTAAATGCAGCCATACGTACCTCTGACTACATTACTCGCGGTCTCCAGAAATAGGACTACAATTTCAGATTGAGCCTGTGTTGACTTATTCTGTTTGCAACATGGAACCTTTTCATAGAACATGGAAGAGGGAACTCTTGCAATAAAATCTAACAAAGAATAAATCTCTAACCATAATAATTTTACAGTCAAAGGAAAACATGTTATTAAAGTTTATGTGTATTTGTCTAGGCTTGAGGAAAGTTCCTAAGTGCTTCCTCTTGTCATCAATCTTCCACCATGATCAAACACTTGATTTACTTATAGTGTTTTTAATGGAATTTGTTAACAGACAACTTCACAAAGATTAGGTAGATACATTTTCTTTTCGGTCAAAGTAATATCATGTTTTGATTTACTAACTAGGCTAATGCACATCCTTCAGAATAACACCAACGCATAATGAAATGCAGTGTGCAACTTGTCTAAAATGCTGTTTAAATGGCCTAAATGATGCATTTCTCTTTTACAGTTTCTAGAGTAAGGATTGAAAAAGTGTGAACAAAACAACATTGCATGGCAATTCCAACCACTGCAATTCCAGAACTCTTAAGAAGCTAAAGTCACACCTCTTTTTATGCAGAAAAGTAAAAAGTAACAGACTTTTGTACATATGACTGACTGAATGATATATACATTACAGTGATTCTTGCTCTTTTTATTGTGTAGCTGTGGGTCCTCTGGAATATTCCCACATTTACCACTAATGACTTTGAGGTATCATTAGGTCTAAGAATAAATGTATTATGGTTTGAGGTCAAGTAAACTGCATCTACACATTAATTAAACGCTAGTTCTTTAAATGTAATTACAATGTACCAACATGTACATACATAATAAGTAGCTACTGAATAATATAATCATTAAGACCACTATAGTATTTCGTTTTCTTGTACTTTCCACACATATTCCTGTCACAATCTCACTATTTGACTTGAATTGTGATCCTACCTTGAGCAAGCCATAATGAATTATGAAAAAATGTAAAAAATGTGAGTCGATTGGTAAGGTAGCAAAATAATCTAGCACAACAGTCATGGCTTTGACCCCAGAGAACATTCCTTAAACGTAAAAATGTGTACCTTGTTACCTCCTAGTTTGCTCCTTAATTAATCTCCTTGTGTTTTTAGTTCCTGTGCCAGTGTGGTTCCTGTTATCCAATCTTGTCCTGCCCTGCCTTGAAGCCTGGTCAAGTTTTTGTTCATTAGATTAGTTTTTACCCTCTGCATAATTTTTGTTGCCTTTTGTTTTCCTTTCCACATAGGTTCAATCTGAAAACGTTCTTCTATTTACATTACTGGAGATTGCAAATTATGTAGCCAGAGGAACGTATGTCTGCATTTCGTCTTTAAAACCTACACTATGTATATTTTTTCGCTACCATCTGACCAATTACCTCCTGATGGCTTTCCAGCTGTTTCCGGTTTGTCCAGTGGCTCGCTGCGTACATCGTTGGACTTGAGACACAGAGAGGAGTTGACTGCAATGATGGAGTCTGAGTCTGGCAAAGAGCAGATTCAGAAAGCAGGTAATACAAAAACAAAAACGAACAAAAAAATTAAATAAACAAGTAAATAACAGGGTGAGAATGTGGTAAAATCTAAAAACATGGTAAAAATCAGCTTTTCTTTTTCTGGATTGCTTTTGAAAACATTGTCAGTTAGATTTAGGGAATTGGGTGGCGGGTCAGTTGCTGATTTTGAAAACACTATTTGGTTGGGTTTAGGGAAGGGAGAGGGTAAGTTAGTCGATCAGTCAATCAGTCAGTCAGTCAGTCAGTCGACAGCAGCCTCTGGTGGATTTGCGCGAGAATAGCAGGCCCGAATGGAACTAGTGAGATAAACTTGAGATCTTAAAAAAGCATACACAGCGGATTCTGGTGAATTCATGAAAAAAAACCAGCAAAATAACATACCTGCTGGGACGTATTTGGCTCTCTCCAGAAATGTATAGCGGTACTTTTTTAGAATGAGGCTGGGCTGTTACCTTTTTATTGTTGTAAACAATCATGAGTTTCACCTTAGGTAACATGCATTACAACGTGTTAAAATGTTTACCTTGGTACCTCCTTTCCTCATGTACCTTGACTAATGCCTGAGTTTTCACTGAGTAGTATGGTTCAGTCAGTGCTTAATTTTTGTATTGTGAGGTCCCGGAACAGATTGTGGTAACGGATCCGGCATGTTACAGGAGGATGGAGATGTGGCGCGCATGAAAGTGGAGAGGAGGGGGGTTGGGGGATTGAGGGTTGTTGTGGTGGATGGCAGAAGGGTATCCGAAGCAGAAGAAAGTGAAAGTGAACAGCGAACGGGAGAGGGGGATAGGTAAAATGAGGTGCCGGATTAGATTTCAGAGGTGCCGGATCTGGGTCCGCCATGTTCGGCACAAATTAAGCCCTGGGTTCAGTACAGTACAGTACAGTACAGTAAGATTCAGTATGAGTCACCCTGATCAGGCTTGCATTTTCACAAGCAGCTACTTGTTGGGCATGGTGTATACTACAAAACTTCCATCATTCTCAAATGAAAAAGAAACCTATTCAGGCTGTTCACATATTGTGTCTTTTACGCACTAAAGTTTATTATTATTTATAATAAGACACCCAGCAAATAGAGAGAGGAAGAGTTGAGTTGTATGTACAGATATTCTGTAAATATACAGGTTATAAGGTGCTGTGTACAAGTGGTTATGAGAAAGTATTGCATGTTTATTGCACAATAGGGGAATATTTAACTGTTCATGAAGTAGATGGCCTGAGAAAAGAAACTTTTCCTGTGTCTGGCTGTTTTTGTGCTTGGTGCTCTG
>CAIGQZ010001455.1:454305-465185 GCA_903798205.1 Danio tinwini | reverse complement strand
GAAAGTCCGGTAAGTGTAATGCGCTGTCTGGAATGGCTTCGTTCAGCTAGGTTTCTGTGAAACACAGCACAGCAGAGTTGTTAAAGTTCTTGTTTTTGTCTTTTATTATTATTATTATTTTATTTATTTTTTTATTTTAGTTGTAGTAAGCTGCTTGAACAAATAGTGTGTTTGGTTACTTTTTAGAGGTGAAACCTCTATTTGCTTTATTTGCTTAGAAATGTGTACTAACATCAAAGTATTCAGTGCAATTTACATGAAATATTTTTCCAAATTCGTTATGTATTTCCATGTTGGTTAAGATGCCTGTTTTTAAACTTTAAAATAGCTGAATAAGATTTGGTACGGCACAATTCTATTAATGAATTTATTTAAAGCAACAACAGCAAAAAACAAACAAACAAAAAAAACATTTATTCAACATAGATTTTTTCATTAAGTTTGACTGTGGTGAAACTGTCCCAGATGTGACCTATAAAAACATAAATATTGAGCTATTGTCCATAAATGAGGCATATCATATCCACTGCCTGTAACATCTTTATTCAATTTTATGTTGAGTTATAGAAAACAGACGCCTGCGAGACAAACAGAATTATACTAAATTACTATCTGTGGTGATCTCTCTCTCTCTCTCTCTCTCTCTCTCTCCTTTAGTTTTTTCTAATACTTTTTCTAATACTCTCCATGGTATAGAATGTGTAATACTGTAATGAGAAATCCTAATGTCTTTAAAGAAGAAATTGTTGATGCAACATTGTGGATGCTACCTGAGGATAGATCTGATTCTATGAATGAAAGAAACAAATCAAAGCTAGAAAGGAAAATCAGATACAGTTAAAATAAAGATTAATAGTGCAATGCTATATATTTATATAATTTATTAAATCCTTAGATCTTTTAGGCTGTGGGATTTTAGTTAATTCATCAATAATACTTACACAACACTAGACATTTTGTAGCACACCTCCCTTGCATTGATTCAACTGTGTAAAGATGGATAACATTAACTAAAACCGTTTGTAAACAAAACAGTATACACAGTACAGTACAGTCAAGTAGCAAAACATTTACCTCAGGGTACACCCAGAACTCTTTAACTCATATTATCTTTAAATGTTTCACCATTTTAGTTTATAATAAAATACAAATGAAATTATATTATATATTATGTATGTATTATGTTTTATTTATTTTTAGTTTTTGTTTTCGCAAATCCACCAGAGGCCGCTGTGTATGCATTTTCAGATCTTAAATTTTTGCTGTTCTCACGCAAATCCACCAGTGCCTGCTGTCGACTGACAAACTTACTGACTGACTAACCGACCGATGCCCTCACCCTCCCCCTTCCCTAAACCCAACCAATAGTGTTTTAAAAAGCACCAATTGACCAGCCCACCCCCTTTTCTAAACCCAACCACAGTGTTTTAAAAAGCAATCCAGAAAAAGACCCACCCTCCCTGAATTTTACTACGTTATCAGATTTTATACATTCTCACCCTGTTATTTACTTGTTTATATAATTTTTTTAGCTTTTATTTTTGTCTTATCCGCTTTCTGGAACTGTTTTTCGCTGGACTCAAACCCCGTTGTCGTGGTCAACTCCGCTCTGCGTCTCAAGTCCGGTGACGTACATGAGCTACCGGACAAACTGGTAACAGTGGAAAAGCCGTCCATATGGAGGTAAGCTGTCAGCTGGTAAGTGAGAAAAGGTACAGCGTTATACAGCCTCGTAGTGTTCGTTTTAAAGATGAAATGCAGCCATACGTAGCTCTGACTACACAATTCAACTACATAATACTTCCATAATATTTCCTCCAATGTACCAACAATGGACAAAACAATCAGTTCAATACTAAGGTACGTACCAGACCAGTTTCTTTGTATATTACACTGTGTACAATAGATGATCACGATATCACCCTTAAGTTAATGGATTTGTTGCCCTGAGTCTGAAATTATTATCAAATCAACCATTGTCGAGATATTAAATGTATTAGTTCCTTGTTGCTCATAAAGGATAATGGAAATAATAAATGTTGCTGAAGGTTTCAACAACAAAGATGTTTAAATAGATTACTGGACTCCGTAAACATTGTTCTAAATGTATATAGGGAACATTTTAAAGTCAATTAATTTAGCAAAAGAGATATCATAATAGGCAAGGCAAGGTGAGCCAAGGCAAGTTTATTTATATAGCCCATTTCATACACAATGGTAATTCAAAGTGCTTTACACAAACAGGAATAAAAGAAACGAGAAATGTGTTAAAGAAGTTAAAGGAATGAAAAAGAAAATAAAGATATAATAGCATGATCTGTCGGACTGTCCCGATCACCAGCGAACTAACAACCAGAGATCGCTGGTAAAATCACATGAACTACAAATCTGCCATGTTATGGACTACAACCCTCAGTCATGCAACACACACACACAACCGGTTCCAGATCCTGACTGATTACACTCTCACAGCTGAAACTGCTCAAGGACTGATTCATGGGCTATAAGTACTGCTCAAACACACACACTGTTGGTGAGTCTTGTCTACTGTTTATGTGACACTACAATGCATTTTCCTTTGTCTTGCTTTGCTGTGTTTTTGATCCTCGCCTTGTTTATGTGTTTATTCCTGTCTACTGCCTACCTCTGACCATCTGCATGCCTATTAACTACGATTCTGCATTGCCTGTATACATCTGTTTGACCCTGTGTTGACCATTGCTTGCCTGACCATTCTAATAAACCTGCATTTGGATCCGCACCTGTTGTCAGCGTCACATCCCCTGTTACACAAACTTAGCACAGTGCTCATTCAGTAAAGGCACAGCTAAACAGATGTGTTTTTTAATTTTTGATTTGAATGTGCCTAATGTTGGAGCACATCTGATCCTTTCTGGAAGCTGATTCCAGCAGCAAGGGGCGTATAGCTAAATGTGGATTCACCCAGCTTTGACTGAACTCTTGGGATTTCTATTTTGATCTTAATGATCTGAGTGATCTGTTAAGCTTGTATTCGGTGAGCATATCTGTAATGTATTGAGGTCCTAGGCTATTTAGTGATTTATAGACAAGTAGTAATATTTTAAAATCTATTATGAATGCAACTGGGAGCCAGTGTAAAGAACTGAGGAGAGGTGTGATGTGCACTGATTTCCTGGTTCTGGTCAGAATCCTGGCTGCAGCGTTCTGGATGAGCTGCAACACTGACTGTCTTTTTGGAAAGGCCAGTGAGGAGTTCATTACAGTAATCCACCCTGCTGGTGATAAAAGCATGAATAAGTCCTTAGTCAAAACAAAGCATCTAATTTTGCAATGTTTTTGAGATGATAGTATATGCTGATTTAGTTTCTAATTTGATATGACTACTGAAACTTAGATCTGACTCTAGAATTACAACAAAATTCTTGATCTTTTTTTTTTTTGTTGTTTGACCCTTAGAGCCAAGGTACACACTCACCTTGAGAATCTCATCTCTGTTCCCAAATGCAATGACTTAAAGAGCCCCTATTATACATTAAAAAGGGACATATTTTGGTTTTATGGGTTTCCAACAACTGGCTGATATGCATGCAAGGTCAAAAAGCACTTTCATGGTCTTATAATATGCATTTATTTTTACCTAATTATCCCAGCGACTCCCATATGAATCGTTCAGCGATTCATTTGTTCCCAAACCCCTTCTTAGCGTGAAGCTAATCTGCGCTGATTTGTCGACATCGTTCAGCGCGAGACAGTAAAATGCCCAGCGCGGTTTATCAAGCCCCCGGGTCGCCAACATTGGTATGGGATCCGATTGCAGCAGACGCCCGAAACACGCTTCATAGTAAACTTAATAACACCACAGTAAACAGTACCCGGTTCTCAACAGTATTATTCAGACACATCACCCCCGAAAGCAGTGCAGTTAAACACCACAAACTCATTTAAATCCGTAAACAAAACAGCACGCGTCCCGTTTTCAACGAGGCATTAGACGAGATATGGGAATATAGAGTTGACCTGATACACAGTGCAAGCTGTTACAAGTAACAACACAATTGAATACATACTTTACAAGCTAGAGAAAACAAGGAGGCAGCTATTTACTTACACTTATGATATGTTTCATTAATTATCTATCATTTTGAAGCTTTTCTCCTTTCTCAGATGTAGATCATTTCTAATTGCAACCATTGCTGTGGCACCTCTTGCATGAAATGTTATGTTCTCAGGGCTTACCTGTACTCTGCTTTGCCCAACCATCACTATCTTTGCAGGCTCCTATCTCCTTTCCAGTGCTGTGCACCAGCCCAAAGTCCAGCGTGCCTTTGTTTGACTTGTACCTAATAATTTGTCCTTTTTTGCAGGTGTTACACCAAATTATGTGACCATCTTATTCTGTGACCCTAGTAGGCGCTGTTCTCACAGTTTGGCTTGAATTCGCTCCCACAGCATACATACTCTCACATGAATGCGCTGGAATGAACTGTTCAATACTGTGTAATGTGTACTGAAATTCATTGTAAACATGTAGATGCTGAAGCACTTCTTTCCCTCACATTTCCAATAATATCCAGGTAAGCACAACGTCTTCATGACTCATGACTTCAGGATCTGTCTGTCTTTGCTGCTGTGTTAGTGGGCCGGGCCTTAGGTTTAAATGTTGCGGGTCTGCGCGCAACCATTATGTTTCGTATCGACGTCACGCCGAAACGGCTAAAGACTCATAATCAAGACGATTCATTTAAACCACTATGAGTCGACTCTTTTTTAGATGAATCAATAGTTTTAATCTGTCCACTTTCAGATTTAAGCTTTAGCTGGATATTTCACTTCACTTAGAGCTGTGTTACACACTACATGAAAGGTCAATTTCAAAAACCCATAATAACCCATAAGTTTTCTTTTTGTTAAACTGAAGAACGTTTTGGCACATCCAACTGGTAATTTCATCAATGCATTGGCAGAGGGTGTCAATGGGGCTGTATTGCCTAATTAGGCAATAAGGCTAAGTAGATCTAAGTGTCATCAGCATAGCTGCTGTAGGAGATTTGGTTCTTTCTCATTATTTGGCTCAGAGGGCACATAAGTCCCAGAAAAAAGTGAAGCATTTACCACTTTTAGTAGATCCATTTCTAAACAGTTAAACACCATTTTGAAGAAAGGTGTGGGGAGTGTGTCAAGACTGCAGGTTGATGTTTTTATAATCTATACAATCTCTTCCAAGATTTTATCATCAGTTTTCTTAAATTTAGACATACTGTCTGATTTCTCAAGTAGAGGAAGAATAGAGGAAGAATATAACTCCTGCATTTGACCTATTTAGACTTATGCAATATCACTGTCATATTACCTCCTATCTAACCTTGTCTTCAGTAAGTGAGCAAGACTTTTTAAGCAGTTTAAGTCGTTGTAAAATGGCAAAACAAATGTGTACAATAATGTTTTTACAAACTTAATTTGATTGAGAATATTCACCATGACAATTTATTTTTCTTTTTTCAAATAAACAACAGTAAATAAACATCAACATTTATAATTGGCCTGTTAACTGACCAAATTTAGCATTAATTCTATTTGGTTGTTGCTTCATTGAGTCAATCAATTTTACTGTACATCTGGAAATGCAACAGAGGAAGATCAGATAACTAATCTGAGAAGGAGGAGATTTCATTTTCAGAACAGAAAAATCTAAGCTGTGGATAAACAAAGGGAGATTTTGAAGGCTACAGACAGAATGGATAGAACACAGCACATAATCAGTCAACAGTAAGATGTGCCAGTGCGAGAGCCCCACTGTTAGTCATATGTGAATCCAGCATCTGCTGCAAACACCCACAAACACAGATGCATATACCTTAACATACATAACCTCACACAGTAAGCATGCATATTTACACAATACATAAGTGAGTTACTTTAAAAAATACATTCTTAAAAAAAGACACTGCAATTATCATGCAGCTCATGTGAAAGATGGCTGTAAAGTTTCACAAAACACCAACAAATGTTCATATAGCATATGTTTATTTATTATTTTTTTCATCGGAAATAGACACTAAAAAGCAGTTGAAGAATGTTTTAGGCAAAACTCCAATGCATGCACAGAAGACAACATGAGCATTTATAACAAATAAACTGATGTAAATATTGTCCTGCTTGCTTTTTGAGCGACTATCAAGCAAGTTCTTATACTATGATTGGTTATTGCCTTCACCCGCTCAACAAAAAGGGCTGCGACTGGCTTTAAAAATGAAAGCGCTGTTTACCGATGAGTGATGTAGAAAGAACAGCCACGATTACAGTCTATATGCGCATAATACACGGTTATCACAGGGTATCCATAATAGACGCAGTGGAGAAAACTCGCACCACAGGCACGCTTGTGTCTGGATCCACAAGTATCGCTTTAACAGTTAAGGGAGATAAAAAGTTACATCACGAACACCCCAGCGGGTCAAATGTCCAAAGTGAGTGAGAGGCAGAGATGTTGGAAAGCGGCTCGTGCTGTACCTTCTTCAGTGTCAGTGAAAGACTGTCCAGCAAACTCACAAGCAGGGAATTGCTCACAATTACCTGCTTTTTAGGTAGTAGGAGCATTTTATTTACTCGCCTTCGCCTCCTTTGTCATAGTGTTCTACCGCGACATCGCTTATATCAAAAAAATGACGTCAGTAAGTAATAACCAGTTCTGATCTATTACTGAACTGATATTGAATTGTCCCCATCTGCATCGTGGTGCACTGAAGAAACAATTAATTTTGAAACCCTTAATTATTCTTCTTATTATTGTGTATGTTCAAACACGCACCCAAAAGACTTTCACACTGCTTCAAATCCCTTGTACAGAGTCCATTTGGGAAACAGCATCTATTTATCACTATGGAGCGCGTCTGACAGTCAGTCACGCACCGCTACATGACTGTTTTGAGGATTGCATAGGAATGGCAACGGCTCCTATAATGGAAAAGAAGGGAATCCCACCATTTTTATATTTATTTCAAAGTGTTTTCAGGCAAAAATAAAACAAAAGCATAGAACAGATTCACATTTAAGAGAAAGGGGCGTCTCCTGGTGGTTTGGCAGTATGGGTTGCGTAAAGGGTGGATTGGCTCTTTAATTTTTATTGCCAACTTTCATAGAAAGATTGAACATACGGGAGATTTATGGGATGATATCAGGATAAAACTGTAAAATACGTGTGAATCCCAGGAAAAAAAGGAAGGGTTGACAGGTATAGTTTAGACTATTTCGTAGCAGTCAGCATATAATGACTTAAGGGCCATTCAAACTAAGGGTAATAACTGTGAAAATAAACATAATGATAACTACATTTGTTTCGACACCAGCAACTGATAACAATGTATTTACATTTAGCTTATACTTTTCGTTTTGCATTACCACCTTGTAACCAGTGTGCTATACAGTATATCAAGCGTGTCTGATCAGTGATTCCAGCTCGTGTAATCTAATCAAACAGGGAATTTAGCAGTCAGTGTAGTAGAACAAAAAACACAAAATATTTGAACAAAGTATTTTTAAAGAAGGGAACACAATGACGCCAACACTAGCAATGGATACCTGAGGCACTTTTAATTTTATACTTCAATATGCTAGGCTGGCTTGCAAAATTTCCATCGAAGTTAGTTATCATCTCCAAATAATTTTTGAAAAGAGCGTTTGGGATCAAACACTGAGCTTCTCCAAAAAGTCTCCTATAACTTTACAATTCACAAGCCTAAGTTTTCAATGGATTTCAGTGTTTTTTTGTTTATTAGCTGAACATGTATTTCACTTATTTATCAATGAAGCTGAAGTCTGAACTCTGCTGTTCTTTTTCATTCATTTTTATTCAGCTTTTAAAACTATGGGTAACACTTTATAATAACTACACACTATGAACCATTTATTAAGCATTAGCAAATAGTGAATGTATTATCTGTTAAGCATTAACTCTACATTAATAAGCGTTAGTAAGCAGTTTATAACTGCAGCTTCAAATGCTGTATTCTTGATTTATAACCACATTTATAATTTGCTTAATAATTGTACTTTCATACTTTGTTAATGATTTATTTTACATTACTAAATTAACTATTGCTTTATTTACAAACTAGTTATTTAAGATTAGTTGGTGTTTTTTATGATAATTCAGAATGAGTTAGTAAATGATTCATAAACTACTTAAATCAACATTTATATATTGTATTATTCAGGCATATAGTAATGGTTACTATGTATGTTAATAAATGCTTTAATAACTCAACTTCATGCAGTTTTGTGACCTAATCTAAAGTGAGGACTATTTATGCTTCATAAATCCCTTATAAATGACATATAAAGGCTTAGTATCAAATACATAATAATCTTTGCAATCTAAAATTTCTATAAAGTTTAAACATTGCTGAATAACAGTGTCAAAATACGACATAACATTGGACAGTAATTTTATTTTAAATAAGGTTGCAAAGATTTGTTTTTCATTTGATACAGTTTAATTTGCGTATCTACAAAATAATAGAAATTAATAATGTAATTTATGTTCTTTTTTCCTGTTTAGAATTTAACTGAGCCTTTAATTATCATTTATAAGGGATTTATAAAGCATAAATAGTCCTCACTTTAGATTAGTCCCAAAACTGCAGGAGTTTGAGTTAATAAAGCATTTATTAACATAAAAATTAACTATTAGTATATGCCTGAATAATAAGAATTATAAATGTTAATTTTAATAGTTTATTAATCATTTACTAACTCATTCTGAATGATCTTAAAAAACAACCAACAATGCTTAAATAACTGGTTTGTATATAATGCAATATTTATTTAGTAATGAAAAATAAATCGTTAAAGTATGAAAGTACAGTTATTAAGCACATTATAAATGTGGTTTCAAAACAAGAATACAGCATTTGTAGCTGCAGTTATAAACTGCTTACTAACGCTTATTAATGTAGAGTTAATGCTTAACAAATAATGAACTCATTAATTGCTAATGCTTAATAAATGGTTCATAGTGTGTAGTTATTATAAAGTGTTACCAAACAATGTCTTCACTGTTATAGTTATCATGCTTGCTGTGAATGGCCCTTTTTGTGACTTAAAACTCATCCACACAGCAACAGATTTAGGTCAATCCACAAAAGTTTAATATAATTTCGGTCATTCGTCCACATGGCTCCAGTGTTGTCAGTGCCTTGAAAAAATGAAAAGATGTTCCAGTTCACTAGTAGAAGAAGAAAGAACACCATGCAAAATGACCAGTAACAACTTCAGTGGTGGTTCTGTTTGTACTGAGGGCACTGCTATTGTTTGTTAACACTGTTAAAACAGAACCTAGGAGTACTGTATCAACTAAACGACCAGTGGAGACACAACAGTTACTTGCCTCAGATATTTTAAATAAATCCACCGTGGTGTGCTGTTTATGTATGTACTCAATGCACTGAAGAAGGATTGTATGTGCATACTCACTGCATTATGCTGCAGTCACACTGGACTTGTCTCCTCGTAGACTTCCATTCATACGCAGTAGAATGCATCAGACCGGAAACGCAAGTTTGTGCATCAAGTTTCGTAGTTGACTGCTTTGCAAAGTTCAAGCTTGGTGAACTCTGACCTGCAAAATCGCATCACTTGATTGCGTGAGACCAATCGAGGATTAAAACATGACCTCTCTGGACAGAAATTTTAAATATGGACCAATCGCTCGCTTTTTTAAATGTCTGTTCTTGTGCTTTTTAAAATGTTTGTTCTTGTTTATTCCCGCCCCTTTTCGCAGCGCCGTACAACAGAATTTCAAATGCACAAACTCTAGTGTGACCGCAGCATTATTCTGTGATTTTAGTGTATCCTGCAGCTTTCTCTGTTTTTTTTTTACAATGCCACATATAGGAGTGGCATATGTATAACAGTGTATTATTCCATTTTAAACAAGTTTTTTTTTTTTTTAATCTTGATGTTGGCATTTCTTGATACAAAACGTCTAACAAAGCTTTTATAATTCTCAAACAACAACAACAACAAACATGATCATTGCTGTCTGGATGTAGACTTATATACTGACCATATCCACAAGTGCAAATTCATGTGAGCTGACAAAGTTTGTTCACTATGGAGAGGCAGAATGTGTATGTTGTATTGCTTATCAAAATAGTACTTGTGCTTATCCTGGATGCTGAAATGAAAGATTGAAATTGCATTCGTAATCTCATTAAGAACGAACATGTTTTATTTATTTCAATGACTGAGAATGAACAGCAGTATTTATAAGTGCCCATATACAGTCCCAACACACAGATTTTCACACACCCACACAGGCAAAACAGAAAGCGCTGCTCGGGCGCCACTCTGTCACGCACCCTGTTGTGTGGAAATCATTTAGTGTCACTCAAATATTGATATGGAAATCAGCACTGACTGATCTGACTGAGCGATGGGGGGACCTTCATTTCTCTCTCACACTGTCTACTGGCCTGTTCTGTACTTGTCTGTACACTAATTCTGTGGTTCAGGAGACATGTGGGAAATTATATTTTACCTAATTAACAAACAGATTAAATCCTATCAAGAAAACAAACAACAACAAAAACATACACAAGAGATAAACCACAAGATTAATCAGTTCTTTGAAAAATGCAATGCTTATTTTATCCTGTTTATACTCCCCGTTTAGCTCAACCCAAATTGAAGATTCATCATTTACTAAATCCATAAATGTTTGTTCATCTTTAGATAATAAAATACAATTTTTTTATTAATCTGAGAGTTTTATTCACCAAAAACGGGTTGTAAAATAAAGTAAAGCATTGTTCCGTCCTTGTTCCCCCCTTGTTACCTGTGGGTAAATATAGCATTAGCGGGTTGTGAATTAAAGTGAAGCATTGTTCCTTCCTTGTTCC
>CAIGQZ010001455.1:378121-399804 GCA_903798205.1 Danio tinwini | reverse complement strand
AGAGAGAGAGAGAGAGAGAGAGAGAGAGAGAGAGAGAGAGAGAGAGATTGTACACTTCTGCCACAACATTCCTTTCAACGAATGAAGGACTGAGTAAATAGAGGTATTTCACCCTGTAAGAACTTTTCTGCATGACTATTCTTTGTTTTGAATACATGTATGTGAAAATGTTTTTGTATGTCAGTATATGCAACACACTGAGCTTTGTCGAAGACACTATTCATTTGTCAAGGTGGGCACTTTTAAACACATTTAAAACATTATCAATTTTAAACCTTTAAAATATAATTTTAAAAGTTATTTTATGACTCCATATTATGTTTATTAGTAAAGTACACTTTAATATATAAATGCAGAGTGGTGTAATAGCCTACAATGTATAGAAATGTGTGGGTATTTATTATGTTCTGGCAGTCCGTTGTATTCATTTGCACATTGAATGCCATCAGAAGTTTTTTCTTTTCTTTCTGTTTTCTCACAGTCTGTCTCTTTCTTTAAAAATATGCCATTTACATAAGAGACAAGATTATGACCTGCTTTCTGTCCAATTTATGTTGAGGTGCATTAGATAAGAGCACCAAACTAAAAGAGGTCAATCTAAAAGTACCTGTCTGGAACGAGTTGGGAATATTGATAATTGAGCACATCCTCTTGGTAAAGCCTTTTGAGAAGGCCTGAAATGAAAGTTACAATAGCCTTTTTCCCTGAGCTGAGACATAAAATTAGAGAAAATTGAAACTGTGAGGAAAATAATTACAAGTAGAACTTTAAAATAATGGTCCATTACCTAATGTTAATGCATTTAATAGCATTAATCAGAATCAGAAAGAGCTTTATTGCCAGGTATGTTCATACACACAAGGAATTTGTTTCCGTGACAGAGCTTCTACGGTGCAACAGAATTACAGAGACAGGACTAAGAAATAAAAATAAAAACAGGTAATACATATATGTTAAAAGTAGTGAATGCAAATATACAAATTGACAAGTGTATGTACAGATATATTACTATATACAACATTATATGTGCAGCTGTTATGTGCAAATTGGCATGTAAAGTGTGATGTTAAATAAATGTATGTGTATAAAGTGTATATAGTATAAAGTGTATAGGTAGTATCAATCAAACTAAGTATCAATGTAAAGTATTTGTTAATCATAGTTCAGAATTAACTAATTCACAGTGAGTTAACATGAACTGAATAAATACTGTACTAAATGTATTCGGCTACACATTTTTGTTCATGTTAGTTAATGAATATATTTAAGTGTTAAGCAGTTTCTTGAACAAGTAACTAGTAATATAGTAAGTAAGGACACGTTTTGTTTATAGGGAATCAATTAAATAGGATCATCTTTTGCTACAGTGAGTGGAAGGTTGAACCTACCATCACGCCATTTAAAGTCATCAGAGCAGAGATAAGATTCAAGGAGGAAAGGAAGTTATTTTAATAAATAATTGAAAGGGCACGTGGATTTTGTGAACTGATAAATAATTCATAATACTTCATTCCAAATGTACAACAAAAACTTGTCAATTTCATTTAATTGGTTATAGCGAGGTAATTTTTAAACAACAAGCAGCACTCTTGAGTTTTGTTTTAGTTAGTGTGATTGCTGAAGAGTTTCTTTGCCAGTGCCCATAAAACCGAAGGCCATGTGAGTAATTGGCTAGTGACGTCTGTGATGACAGGCATAACCAATGAGAGCAGAGGAGAGGCGGAGTTGACATTGCTCCGCCCCTCTTGCTGCTTGTCTTTATGTATGTGTGTGTGTGTGTAATCCCTGTATTGACCCAGAAAGCGCTCAGCGGCAGCCGCTTGTTCAGACCAGAGTACAGTCACTGGAGATACCTGCGCTGCTTTAAAGAGACTGACTCCACGAAACAGCATCTTTACAAAGACAGGATTATTTGACGGTATGTGTGTTTTATTTAGTGGTCATTGTAATAACTTAAAAACTTGAACCTTTTGTTCTTTTGTCAATGTATTTTATGTAATCAGCACGTCTTAACTACATTTAAATAGCTGTATTGCTGGACATATGGTTAGAGAGGTTTAGTTTAGGTTTTTGGCTTTTAATTGATATTAAAACTCTATAAGAATATGTTAAATATGTTCTTTGTTATTACTTTTGTTCACAGAAAACACAATTCTTAGTATAGTCTACATGACATTATATAATTAAGAATTGGACAATTGATTGATACTTTATTGTCAGTATATAATATAACATTCAATAGTTGCAGTATTATTAGACATTAGCTTCAAGTGAACATTAAAACATCTCAAAGGAAAAGCTTCAACTTTTCTTTAAATAAACAGTAAATTCAGTATACATGTTAATGAAAGTTTTACTGTGGTCAGACAGCGATTGTGAAAGTCTGCAACCGTTTTATTTAAATACTGATTTTTATCTTACATAGAAGACGAGAAATTCTTTGTTTTATGTAGACTGAGGTGAGGGTAGACCCCAGACGACAGTATCCTTTATCTCCTATTTCTATCCCTATTGATTCCATTGGCAGACATAACTATGCACTTCAAAAAAGACGTGTAATTCTGAGGCATATGGTCTGATTCATTATTGATTTAAGAAATGAAAGACAAACATCTCTAGACAAAGCTATTGAAAATGAACTGTTCTTTTAGAAAACTAACAAAAAACAAGGACATTCATGTTTATTTTATCGGCTGTATGGTTTTGGAAGAAAAAAAAATGATGGCTATATATTTACCTTTGCTAGAAATCATCTGATGTACTATTTGCCTACATACAAACACTTTGTTGTTATTGCATTGCACCTTCTCATCTATCCTTATTATAATATACATTTTCAAAACTTTAAACACTGCCCTATCATGTGAGTAGATTAGTCAGTCATTCATTTTGCCATTATCTATTGCTCACATGCATCTGACAGTAGGTTGGCTTTGTTTGCTCAACACTTTGTCCACCTCCCTGCCTGTTATTGTTTTGATCCTCCCGGCGACTCCTTGATGCTCCCTACTGCAATATTTCTTTTGCAAAGGACTCAAGTCTTTGTTTAAGCTTGCAAACACAATAGGGTGCTTTTAGGGTCAAAACATATGGAGCACTGTCAAAAAATAATCAAATGTAAACACGTTCTTATTCAGCATCTTATTTTAATACAAACAATAATAATAATAATAATAAAGGAAAAAAAATCATTAAACATCATGACATATTTGTAACCATTAGCTTCACTAAGTTTAAAACAGAAGGATGCAATTTCAAGATGCAATGTTCAAATGGATTTTTAAACATTTTCCTTGAATGTAAAAGGATTGTGCAGTAAATATTTTGTAGTCAGTAAAAAGCAGTTGGTATTAACAAGCATGCATTTGAAATTTCTAGGTTGCATTATTAACCCAACGTTTGGTCGAATATGGAAAAAAAAGTATTACATTACATTAAAGTTACATATTTTAACTGTTGTGTTTGTTCATAATGACCAAGCATTAGGTTAATAAATCCCAGCATTTTTTAGAGTGTGTAAGACTGGTCTTAAAAGCCACAGATGGCCTAGTATTAGCTTGTGCCACAGATGTTTTCTTGTGTTGTTGCTGTTTTTCTTAAGCAACTTAGTTTGTCTGGTGATAACTAAGAACTAGTTTTAATATTTGCCATTCTTCGCATATCTCTGCAGCTGAGAAGGCATGGCTGAACACATGATGATGCCTATGAACCATGGTTCTGCTGGAGGAGGCCTGCATGGTTATCGCATGGGAATGAATGGCCCTTCTCCACATGGACACCAGCCCGGTCTGCGGACACTTCCCAATGGGCAGCTCATGCGGTACAGCAGGGGGCCCCAGAACTCAATAGAGGCAGCCATGAGGCAGAATAACGTGATGAATGGCATCATGAACACTCAGGTGAATGGCCAGATGAGTGGCGGACACCCCCACCAAATGCAGCAAGCGAATATGATGTATGGAAGTCCAAATCAACAACCCCAAGGTCACCCTCAAAGCCAGCACCACCATATGCACCCCCAGAACCAGCACCCACAGCAGTATATGGGTAGTGGAGGTCTTTCAGCATCTCAGCAGCTTATGGCAAGCATGCATCTTCAGAAACTCAACACTCCATACCACGGGCACCCACATGGCCCAATGAATGGGCATCACATGGGAAATGTTCAGCATAGAATGGGTCCTGCTCAGTTGGCGGGCATGCAGATGGGGATGGGTGGGCCAGCACTGGGCCACAACGTCATGGACATAGACTTGATTGATGAAGAGGTTTTGACGTCATTGGTGTTGGAACTTGGGCTGGATCGAGTTCAGGAGCTGCCTGAGCTTTTCCTTGGACAAAACGAGTTTGATTTTTTCTCAGACTTTGTGTGCAAGCAGCAGCCAAGTACTGTCAGCTGCTGAAGTTCTGCTTTAGGTCCTTGAAACAAAGAATGACTTGGCTGGCAAGAAGAAGCTGGGGCAAGACAAGTGAAGATAAACAGTCAGGTTCTCTGTATACGTGAAGATGTGCTATGCATGTTGTAGTGCACACAGTTTCAGCTTTCACTGAGAGGAAATACTTTCTGGATTGTCTTCAGTCTTTGAAGAATCTGACACAAGAGTGTCATTGATGAGCATGCCTTGTCTTGTCCCATTGGTCATCCTGGATTGAAGGTGGCTGAGTGTCCCAGGGTTGAATGTAACTTCACATGGAGGGAAACAAAAGAAGTCTGCGTAGAACTTTGCAAAAAACTGCTTTGCCTCCTCAGGGGCAACTAGAATCAATAGCATTTAGAAATGTATTTATGTATGACATCTACCAAAAAAGCAGACATGATCTGTGTCGATAGAAACTTGCCTTTTCTCACTCTCCCCAAATCCTGTGATAAAAGAGGATGAATGAATGAAGGTGTTTTGTGGGAATTGAAGGCTGGTACTTCAAATCGGGTTGATTTTCCAGTAGCTTTTAATGACATTTGAAATGGCGAGGGAGTGGTGAGATGGTAGTGGTTGGGTATAAAACGTTCTTCACTATTGAAACATTCCTCATACAATTATTTGCATTTTTAAAAATGACTGCCTACAATTTACGAATTGGTGCGGTCACTACATCTGACCCAAAATGAGAGACTTACATTAGGATGTCTTTATACTTTCAGGACTATTTCTGTGTTAGATAAACTTGCCTGGAAAAGGGTGGAATGTTTTGTAGCCTCCCTTGCTAAATGCTAAGCCTGTGCTCCCTGCTGATGAGTCTAAACTGTAAAATTGCCTTATAGTTTTTTTTTTTTTTACACAGATGATGATGGATATTCACTGTACACATTCTTACCTTGTTCCATGGAATAAAGACAAGACTACTGTCTTTGTACGATTCAAAGACACCAAAACTCCAGTGGTTATGTAGTTCTCTAATATGCTCCTTGCTATAGTAAAGAACATGGTCCACTATCTCTATTAAACCAAATGATGCATATAGAATTACAACTTCCATTTGTTTCTAAATTAACCTGAATGTCAACCTGAACTATTGTTTGAAACAACCACTAACCATAGCACCAGTTTCTTGATGTGCATTAAAGCCAATCTCACTAAGCAGCACAAAATATTGTTTCTCTTTCCACTGCAGGTTTAAACTTGATTACATGTAAATTACACCTACAACCTTCTTCTTAATTGAGGTCAGCATGGTCAGTCATCTCAGATGGCCTGATAATTACAAAATGGACATGTTCATTTGCTTGCTATCGCTCAGGGTGTAATGAGGAGTTGTGAACGGCTGCCCTGCTGGGTTTGAGAACTTCCTGTGTCGTTATGTTGGTAATTCTTGTATTGAGCACTCTGTGGGGGTTGGGCTGGTATGGAAATAGCACAGCGTACTGTAGTAGTAGGTTAATCTGTTCCACCAGAGCCAGGCTCAACTCCCTCGGCTCTAACCACCCTGGCTTGGTTAATTGCTGTATATACATCTTGAAATTGTGAACAGTTGCTACTAAAAAGAAAAGAAAAAAAGCACAAGCAGCCCAATGGTTCATATCCTATGTTTCGCAACTCCAACTTAGCTGACTGTTTAGAGCTTTGATGCATACAAAATGGGAATTAAGTTTTACACTTTGCCTTTGTCTGCTGAATTTCTCGTATCTGCAAAGACTGTAACGTCTTCCCCAAATATGGGTATTCTGCAATTTGTGAAGCTTGGGAGAAATATAGACAAACCACATTTAGAAACTGAAAAAATCTAATGATCTGTAGATATTGATTGAAGGATTTTTTTCCTATTTCAAGAGATTCAACTTTTGGTTTCTTTTTAATGCCACTTGAGCTCATCAGTCTGTATATCTTAAATTATTAAGCACCCCACAGATTTGTTCAGAATGTCCCTTGCAGATGAGATTGTATGTTTCTTCCAAACTGTGTGTTGTCATGTACTGTCGCCATGCTCCCACAAATGCTTTTTTTTTTTAAATGTTGTTGATTCTATCGCAAGAAAATGTATTTATTTTCATTGAAAATAAAATATTTATTTAAAGAATTAGCTTCAGTGAGTGTGATTTAACTGGTAATAATAACAGGACACAAATCTGACTTTTATTAGTGTTGTTTATTTCTATACGCAACATTTTAGACTATAAAATTGAGAAAAGGTGATCAAACTAGTGTCATTTTAATATCACTAATATACTTATAGTTTCAATGAGTTTTTGACTTGTTACATTTTATTTTTATGTGTCAGTAGTTTAGTTTATTTGTCATTTCAAATACAGTATTTAACATTCGAAGTGAATCAAAAATGACTTTCAACAATTGTCCTAGGACAGTAATGGGTGCTGTTCAATAGTTTTAGAGCAACTTTGATGAAAGATGATGATCCACTTTAAATGTTGACTACTGCATATGTTTTTTTCATATATAGATTTTATGCATTTTATATAATAAAATTTATAGAGTTTGAATGGGTGTTGGAAATCCTTGAAATTGCTGAAATTTAATCTATTGTCTGAAAAGGGCTTATAGATTTTAGACAAAGTGCTTGAAACTGCTTGGTATAATTGGTATAAAACACTAAATAGGTAATAATTATTAACTATTTAAAAACAAATTATTGTAATTCTTTTGCTTTTGCATAAAATTAAAACTTTGGATTTAAATATCTGATCTGAGCCCTTTGAAATGAGTATAAATATACATTTAAGATGGAAGATGACATATATGATGCAAAAAACTGAACTTTCAGAGAGTGACAGTAATACAACGTTATAATTGTGTTGTTTATTGAATTGAATTGAATTGTTTTATATGGGTAAACATGCCACCAAGATTGTTCCTGAGAATACTACAGGATACAGTACCGATTACCATCTGATATAATCTGATGAAGTATGTATGTGTACACTGTAAAACCCAACAGTCAACGTTATCAAATAAAATGAGTGTAGTTAACTCAAAGTTTACTGATAGTTAATTCTTCTCATTTGAAAAGAGTTTTGAACTCAGTGTTGAAGGTAATGATTTCATTAAATACCTCATTACCTCAACTTCACATATTGGATAGATTAGTTTTTTTTAACTCAAATGGTTTGTAGCAATCGGTATGGTTTGAAATGGTTTGAGTAACTTATCGGGTTTTACAGTACTCAATTGGTTTGAGTTCTCTTAATTTATTGGGTTTTACTGTGCTCAAATTGCTTCGTTTACTCAAATTTATTAAGTTCACAGTACTCATTACGATTAGTCTTTGATCTTAAATGGTTTGTTGCAATCGATTTCCTTAAATGGTTAGAGTTACCTTACCTTTTTGGGTTTTACCGTGTATGTACTTTTCCACATTTACTGGAAAAAGCGTTGAAAAAAAAATGCACCTGGAAAGTGCTTCAAAAATGCTTAAATTTGACTTCAGCACAACAAGTGAAGTGTGTGTTTACACCTGCTATAAAGAGTTTTGGCAGTTTTGCTAATTCAACCAAGTGTACAACACTAAATACAGGTGCAGCATAATATTTTAAGGTTGTTCACTTTCAAACAGTTCCAGATGTAGCCAATTCCAATTTCTCATAGGACAATGTCTGAACAACCACAAAATATGATCTACTCTCCACCTAAAACATAATCATTACAGGACATGTTGTGAGAAAATGCACCAAAACAAGGTGTTTTTTTGGCAGATATTATGATTTAAATTGTTGTTGACATCCACATCCTTTTCATTCTCTTGCTTTCCTGCCCAGTTCATGTGTGAATATAGCCAGTGTCAGATGAATTACAACTTGGCGCATCATTTAAAACACTTTTCTCAGAATGTAAATCATTGTGAACACTTTGAATTATGTGAAATCACAATTACAGGCACGGTTTCATTTATGTCGAACATCAAGGAATTTCTTTTTGCAGTGTTTAGCCTTATTTCCATCATTCCAGGTGTCTCTTTTTTCAGGTCATTTAGATTTTAGAGTGTAAAAGTTATCTGAGAATGGATGTTTCCATTGTCGATGATCTAATCCGTCTTAGTCAGTGGGATCAGTTCTGAGCGTCTCATCTGACGGAGAGTTGCTCACAGTCTGTTGCTTTGTTCTGTGTCAAACACACCAGACTACATTTACATAAATCCATAAAACAGGGATGGGCTGAAACCTGTTACCAGTGAATATGGACAGTCCATGCTGTACTAACACCCGATAAACCAATAATAGACAGTTGTTTTATGAATTATTTTGGATCTATGCTTGGATGGAATGCTTTGAAACCCTACATATGTATAAAGTGGATGTTAAACAGTGCTGTGTACTGTATCACTGGATGATTGCAAATTCCCACTGAATGTTAATCAAATAGCAGTCATCAGACAGAGCCATGAATGTCACTGTCTAGCACATCCCTAAACCAGACTGCAACTCATCTTAAACAGTCTAAGTTTATTAGTCAGAGAACTGTGAAGTTAACTATGGCTAAGATTAATAATTCTTGTTTAGCAGTTTGATAACATGTTAAATAAATAATTATTAACACTGTGTTTAACATCTTTATTGAGCAATCAATTATCATGTTTATTATTTTATTATTATTATAATTTGGAAATATCTTGACACTATACATTTATTCATACATTCAAAAGCAGTCTTGAGAAGGTGAGGGTGTTTATTTATTTATTTTTTTAGATACATAAAGGTATTGAAAACATATTTACATTTGCTAATTAAAAAATATATAATTCTAATAATTGCATGGTTCATTGATGTTAGCAATCCGGTAGTAGTTTCCATATATTTTTCTAATAATGTAAATAACTGTTTGAAAATTGAGATTTAGAATTCTGTACGGTGGCCGAGAAAGCTTAATGTGCTGCAATTTAAGAAAGAACATGCAATTACAAAAAAAACAAAAAAACGGCAGCAAATTGAGAAAAGATCTTCATCCGTTTGACAGCAGACCTGCTGAAAAAAAAACGTGCTGCATTTTCACACAATGCAAACAAATGAATAAAACACGCTGCACAATTTATAATTCACAACACAAACAATTCATAATTAAAAAAATAAATAAAATATCACAACACTTTCAAATAACTTGGAACACAATGGAAATGTTTCAAAGAGTCCCTAAAACGCAATGGACACAGCTGTTTAGGTTATAGTTATTTAGGCTAATAAATACTAAAGACAAGGGAATCGTGATGGTAAAATCAACAAACAAAAAAACTCACCTTTCAAAGATCACCTACAACTTCACTGAGCAATGTAGTCACGGCACAGCGGCATCCGTCACGTTTTTGAGTCCCCTTGAAACATTTTCGTTGTGTTCTGTTCTTTTTGTGTTGTGAGAAAATGCAGGCACTTTCATAAATTGTTTGCGTTGTAAGAAAATGCAGCACATTTTAATAATTTGTTTGTGTTGTGGAAAAATGCAGCAAATTGTTTTTATGTGTATGCATTGAGAGGATTTGCAGCATGTGTGCTGTCAAACAGATGAAGATATTTTCTTAATTTGCTGGTATTTTTTGTAATTGCATGTGTTTTCTTAAAATGCAGCACGCTCTCTCAGCACTGTGATTCTGAGATCGTGTATCATCAATATGTTTAGGAATTGATATAATTTTTTTTTGCAAATGTTTGAGTTAATTGGTTTAATTTTCAGTTTCCACACATTTCTAAAGTAAACTTAATAACGACATTTTACAGTGTATACCAGAATTGCAACAGAGGACCTTTGGGTAACACTTTATGTATAACACTGTGAATCATTTCTTAAGCATTAGCAAATAGTTAATTCGTTATCTGTTAAGCATTGACTCTACATTAATAAACGTTAGTAAGCCGTTTATAACTGCTGATATAAATGCTGTATTCTTGACTTATAAGAACATGTATAATGTGCTTAATAATTTTAAATAAGTTTTCATTCTTTGCTAATGATTTTTTTCATTACTACATTAAGCATCACATTATTTTACAAGGTAGTTATTTAAGAATAGTTGGTGTTTTTCAAAGATCATTCAGAATGCTTAAGTAAATTATTAATAAACTATTCAAAACAACATTTATAATTCTTATTACTCAGGCATATACTAATAGTTCATTTGTCTGTTAATAAATGCTTTATAAACTCAACTTCATCCAGTTATGTGACCTAATCTAAAGTAAAGACTATTTATGTTTGAAAATTCCTAATAAATAACAATTAACAGCTTGGTTATATTTCAAACATGAAAAAAAGAAAACAACTTTATTAATTTCTATTCATTTGAAGATAAACAAATAAAACTGTTTTGAAACTGTATCAAATGAAAAATCTTTGCAACCTTATGTAAAATAATTTACTGTGCAGTTTAAACATAACTAAATAGCATTGAAATGTTGCATCATATCACATTGTTAAATTATGAAATATTTGTTTTTATCCAATTTTATGTTGTATTTTGACACTCCTATCATTCGGCAATGGTTAAAATTTACTGTAATTAAATTTTTTTAGATAAGATTTCAAAGATTTATTGTTCATTTGATACTGAGCCTTTAATTGTCATTTATAAGGGATTTACAAAGCATAAATAGTGCTCACTTTAGATTAAGTCACAAAACTCCATGAAGTTGAGTTAATAAAGCATGTATTAACATACAAAAAAACTAGCATTATATGCCTGAATAATGAGATATGCAAACATTGATTTCAATATTTTATTATTCATTTGCTAACTCATTCTGAATGATCTTAAAAACCTCAACTATTCTTAAATGCAAATGGTTTGTAAATAATGCGATACTTAATTTAGTAATGAAAAAGCAATCAGTCACAAATTCTGAAAGTACAATTATTAAGCACATTTTACATGTGCTTTTAAGTCAAGAAAAAAGCATTTGTATCTGCAGTTATAAACTGCTTACTAAGGTCTATTAATGTAGAATAATGTTTAACAAATCAAAAATTTGCTATATGCAAATGCTTAATAAATGATTCATAGTGTGTAGTTATTATAAAGTTTTACCAAACTTGGTCGTAGTTCCTAGAACTATTAGCAGGATGAACTGCTTTTTGGCATATTGGCAAAGCACGAACATGGAATGATTTTAGTTATGAGAACTTGCCTTTTGGTGAACTACATAGATCCTATTTCAGTGTAGGGTATAGTTCAACACAATAGGATCTACCAATGATGTAAATGTAAGTGTAGGTTGACTGGGTGTATGCATGTTAAGGTATATAAAACAAACAACAGCACAGCATTTTTTTTTTTTTTGCATTTTTACGACACACACACATACAAAGCACTAATGCATTTACCTGTTGGCTTTATCTGCTGTGTTGGGTTCGGATCTCAGCTTATCTCTTGGATATGATTTCAGTGTCGACTGGCTTATGTCACTTTAAAGTTTATAGTGACTTTGCAAATGCAACCAAGATAATAGCCCAAAGGGTAAATGTTATTTTCACTTGACCAGCCTAGTGTTTAGTTCCAGCCTGATCTCACGAGGAAACGTAAGTATTTTACGCTTTGCCAGTTTAGTGGCTAATTCGAACGAATTTGTACGAGTTCAGTCGTACGAAAATGTACGATTTTAAAAAGGAGGCGTGGCACCTAACCCCACCCCTAACCCCAACCGTCATTGGGTGATGAGCAAATCGTACCCATTTGTACGAATTAGATCGTACGAATTCATACGAATTAGCCACTAAATCAAAAAGTTACGAATTGCCATGAGATTGCGTTGTTTAGTTCATATAAATGAGTACCTGCTGACTACCTTACGTGAAAGCCTTAGGACCTCAGAAACCAACAATACAGGAACTAAACACAAGAAAAAGTATAAAAAATTTTAAATGTCAGTGGAAAAGCCCACAAAAGAATCAACAACAGTGGAGATGGTGACCATGGAGGAGCTGATAGAGGGAAAGTCCTTGGCATTTGCTGGCAAGGCCAAGCCTAACCTGGCAGATAACTAAGTAAGAACGATCTGGAATATCAATGCTTGTCTGGGAGTCTTAAGTATAGCTGTGGTCTTGAGGGAGATGAAGCCATGTAGATTCTCAGCTGATTGAGACAAAGTAGAAGACAGAAGGAAAGAAGAGCCCAGTTGAGCCAAATGCTTTTTCAAAACTGCTTTTTTGAAAGAAAACGTTCCTTGTCCTGACTGACATTTTATTGCTTTTCAAAAAACCAGATGATCCACATTTAATAGCAAAAGCATATATTGCCTGTATCCATACATGGAGTCTACTGGTTACCTAATGGTCTTGAGAGAGGCTTGACTAATCAGGGAACAATATTAAATATTCCAGAAGACCAGTCAGAGAGCGATTGTGGACAACTGTACCTCTTTATCTAAAGTCTGCATTTCAGTGCAAGTAAACTGAAACAAAACACAAGTATTTCAAAACTAAAATATCATCTTTAGCTTTTTCGAAATGCTTTGCTTTCATGAATCAAATATATTGCAGTGTGTACACCAGTGGTACTGTAGCCATGTATCCACCCCATACTTCACTCTGGGCAGTATGCTTCTTTGGGGCTTCTCCACACGGTAACTCTCCCACATATGGCATAGATGTGAGAGTGGACTCATGTGAGATTTTTGCTTCTGGCACCACTGAAATTGACCCTGTGGAGCTCCCAATTAACAGTTTTGGTGGAAACAGGAGAGCTGAGGTGCACATTTAATTCTGCAGTGAGTTGGGCAGCTGTGATTTTATGTTTTTTGAACACAATCCAGGTTGGCTAACTAAAATCATATTCATTGAATGTTAGGGGCTATTTACACAACATTTTCAGCCAAAACATTGTAAAGTTTTATGTGATTTGCTTATACATTTAGATGACAGCAGCATTATTGGAACTGAAAATGCATAAATCTGAAAACGGGTTACAAAGTGAGAGTTTTTGAAATCGCTGCTGTTTTGTGTTAGTAAACAACGCAAAACAAGAGTCTTTGAAAATGATGATGTTATGCGTGTGCATGGTATGTGTTTAGGGAGGTGTGGATAAAAAAAATGCAAATAACACACAACGATGATGGAGATAAAGGTAGTGTTGTTGTTCATCAACTGTTTGCTAATGATCCAAAAAAATTATCAAAAAAGTGTGCATTTATTTCACATTACAGCCAAAAGTGGGGACACATCTTACACAAATGGCAAATTGTAACTTTAGTATTGTTTACTAACAAGGTGACAACACCAAATACTGCTGTGGTATATCCATTAATTTATTTTCTTTTCGCTTAGTCTCTTTATTAGTCAGCGGTCGCCCCAGTGGAATGAACAGCCAACTTATCCAGCATGTTTTACACAGCGAATGCCCTTCCAGCTGCAACCCAGTACTGGTCCATACAGACTCATCCATACTTATACACTAATGCCTATTTAGTTTATTCAGTTCACCTGTACCGCATATCTTTGGACTGTGGAGGAAATTGGAGCACCCGGAGGAAACCCACGTCATAATGGGGACAACATGCAAACTTCACACAGATATGCCAACTGGCCCAGCCGGGACTCGAACCAGCGACCTTCTTGCTGTGAGGTGACATTGCTTACCACTTCACCACTGTGCAGCCCTGCTCTAGTATATGTAGTACAGTATTTTAGGCAGTTTTTGTGGATGTGTACATGTGGATTATTTTAAATCGGTGTCATGTAAACACGAAACTTTTTTAAAACACAACGAAAAACTTTTCTGTTTTTGTCTACATTGTTGTCGTGTAAGCACAACCCTAGTCTTACAAGTCTTTCAAATAATGCCGTAAGCCATATTACCTCTGATGCTGATGCTCGCTGACATGCAGACATGTGAAAACAGCAGTAATATCTCAGTGTTATGGTATGTTTGCCCACAGAAAACACGCGCACACACGCGCACGCACACACACACACACACACACACACACACACACACACACACACACTGGCACTGACTTCTTCATGTCTCCACCCCGTCTCTTAGACATCTTCTCTCATCTCTCTCTGTTGACTCATTCAGCATGTGCATTCAGTCATATGTGTTTGTAGACAGATGACTGTAGGTCATAGGCAGCAGTAACACCTCAAGCATTTATGCAGTCATCTCAGTTTATGTGTCTGAAAACAGTAAGACTGTTTCTGTATTTGGCCTGTTTTTGTTATTAACTCTTTCTCTGACCATTAATGATTTGTGCGTGTGTGTTTGTGTGTTTTGCGGCTAGGTGACTTCATCTATGTTTTGAATCTTTAGATCTAAAAGCAACTAAAAAACAGAAAGAAATATGTGACAGAAGTAGTGCTAAGCCAAATTTCATAGCTATTAATCAAATACAAAATTAAAGTTTGTTTGACATAATACAGTATATTGCTATACTGTAAATGTACCATCTATACAAAAAAATTTAATAAATAAAGTGTTGTAAAAAAAGCGTTGTATAGTATTGATTTTATCTACAACCATATGGAAAACACACACACACACACACACACACACACACACACACACACACACACAAATGACTTGCAGACAATACAACTAACATTATTTGGGCCCAATCCCAAGTCTACCCCTTAGCCCTTCCCCTTACCCCTACTCCTTGTTTTGTGCTTTCCCGTGAAGGGGTAGGGGTGTCCCAATTCTCTTTAGCTTGAAGGCGTAGGGCTAAGGGGTAGATGTCCCTTCAAACTTTTCAGGACCACATTCGAAAGCAAGGAGTAAGAAAATTTCCCAGAATACACCAGCCACAATGGCAGGACAGCTGCACCTGGAAGTAAGGAGATCAACAAATAAGTAATTTTTACAACAAACTAGCACATGTTTTAATATATTCATAACCGCCTATATGTGTTTTACCACCATGCTTAAAAAAAAAACAAAAAACGCTTAAATAAAAACGCCAAATTTCGCTATCTATAATCCCTTATAATAACTCCTGTACAGCAATCCCACAACATTCTGTCACTCGATGACACTCGAATACCCTGTCAGAAAAGTCTAGTGGCTGGGAATGAGCTTTTTACAGTGTCTGCTATAATGTTAATGTTGTTTTCGGTGTGCTTACATAGATGAATATGGCCACGGTGTAAATGCGCAGTATTGTTACAATCTTATTGACACATTATATTGTTATGATAACATAATATATGCCTTCAGTGATTTCTTGAAGATAAATACCAAAAAATAAAGCAACTGGAATAACTCCAGCAGTCGCGATCGTAACACATGATGACGTGTGCAGGTGCTAGTGGTCTCCCATTTCTTAGTGGTAAATTTTGAAGCCCTTCACCTTCACACTAGGTTTTAAGGGCCAAGGGGGAGAGGAAGGGGTAGGGGTACCAGGTACTGATAAAATGCTCAAAGCAAGAATTAAACCTGGAATGTTAATGGCATATGAATCCACAACACTGTATTTGACAGAAGCAACTGGGAGATTTCTGTTGAAATTTGCAAAAATAGTGGTGCTATGAAGAACCAGTAGGTTCTGTGAATACTGTAAGCTATTAATATGGGTGCTAAAGTAAATGTAATGTGAAACAAGCCTTATTCACTTACCCAAAACTGTCTTGGAAGAATCAGCACAGTGGCAGCTTGACAAAATTTTAATTGACATGTTAACTGTTTCCAAGGCAACATTATTCCGCCCGACCGAGAAACAGGCAGCAGTTGAGCAGCTGTTAGGGCGATGGAACCATAGCAGTGTCTTTTCTTCTGTCACACTACAGAATCATTTCCTTAATCAGTATCCCCCCAAAAAAACAACTATATAAATATACAGATAGAAATCAAGTTAGTTACTCCTAATTTTAAAAGTTACATCTTGAAATTTATTTACTTTAGTGGACAAAATCATTTATTTTATTGTTTTATTTTATTTAAAGTTAGTCAAGTTTTACTGTTTGTAACTGGTTATTTTTTTGTTATTTTTCTCTTGCTAATTATAGTATAGAAATGATCATTTTATATGTTTATTCTTGGGTGACACGGTGGCGCAGTGGGTAGCGCTGTTGCCTCACAGCAAGAAAATTGCTGGTTCGAGCCTCAGCTGGGTCAGTTGGCATTTCTGTGTGGAGTTTGCATGTTCTCCCCGTCTTCGCGTGGGTTTCCTCCGGGTGCTCCAGTTTCCCCCACAAGTCCAAAGACATGCGATATAGGGGAATTGGGCATGCTAAAACTGACCATAGTGTATGTGTGTGAATGAGTGTGTATGGATGTTTCCCAGTGATGGGTTGCAGCTGGAAGAGCATCCACTACGTAAAACATATGCTGGATAGGTTGGTAATTCATTCAACTGTGGCGACTCTAGATTAATAAAGGGACTAAGCCGAAAATAAAATAAATGAATGAATGAATGAATGGATGTTTAATCTTTGGCACTAAAGGTATTTATTTTAGTTATGTGTAAATGCATATTTTAATGTGCACATACATTTATGCATTTGCCAAGCACTTTTATACCATGGAATTGCTAATGTTCTTTTTGTGCTACAGAAATACACTGCTGTCTTTGGGAAAAAAAAATAAAAATCTTTCTTTTCCCCAAATGACTAGTTGCATAATTTGCCTACCCTTCAGAAGGTGCTGTCAATTTATCTCAGGAGGTCGAGATAAATATTACACAAGCAATAAATAAATGTTATTTTCTTTTAATATGAGGTTTGAAAGTATTTTACTTCTGTTTACAAATTATTTGATTTCCTCAGCTTGAAGTTTAATAGATAAAAAAGTATGTGCAACTTTTAAAATTAGGTTTAGTTATAATTTTTTAAAAAATTAAGCCATAATTATTCTTATAATGTGATTTTGTGAAATTGGTAATGTCATGAACATTACATGTTCAATCTTTAAAAAAATGCAAATTAAACCCATTTTTGTTTTTTACTTCAAGCACTTGTTCTAATATGATACACAAGATCACAAGATATTCTGCCAGGATTTCAGTTTGAAAAAAGCATAATGTTTTATTCAAATAACATTTTTACGCCATATGCAAATTTGTATTGTATTTACTTGTTTATTATGTCATACTTCACGTCTCCAGTAAAACATGCTGCAGGCAATGCCATTGTGCAATTCCATAATTGAATGTTCTGAAGGGAAATAAAGATTCGAGCAATAAAGAAGAATGTATTAGGGTCCAAAGCCCTCTTTATAGAAAACCTGTCAATTAGTGCACAGATCATGCATGGAGCTCATCTAACGAGCACATGATCTAGCTACATCAGATACATCAGTGTGTTAAATAAGAGAGACATGTGAAATATGTAGAGCAGTAGGGCGCGGAGACCAGGATTTTGTTGATACCAGTTGTAAAAGCAACAAATAATAAATACTTCTAGTTGATAATTTGGAAAACTGGCAGAAGGTAGATTTTTCCGATGAATCATCAGTTGAACTGCATCCCAATCATCATAAATACTGCAGAAGACCTATTGGAACCTGCACTGACCCAAGATTCAGACAGAAATCAGACAAGTTTGGTGAAGGAAAAATCATGGTTTGGGGTAACATTCAGTATGGGAGTGTGTGAGAAATCTGCAGAGTTGATGGCAACATCAACAGCCTGAGATATCAAGACATTTGTACTGTCCATTACATTACAAGCCACCTTCTCATACTTTAGCCTCCACATCAAAGTTCCTGAAAGCAAAAAAGGTCAAGGTGCTCCAGGATTGGCCAGCCCAGTCACCAGAATGAACATTATTGAGCATTTCTGGTGTAAGATGAAGGAGGAGGCATTGAAGATTAATTCACTGAATCTGAATGAATTCTGGGAGTCCTGCAAGATTGCTTTCTTTGCCATTCCGGATTACTTTATTAAGTTATTTGAGTCATTGCAGAGATGTAAGAATGCAGTCCTCCAAGCTCATGGGAGTCATACACAATATTATTTTTTTCCACTGCACCATGACATTATATCCTATACTGCATATTATGTCTGTTAAGTGGCACAACTTTTGTCTGAGCAAAGTCAGACCTTACTGTCCTAATTAAATAATTAAACATCAAGGCATGATCATATTTTATTTTGGTAAAATAAACGTAACCTAGAGGCCTTTGTTTTTCATATAAGCCACTTCTGATACCAATTGAACAACTAGATGTTAAGTTATTATTTGTTGTTCCTAAAACTTGGATAGGTGACAACACTTTTGTCAGGTAGAGTATAGAACTGCAACCAAAACAATTATGGTGGGCTACAAGACTGTATGTGTGCAGGTCCATAGAACTGGTTTACAAACTGATGTTGCCAACCACTGGCCTGTCATGCCAAATAAAGCATTTTTTATACTCTTTTTGCAGATTATGTGTGTGTTGGAATCATTGTTATACAAAATTGTCATCTGTATACTAAAGGAAAAAGTTTGACATTGTTATTTTGTAAACTTATTGAAAATGCACAAAACTATTTAGCAGTTACTGGCTAGACTGGATTATGAATAGCTTTGTAGCTCTGATAAAGCAACATAAATCCATACACATTCACTTTTATGTGCTTTACAAGTAAAGGTCATAGGATACCAACACAATGTTATTGCACAGAAGATGTATCATCTTCACCTTTTTATATTTCTGGTATCATAATTTGAACACTTGTAACGGGCTTTCACTGTTGCAGTGAGGTGTTCTGTGTATATATTTTGGTATTCTATCTATCATCTGTTTATCCAGCATGTAGGAGGTATTCTTGTGCTCCAGAGCTCTGCCTGTGAAAGAGCACGCTTGACTGGGCAGTTAGGCTGGAGCCAGCCTCTTCTTCACTGCACTCATGATTTACATGGCTGTCTGGACGTCACACATACCCCACAATGAGCCTGATTGCGTCAGCAGCCTTCCACTCTTTCTCTATGTCTCCTTACACACACACACACACCACACATAAACAACATCCCTCCCCCACCGTCGTCAGGCTTCAGCAATCTGCCTCCCAGAGGACACTCTCTGACGAAGGCAGCCCTCCCCCCATCTGTTCAGGTCTCTCTGATTCCCATGAGACTAGACCGAATCCTTGTGAACAAGGTTAAAGTGTTCACTATTAAACACAACACTTGACTTGTGCTCAAGGTCTGAGTGAACACACAAGGTTTGAAGTAGTTTTACCTGTTTAGTGTGCAGATTGTGAAAACTGAGGGGCATATCATGAAAGCAACGATATAGTACTAATAAATAAATAAAAAAAAAACTATTAATGTAAACTTTAAATTTCTTTATACAAAACGATCCCCTCTCTTCTATGAATTGTCTTAGCAGGCCTGTGAAAATCTATACAGTGGAAATAAAACGATGAAAGGTCACTACTTAATCTCAAGTTATCACTAAACTTGATTGAGGGTGGTGGGAGTTTGGTAAATATATCAAACTGTTAAGTTGTCAATGTAATTTCCTAATTTTTTTTAGGAAAATTCATTAAAATAATTTTTATAATTTATTATATAATTTAATACTCTGATGCATTACATTTCAAATACTTAAATTGTATTAATAATTGTAATTGTTTGTACATTTTATAATGAACATCTTACAATAAAAAAAAATAACAATCCCATTAATAACACAAAAAATACACTTTGGCTTGATTCGCTTGCTGATGTCTTCTGCGATGTCCGCCATCCATTAAGTGACTATATTTTTGTAGCTCAACAGTTAAAAAACAAAAGTTATGTTAAATTAAAAATGATAATCTCTGTTAAAGGCATTCCCCCCTAAATTCCCCATCATTCTCCCTCTTTTTTTCAGTTGGGATGGAGGGCCAAATCAAAGGTTACCATGTGCCAACTTTGGCCCGCAGACCCTAGTTTGGACATCTCTTATTTAAGCATATGTTATAAGTAACATATATTACATTTTGTATGGAAAAAAGAATAGATAATACTATTAGATATTTCCTAGTTGTTAGTGTTAATCTTGAATATTTCCTTAAGTAACAGACCCAAGCATTTATTAAAAACCATTAATAGTCACTACGTTTACATGAACTCCATTTTGATTTTAATAAGATTAAAGGGGTAATAGAAAAATCACTTTTATAAGGGGTTTACACAGCAGTCTGTGAATATAACCATGTACTAATGGTAAAAAAGTATTAATTATTTGTTTTATAATCACACAGTCATAAACCAGTCTGCAGAAACAGTTTGACTGAAAATCTCCCTTTGTACATGTGATTGGAGAGGGAAAGCCTCGCCCATTAGTGAAGATCTCTCCCTCATTAGCATAGGACTACAGTATAGTCTTACTTTTAAGGCCCTGATTACACTAGTACGTTTTAGTTTTTAAATGCATAAGTTTTCCTACGGTTATGTCTTCCATCCCATAGTACCCCGAAGTTTTAAAGCCCTGAAAACAAAACATTATGGACTGCTACTCCGTGTCAGTGTGGATGGGGGAAAACTGAGACATCTGAAAACGGTGACATGACTGCAGATATTCGCCTATCTGGTTGGGGCTTTTTCTCAAAATAAAGTGGACAGTTCAGCCTTGCATCCTTTCCTTGTAAGTTCAAACTTCGCAAGTTTAATATGGAAAAAAATATTAAGGACACGATGGGTATAACATCATTCATATCACCATGTCTACGTTGTTTCTCTATCTTAAAAATAAAATGAAAACACGATATAACAAACTGCCTATTTTCATTTTGATGTTAAGAAACCAAAAATGTTGAGGCATTGTGTAGCTGCATATCTGTATGACTATCATCCTCACTGTATGCATATTAATAACAAAATGGAGCTTATAATATAACTGCCTCCTTTCATTTTCATTGAAAAATATTAAACATACCCTGTCTCTTTTGCTGAATATCAATATTTTAATAACCCTCCTGTTGTGTTCACATCTTGCCCCTTACTTTAGTGTTCCCAGTCAAAATTGATCGGTCTGTTTTAACTGCTCTTATATTAGCACAAAAAAACATTTTTTACCACCAAATTATTATTCAACATTCTTTAGCTGTGAACAATGAAAATGTTCTAAAGGTACACGTTTGTACTTAAAGGGTACCTTAAAAGTATTTATTAGTACCACATTTTTGTAAGAGGAACACTTTTGTACTTTTTAGGTACTAATATGTACTCTTGAGGTATTAATATGGACCTTGTAGGTACAAATTTGTACCTTCTAAAAAGGTACCACCCCAGTGACAGCTCGCGTACTTTTATTTCTTATTTCTGAGAGTGTGGTACACTCAGAGATAGGCTGAAGGAAGGAAGGAAGGAAGGAAGGAAGAAAGAAAGAAAGAAAGAAAGAAAGAAAGAAAG
>CAIGQZ010001455.1:341872-378111 GCA_903798205.1 Danio tinwini | reverse complement strand
AAAGAAAGAAAGAAAGAAAGAAAGAAAGAAAGAAAGAAAGAAAGAAACACAGCTGGGTTCACATAATTGTTTTATCAGGAAGTTGATTAACGTTGGAGGATCCAACGCTATCCCATGGCAATTCATAACTTATTGATTTAGTGGCTAATCCATAATAATTTGTACAACCTCATTCATACAATTTAGTACAATTTGCTTATCCCCAATGATGCCTTTTTTTTAAAAATTGTACATTTTCATATGACTGAACTGTACGAATTAGCCACTAAACTGACAAAACGTAAAATAGTTACGTTTCCTCTTGAGATCAGGCTGGAGTATTGGCACATAAGCTCGGAAAAGAGATATGTACCTGCAAAAAAACATTGTTCAGCCTGAAATCAAAAGGCCTTGCGGTAATAAGATGTAAAACACAATACTTATGAGTGTTTTAAGTGTTAAATCGGTCAGATTTGACCCGAACACGACAGGAAGGATAATCACAATGGCCATTATAAAAGTATAATACAATAAGTTTATACAATATAGGAACTAAAGGCAAGCAATCAGTCATATGTGCAGAACCAGCGTACCTGTCATGATCACCAGCGATCTAAAACACTATAGATCGATGGAAAACATTCACAAACACATAGGACTACAAATCGGCCTTGTTCAAGGACTACATATTCAGTCATGCCACACACACACACACACACACACCTGATGCAAGTCACCACTGATTGCAAACCCACAGCTGAAGCCACTCAAGGACTGATTTATTGCACCACATAAGGAGCACAAACACTAATACTAGTGCTGAGTCTTGTTATCTGTTTTCAGTGACATTTCAACGCATTTCCTTTGTCTTGTTTTTGCCGTGTTTTGACCCTCGCCTTGATTGTCTGTTTCTCCCTGTCTGCTGCCAGCCTTGTGACTATCTGCCTGTTATATTTACTACGACTCTGGATTGCCCTCATACATCTGTTTGCTCCTGTGTTGATTATTGCTTGCCTGACCATTCCTTGCCAATAAACCTGCATGTGGATCCGTAATTCTGTTGTCAGTGTCACATCCCGGGTTACAGAAGACTCAGCCAAACATGGATCCAGCGGGTATAAAGATCATGCGTCTGCGTCAGAAAGCCCAGTCTATAGTGGAGTATGTGGAGGATTTTATTGGACTGGCACATGTAACATCCATGAGTGCGTTGTGTTTGATGATTTTCTTTCGTGGAGGACTTTCTGTTATTCCACTATGCCTTTACATGAACCCCACAGGACTTTAGAAAATTATATTAATCTGGAATTACAATTGAGTGGGTCCCCCTTCATTCTTGACAAGGTGGAGGAGACCCCTAATTGTTTTTTTTGGGGGGGCAATAAAGAGCAAGACCCGCTGGCGATGGGGCTTGCTGCCCAATCCAGTCCTCCAGCTAACAAGATGGCTGCCACCAGTTCTCCAGGTCACAAAATGGTCGCCTCTAATCCTCCAGCTCACAAGATGGCTCCAGTCTGCCATGTCACAAAATGGCCGCCTCCAGTCTGCCAGTTGACAAAATGGCCGCCTCCAGCTCAAAAGATGGCCACAACCAGCCCTCCAGCTCAGACAATGGTAAGCGCAAGTCTGCCACTAGCTTACAAGATGGCTTCCTGTTCTGAGTCTGTTCTGCCATAGTTCCTGTCGTTGTTCCTGTTCTTGAAATGCCATCACCTAAACCACCAGAATGGCCACCACCACCTGAGTTGCCAGAGCTGCTGCCACCACCAGAGCTGTTACTGCCAGAGCTGCCACCGCCACCTCCAGAACTGCCAGATCCTCCAGAGCTGCCAGATCCTCAGTCACTGCCTGATCCTCCAGTGTTGCCAGATCGTCAGTCACTGCCTGATCCTCCAGAGTTGCCAGATCTTCAGTCACTGCCTGATGCTCCAGAGTTGCCAGATCCTCAGTCACTGCCTGATCCTTCAGAGTTGCCAGATCCTCAGTCACTGCCTGATCCTTCAGAGTTGCCAGATCCTCAGTCACTGCCTGATCCTCCAGAGTTGCCAGATCCTCTGTCACTGCCTGATCGCTGTGAATCCCCTGAATGGCCAGGGACGCCAGATCCTCTCAAATTCCCCGAATGGCCAGGGGCGCCAGATCCTCTTGAATTCCCCGAATGGCTGCCGCCACCTGAGTTTTCTGAATGGCAGCCGCCTGAGCTTACTGAATGGCTGCCGCCTGAGCTTACTGAATGGCTGCCAGAGCCGTGTGACTAGCCAGAACCTAAGAGTCCTGACCCACTAGGGTTTAAAAAACTGCCAGTGCATACTGAACCTAAGCCTCCTGACCCACTGGGGTTTAAAGAACTGTCAGTGCATCCTGAACCTAAGCCTCCTGACCCACTGGGGTTAAATGAACTGCCAGTGCTTCCTGAGCCTAAGCCTCCTGACCCACTAGGGTGGAATGAACTTCCAGTGCCTCCTTACCCACTGAGGTTGAATGAACTGCCAGTGCCTCCTGACCCTCTGTGGGTGTATAACCTGTCTATGCCTGCTGAACCAAAACCTCCAGACATACCGCAGCTCCACGCTCCAGGTTCTCCGCAGCTCCATGCTCCAGGCCCTCCGCAGCTCCACGCTCCAGGTCCTCCAAAGTTCCATGGCCCAGGTATACCTCCGATGCATGGTCCTGGCCCTCCATCCCTTCCCCTGTTCCGCCTGAACTGTGTTAGGAGCAACGGGAACACTATAGATCGCTGGAAAACATTCACAAACACATAGGACTACAAATCAGCCATGTTCAAGGACTACATATTCAGTCATGCCACACACACACACACCTGATGCAAGCCACTCAAGGACTGATTCATTGCACCACATAAGGAGCACAAACACTAACACTAGTGCTGCGTCTTGTTATCTGTTTTCAGTGACATTTCAACGCGTTTCCTTTGTCTTGTTTTTGCCGTGTTTTGACCCTCGCCTTGATTGTCTGTTTCTCCCTGTCTGCTGCCAGCCTTGTGACTATCTGCCTGTTATATTTACTACGACTCTGGATTGCCCTCATACATCTGTTTGTTCCTGTGTTAATCATTGCTTGCCTGACCATCCCTTGTCAATAAACCTGCATGTGTGACCTGGTCAGTGTCACATCCTGGGTTATAGTACGTGGTTGCATAAATTATCAATTTACCTTTGCACTCAGCCAAAACATGTTACCTGAGAACAAGTAATAGGTTCAAAGGACTGAAGAGTCTTTAGATAGAGAGAAGATGAATTAAATATCACGTTTAACAACTATAGTGATCCTGCGGTACTGTCCGACATGCGTTGCTCTCACCCGGGGTTTTGTGCTCAAAGCACCAGCTGCCTGCCTGGAGCTTAGAAGTCCGCATACGCTGCAGCACTGCAGGACCTGAATCTGCTACTGTGATGACACAGGCATTTGTAGCTCCACACTCTTTTGAAAACAGAGCTGAAAGCACAATCAGACACACAAAATGGCACAATTTAGATTAAAGCCTAAATGGGACAGTTTCAAAAAGTTTTTTTTTTTGTGTGGGGATATCAGAGACTTATTTTACATCTTGTAAAAAGAGACATAATTGGTCTAGTTTAAGACAATATTCTGGTTAAGAGGGCAACCTTGTAAAGAGAGACTTTTGATTACCTTAATCCATCTAAAGTCATAATCCTAGTAAACACAACTTGGATTAGAAGATGTGGAGTATTCCTATTTTAGTCACATTATTGAAGTGCAGTACAGGCATGTGAACACCTCAATGTAACTATTATCGTTATGCAGGACTTTTCACCACATTTTGCAACAAGTTCATATACACATGGCTGTTTGACACTGGGTGTTTCAAAATTCTTATTTGCGCATCTTCATTTTCTCTCCTCACTTCCTTTTCTTGCATCTTAGCTCCACCCCTTCAGGATTCGAGGGAAAGACGCAAGGAAAAGATGTGAAGACAGAGAAATTTAATGAAGTGAAATGATGCTTGCTTCCTTTAGCGTCACTTCTAAGCATCACGCATACTGTACATCACAATGTTTTGACGGGATTCTTGAATATTACAGATAATGATTTACATTGTAATCTTTTTAACCTCAACAAAACACCAAATTTGTCTGTAATTATTTCTTATGATTCTGAATTATTCCATTATAATATTTTTATTTGTGATGAAAAGTACATTACATCAAAATGAAAAAAAAAAACACATACACAATTTTATGCTTAATTTTTACATTAAAGTGTGTTTGATTTTTCCACTGTAGTTTGTGATTATTGACGCAGATGTGAAAGGGGAGGAGAATTTACACACATGTCATGTTTAGTCATTTAACACTTCCGCAAAGGATCCACCTGTGTATCCTGTAGTTGCCTTGAACCGGGCCAAAGCAAGCTTGTGCCCTCTCCCGTCCCCCCCCGACAGCCCACAATCACATTGCATTCGCACCTGAACACCCTTACGTCATCGATGATGTGCTGTTCAGTTTAAAAAGCGCTCTCACTCAGCACAGTGGAGATTTCATTAGTTATACAGTTTTAGTCATTTGGGATGCAGTGAAATGCAGTCAAATATTTCGCCGAACAGATCAGCCACTTTTGACTCATAAACAATCATAAAGTCCTCGTGCTTCAGGAATAAGGAGGTTTGCTAAAGGTGCAGCTGTCGTGCAGTGAGGGGTTTGTGTTTTTACTAATCTATGACAGTTTGTGGTCATTGAACAATAAGAATGGAAACGGGCCTGGGCACGGGACGGATAGCATAGTGTGAGTACACCCTAAGGAAGCCTCTTTAACCTTCACCTCCTCGTGGTGCAATTAGAGAACTGAGACGTCCTACAAGATGGCTGAGCTTAATCAATTTATGGGTCGTAGGACAGAAGACAGGAGTGAAGAAGCAAGGAAGGATATTAAAAAGCACTCATTGTATTCTCTGAACCTACCGAGTCAGTACAGAACCAAAGACGGTAACGGATTTGGAGTCGGACATGTTAGCCGTGTTATTCCGGGCTGCTTCGGCCGTGGGACTGGAGATGGCTTGTCCCCCAGAACAGCGGCCGGACACGCTGTTACGTGGGGGTGAAAAAGAAGGCGAAGCCCTCTAGACGCCCCGTCCCTTTGTTCCTGGAGGTACACAGAGAGCTCACACAGGCATGGAGGGCACGATTCCCCAGGTGGAGCACGCTATCGCCGTCAATTTTTGTCCACAGAGCCACTCTACTTGGAGAGGTCCACCCAAACTCCCCTCTAAAGCGTGTAGGTTACCTGAGTCTCTCACGGCTAGAGCCTACACTGCTGCGGGCCAGGCCGCGTCCGCTCTGCATGCTATGGCCACCTATCAACGCTATCAAGCCGAGAAGCTGGTCGAGATGCAGGAGGGTGGTTCTTCCCCAGACTTGATGCATGAGCTCTGCACGGCAACTGATTATGCTCTCATGACCACCAAATCAGCTGCCCATGCCCTGGGGAAGACGATGGCCACATTAGTGGTCCAGGAACGCCACCTCTGGCTTAACCTGGCTGATAGGGCAGACGTTGACAAAGCTTGCTTTCTTAACGCTCCCATATCCCAGCCTGGCCTGTTCGGCGACACCATTGGGGAGTTCACCCAGGAATTCTCCGCAGTGAAATAGCAGTCCAAGTCGATGGGTGAGGACATATGTTAGTGGGTTTGGAAAACTGCTCCTCCCGCTGCACCATTCGCTGCGCTGCTCCTCGCCAAGGGCGTCCGCCCTCGGCTTCAACATCTGCTCCGCCTCCGCCGCCCGCTCCACCGGCAAAGCAGCAGTGCCGAGCCTCCCACGGGACTGCGACGCCCCCACCCCAGGTCGCCGTTAAGTCCAGTAAACGGACCGCGAAGTCCCTGAGACGGGCCATCCGGAGAAGAAGGGACCTGCTCTTTCCTTGGTGGGGGGGGGAAACCATTACCAGTCACATCACCATCACAGTCAGTAACATCGACTCTAACATCACCGCTGCTGGCCTCCGGGCTGGTGGCAACCAAATTTTCAATAAAAAAGCAATTTTCTCTCTCTTTCCGGATGCGAAAACCGAGCACTGTCAGTCTGGGACGGTCCACCTTCCAGCTCACAGCGCCAGGACCCTTCGCCTCAGGCCTCCAGAGTGCAGCAGAATGGACTCATTTCTCTCACTCCGGCCTCATCACGGGATCCAGGGAGGAAGGTAAGAGACACTCTCTTATTTTTAGCTCTTCCTCGGGACGCTCCGCTTCTCGGGGTGGGCACTCCCTTCCCGAGCTGCCCCTTTGCTGGCATGTCAATGATCGCTCTGATGGTGCCATTAGCGCGTGCTCTGCCAGCTTGGTTAGTGCTGCTCAGCGCGTCGCGGTGGCTCATATGGACGATCAGACTCGGCTATGCGATTCAGTTCGCTACTCGCCCTCCCAAGTTCACGGGAATTCTCTTTCCGAGGGTGATCCCCGAGAGAGCCCCTGTCTTGCGAGAGGAGATTACTGTACTCCTGGCGAAGGATGCAATCGAGCAGGTCCAGGATTGGTTTGCAGCTACAGGCCTGAATGACGCGTATTTTCACGTCTCCATTCTTCCACACCACTGTCGATTTCCCTTCGGGCTCTCTTTGTCTCCGCGGGTTTTCACCAAGTTCGCGGAGGGTGCCCTAGCGCCTCTTCGGCTAGCGGGCATTCACATACTCAACTATCTCGATGACTGGCTGATTTTAGCCTCCTCTCGCAATCAGCTGATTATGCACAGAGACAAGGTGCTTCGGCATCTCAACCAGTTGGGGCTTCAGGTCAACCAAGAAAAAGCAAAGTTTGCCCTGTGCAGAGGATCTCTTATCTCAGGCTGGAGCTGGATTCGATCACCATGGTTGCGCGCCTCTCTGAGGAACGCTTTCTTGTCTGAACGAGCTTGACAGGAAGATAGTGGAAAATATTTTCAGAGGCTCCTGGGGCATATGGCATCCGCAGCCGCGGTCACGCCGCTCAGTTTGCTTCATATAAGACCACTTCAGCGTTGGCTTCGTGATCGAGTCCCCAGATGGGCGTGGTGCGCGGGCATGCACCGGTTGTACATCACTCTGCTGTGTCTCCACACTCTCAGCCCCTGGAGGGATCTGGCTTTTCTACGGGCAGGCGTGCCCCTAGGGCTAGTATCCAAGCGTGTTGTCGTATCGACAGACGCTTCCAGCACGGGCTGTTGGGCGGTGTGCAATGAGCATGCAGCTGCGGGTTCGTGGTCCAGACCCCACCTGCATTGGCATATCAACTGCCTGGAGCTGTTGGCAGTGTATCGCGCTCTCCGCCGCTTTTCTCCGGTACTAGAGGACAGCACGTCGACGGTGGCGTATATCAACTGTATGGGGGGTATGCGCTCTCGCCGCATGTCTCAGCTCGCTCTCTGTCTGCTCCTCTGGAGTCATACGCAGATGAAATCGCTGCGCGCCATTCATATTCCGGGCGAGCTCAACCGTGCAGCCGATGCACTCTCTCGGCAGCTAGTGTCCCGAGGAGAATGAAGACTCCACCCCGATTCGCACATTGCCAGCTGTTTTATTCCCTGACCGAGGCCCCCCTTCGCACGGATGCACTGGCTCACAGCTGGCCATCGGGCACGCGCACATAGGGAGGACCTCCTCTCTCAGGGACGGGGCACCATCTGGCACCCGCGCCCAGATCTCTGGAACCTCCACGTGTGGTCCATAGACGGAGCGCGGAGGACTTAGGTGACTTACCACTTGGTAGTTAACACCATCACTCAGGCTAGAGCACGCTCTACAAGGCATGCCTACGCCCTGAAGTGGAGTCTATTCTCTGAGTGGTGCACTTCTCGACGAGAAGACCCCCGAACTTGCCAGATTAGCATTGTGTTATCCTTCCTTCAGGATAAGTTGGAGCATAGGCGGTCACCCTCCACACTGAAGGTTTACGTGGCTGCCATCTCCGCTCATCATGATGCGGTGGATGGCAACACACTCGGGAAGCATAATCCAATCATCTGGTTTCTCAGAGGTGCACGGCGGTTAAACCCTCCACGCCCCCCTCTCATGCCCTCGTGGCATCTCTCCGTAATCCTAGTGGGCCTGCGGGGGGATCCGTTTAAGCCACTCGATTCAGTATCACTTAAATTCCTGTCTTTAAAGACAGCTTAGCTGGTCGCGTTGGCATCTTTCAAGAGAGTAGGAGATCTGGAGGCATTTTCGGTCAGCGAATCGTGCCTTGAATTCGGGCCGGGCTACTCTCACGTTATCCTGAGACCCCGACCCGGCTATGTGCCCAAGGTTCCTACCACCCCTTTTAGAGATCAGAGGAGGAGGCAGGCCCAGCCCACTCACTGCTATGTCCCGTGAGCGCTTTGCGCCTTTACGTGGAACGAACGCAAAACTTAAGATCATGTGAACAGCTCTTTATCTGTTATGGTGGTTGGCAGAAGGGAAGTGCCGTATCAAAACAGAGGTTGGCCCACTGGCTAGTTGATGCCATCACCCTCGCTTATGTATGCCAGGGCGAGCCGCACCCCCCTTATGTGAGGGCACACTCCACTAGAGGTGTTACTTCCTCATGGGCTTTAGCGCGCGCCGCCTCTCTCACAGATATCTGCAGAGCTGCGGGTTGGGTGACACCTAATACATTTGCGAGGTTTTATAACCTCCGAATGAAGCCTGTTTTTTCGCGGTTATTGGCTAACCCCGATCAATCACGGGAAAACTAAGCTCGGTGTCACAAACGCTTGCTGCGCCAGGCTCCCTAACCCGGAGATGCGTGCGCATTTTCTATTCTACTAGTAAGTTTCCCTTTTCAGGCAAACCCTAGAGAATTCCTCCGAGGCCCCCAGTACATGACTCAGCGGAGGAGTCGAGTGCTTGGCTCAGTGTGGTGTCTGGTACGCCCATCTGGTCTACCCGCATACTGAGGTTTGGTGCCAGCTATGGGCATTTCCCTGTGTAATAAAGTTCACCGCCGGGAAGAAGGAGGCGGAGAACCGACGACGTTTTAAAGAAATATTTATTAATAAAAGGGACGGCAGCTCCTCACGGCGCCACAGCACCCGCGAGACCTATGAGACGGTCCGAGAGAAAAGGAGATGGAGAAAAAAGGAGGGAAGACAGAGTAGACAGAGAGGGGAAAGAGGAAAAAATTAATAAAAAAAAAGTTCGGTTCTCCAGACACGCTGCCACTCGGTCCTCAACCAACTGAGAGAAGTGACGACATGCTGGGAGCCCTGTGGAGGAATCTATCCACCCGTCCATCTTCTGGTGTCCGGCGGTGGTTCTCCTGACTGGCTTGCGGCATTTCTGGTCTCCTGCTCCGCTCCCACTTCGGTGGAGGATGCAGGCTTCGGCGTCATGGCAGATCGCGGCGACTCCCCCTGGGCTTTCTGGGATGGCTCCCTTCAGCTCTTTCCCATCCGGTGGGGAGCCCCGCGTCCCCTGCTCCTCCCCATGCTGGGAGACGGCAGCAGGCAGATCCTTCCTCGCCAGCCTCAGGCCGCCCCGTCACTTTGGCAGACGAACGGGTTTCTCCCCCACTCGGATTAACTCCCGAACACTCGCCGCCCTTCTCAGCGGCGAGGGCAACTGGACGACGTGTCCCTCCTTCTCCCGGGTTTTCGGCACCACTGTAATAAAGTTCACGGCCACCTGGCCGCCGGGAAGAAGGAGGCGGAGAACCGACGACGTTTTAAAGAAATATTTATTAATAAAAGGGACGGCAGCTCCTCACGGAGACTACCATCTAAATCAAAACAAACTGAAAGCAAAAGTAAAACATGTCCGGGCCCGGTCCTCTCTCTCCGTCCTCTGCCATCAGTCCTCCTCTTATAGTCCAGAGCTCCTTCCGTGGGATTGAAGGCAGGTGCGCGCCACAGGTGCATCTCATCTGTGGCGGGCCTCGTTTCGCTCCCACGGCTCTCGGCCACGCCCCCTCGCCACACCCTGTCAAGGTGATACCATATGCATTATCCACCATGGTGTGTTCCCCCTTTTCAGGCGGACCCATGTCTTCCCTAACCGCTAACCAGCTTATCATACGTAGCACTCCCCCTCAATAGGGTTAGTCCATATGCTTTTTTACCATCAAGTCTGCCCCTTCGGGTAGCAGGTGGTCTCCGCAGCGTCCTTCCCCTTCGGGGACTGGCACGCTTTCCCATTGTACTGTCGTATCTCTAAAATCCCTAGTCTATATTAGCTAGGTATTTACACATTTACGACCCCCGATCTATATTTAAACATTTACGACCCCCGATCTAAATCGTATTGTTCCCATGTAATGGTAATTTTTGGGCCTAGGGAACGTTGGAAGATTGCGCTTTTGGTGATGTCAGTGCGCTCACGCATTGCTTGGCAAACTGCACATCAGGAGCGTGATGGGCTTAGCTAGATTAGAAGCGATTGGTAGTCTGAAGTACTCCCAAAAGTCTGTTATTACAGACACACGTCTCTGTTCCCTTATTCGGGGAACAAGGGTTACGGACATAACCAGACATTCTTTCTGGCTTCTGGGGGTAAATAATAGAAGCACACATTAACCAAAAAAAAAAAAAAAATAAAAAAAAAAAAATAAAAAAACCAACATGTCACAGCTTTATTCATCAATCTACACTGACTGCCAACTGCAGCCTGCATCACGGCAAGCAAAATCAAGGCACTGTCATTCGCTTACAAAACAACCACTGGTTCTGTACCCCTTTACCTCAACACACTATTTTCAACCACTGGTTCTGTACCCCTTTACCTCAACACACTATCTTCAGACTGATGTGCCTGGCAGGATTCTGCCTTCTGCTGCAAAATGTCACTTTGTGAAACAATCAATTGCAAGGACTTTCAACTTTAATGTGCTAACCTGGTGGGATAACTTGCCTAACTCTTCATGAGCAGCTGAGGGTCTGGCCATAAAAACAAAAAAAAAAAACAGAAGATGCATCGGTTTCAGCAACACATCTAAATCAGCATACTGCCATCTCAAAAACATTGCAAGAATTAGATGCTTTGTTTCCAGTGAGGACTTCGAGAAACGTGTTCATGCCTTTAATCACCAGCAGGACCTCAATACATTACAGATATGCACACTGAATACAAACCTGATAGATCACTCAGATCTTTAGGATAAAAAAAAATTCCAAGGGTTCGGTCAAAGCAGGGTGAATCCACCTTCAGCTACTGCACCCCCTGCTGCTGGAATCAGTTTCAGAAATTATCTGATGTGCTCCAACATTAGGCACATTCAAATCAAGCATCCGTTTAGCTGTGCCTTTACAGAATGAGCACTGTGCTACATCTGAAAGATCACACTATTATGTCTTTTCTTTTTAATTTTTTATAACCTGTTTTAACACATTTTAATCTGTTTTAATCACTTTTTTGTACTTGTCACTTTTATTCCTGTTTATGTAAAGCACTTTGAATTGCCACGGTGTGTGAAATATGCTATATAGATAAACTTGCTTTGCCTTAAAAAATAAAATAAATAATAATAATAATAATAATAATAATAATAATAATAATAATAATAACAACAACAACAACAACAAAGAAAAATATCACACAATGTTAAACTAGCTAAGACTTTGTCACCACATAGCATCTAAATAATGTTTTAAGTGATTCTGTTATCATCCTCATTGGCAAGTCAGTTTTGATAAAAAATAATAATAATAATAATAAAATAAATAAATAAATAAACCCAGCAACCAACAAGTGCTATCATCTTGTTTGTTCTCACATCCTATAGGGGGCGCTTTATATATTTGTTAAGCAATTATTCAGTGCAGACTAGCTTTCATTGGAAGCAGAATTAAAGTAACAGAAGTTTTGTTATTATCTGCATGTTTAATATCACTGTGTTTGGACAGTGTTGACCTAATAGGCTAGTTCTCTTATTTGTTCTCTTGCTGCTTAGGGGATGCTTTAGCTGATTGTAATCGGCAATAGCAAGGCATGCCATGTTGAATGAATGCAGTAACTAGTCAAGTGCCATATAAAGAAACTAGTATATCATGTCAGTAGTTGTGTCAGACCATCTAGTATGCAGCCCTTCTAGTGTGAAGACCTACAAGTATAAAGATATGTGACTTTACCTGTGTGATTCCAAGCATCAACAAAGCACTTATATATCCAATCTCATTTCTCAGCTCTTCGTCTGTCGCATTTCTGTATTTGTTGTGTGCTGTGAATTGTAGAAAGCATTGGTCATAAGTCAGGGCTTCAGAGAGAATATAATGTAAATGGAAAAGTCCTACTGACTTTGACAAATATCAGTCACTGCTGTTTACATTCACTACAAATGTATCTAATGCTAAAACATCCTTCTATCATAATACAATTAACAAGTCTTCCAACTCTCATTTGCTCATCAAAACATCCTCCTACTTCCCGTCTTCCTCCTCCTGCTTGCTCATCAGATATAGCAGCTAATGATTTCGCAAAAATTTTCACCAATAAAATGGCAACCATTAGTTCTCAGTTATCTACACCAATAAACAAAACACACCACATGAACAACCACACACACACACACACACACACACACACACACACACACACACACACTCTATCTAACTTCCTTCTCTCTTAGTTGAAAAACAGGTTTCAATTTGATCTTATCTAGTCACCCTACTTTTTGTCAACTGGACCCAATCATGTCTCATATACTTGAAGGTATCTCACCTTCAGAGTATCTTTAATTGTCAAGGTTGTGGGTTAGGGAAAGGAGTGAGGATTCAAATGCAGAACAAAAATGTAGGTTTATGATAAAAAAAAGAAATACAAAAAAAAACCCAGAGGGAGGAAAACATTAACAAAACTAATAAACAAACAAACAAACAAATAAGACTGGTCAGGCTGGTAGGAATCAGGGCTTGAACAAGACACGAGAAGACAAGGCAATAAACGACGACAAACTGCCACGGGGCAGCAGACATGAGGAGAATATAAAGGAGAAATAAACAAACAAACAGGTGAACTTAATAAACTAATAGTGGGTTAACAAGGAGGGTGGAACTAGACAATAGACAGGAGAGCACATGACACAAAGAAACACAAGTCATGTTTTCACATCAAACAGGACTAGAACACGCAGCCAATGAAAGAATTCATTTTCGGCGTGTTATCATGAACACAACACTAAAGCACGCAGTGCATGTAAACATGAACCACATGCTAAACACTACACCAATAGGAGACTGATTGTAAGACACAAGCACACGATGAATGAAAACATTTACTGTGCATTCACACATGCAATGTGCATCTTCTGTCCCAGAGCCAACCAAAACTGAAACCAACAAGACTGAGATGCTGAGAATGAAACAGCACACTGCAAACATAAACACAAAAATCAGGACGAGAGCTCGCATCCCGAGCATGCCCGGACATACTAGACAAGACAGGATAAGTAGCTGAACTCTGCCACCAAAAAAATAATTAACAAGACTAAAGTGACAGAATCCTGACAATAATACGCTGACTTTTTAAAAATATTTCTTTTTATATTGTTATTGTATTAAAATTACAAAACACAGTTTTGAAGATTTATACCTTGAATTACCCTAGTGGTCAACATGGGCATATGCATTTTTACTGTCTGCTACTTTTACCCTTGCCTTTGAATATGCATGCCTCGGTTGCTTAGCAACCGCCTGCTAACATAACCTTTTTTTTGATAGCAAAACTTAAAATTGAAGTGTAAGTGAGATGCGAAAGTAAAACTTTCACAGGCGGTCGAGTAACTTGTACACATATATAGGCTACATTACAAATTTTTTTAATATTTTTAGGTTAATGACTTTTTAAAATATGGAGACATTCAAAGCTAAATTTTAACATTTCAATAGAAGCTTTAAATGTTAATATGACCTGAGAATAAGACGTCTTATATGAGAATCGACATCCCTTCACTTTAGATATTTACATAAGAGCTGCATCCAAATCCTCAGTGCTCATCTTGTTGGATGTGTCTGCTGCTTCTGATAAAGTGAATCGCCAAATTATCTTGGCAACCCTCAAGGCAATGGACATCTCAGAAACCACACTCCAGTGGTTCAGCTCTTACCTCTCAGAAACATTGTTTTATGTCTGTTGAAGGGGTGATGTATCTGACCTGCACCATCTTGCCACTGGGGTACCTCAAGACTCTGTTCTTGGACTGCTTGTCTTTTCCTGGATTTTCCCAACACTACTACTGTATGCTGATGACACCCAAACCTACTTCTCATTCCAACTGGACTATCCAATGATTGCTGCCTGTGTATCAGCATATCTGATTGATATCTCCAGCTGGACGAAAGACCATCACCTTTAATCCAATCTCTGCAATACTGGGAACCTTGACAATACCTCCTTACAGGACAGTCAGGAACCTTATGAAATTTATAGACCACATTGCTGCGACTGCCCCTCAAAAAGCACTTTCACTATCCTCCAAAACAACTGCTGGCTCTGCACCCATTTTACTTTGTGGTACAATTCTAAAGGGGCACAAAGACCACAGCTTTAAGGTTCCATCCTGGTGAAATTACTTGCCTTACCTTACATGAGCAGCTGAGTCTCTTCCTATGCAAAAACACTTTCTTTTCAACTCTCCATATTTCTAAAAACATTGTGATTTGTATGTGCTTCACACAGATGAGTGGGCTTGACAAACCAAAAGTGGTTGACACACACTCTCCTAAACAGACTTAAACATTAGGATAAAACTTCAAATCATCAGAGAGTTGTAAGATGATCATTAGATAATTTAATAAACATAAGTACTAGCAAAACATAATGTTTATGATGCACTCATATTACAAACATACCGCGTCAAAGCCCAACCAAACCACGTTCTGGCACACCTCTTCCAGCCAGGCCAGGACCGGCCAACTGAACTGTGCCCAGGCCTAATTCAGAGCACTCACAAATGTGGGTCAAACATGCCCGGGCATGGTTTGTGGCGAAGCTAGAAAATGTAGGGGAACTTAACTATCTTTGAGCAACCCCCAATCCTGCTGACTATGCCAGAATGTGGCAGAGCGAACAGAGATAAGTGGGAGGAGAAACAGTTAATTTAACTACCTTTAAAACAACAATCCAACTCCGCCAGAATGTGACAGAGTTGACGGAGAGGAGGAGCTAGGGTGCAAAGTAATAGTGTAGTAGTTAATCTTAATCTCCTTTGCACTCCTAAGCTCAATTTAACTTGATGAAACCAATTACGCCACCTGGGATTCAAACCCAGGAATTAAAATATAAAAAGTTCACACAGATTTGTCTCTTTTAAATGTTTAAGGAGCAGGCAGGAGACACGAGTATTGTACGAAAAAAAAGTGTATTCACAATACTTATTTTGAAAAATAGACACAAAAGCACTAAAAAGGTCCTGATGGCCAGTCACCTCTAGAGGGCTTACTCACGAAAGGCACTGAAAGTGGTTAATATTTAACCCACACATACATCAAATACTCAAATGGGATACTCTCAAATCAAAACACAAAGGCAAACATTAGCAAATTGTGCTATTAACTTACAGGACTGGGGTTACCCACAGGAGTGATCATCCGTGAAAGTGATCCACCATACACTTTCACACCACAGCACACTCAAGTCATACACTTTATGATTCAAAAGTGTCCCACAGCAAATACTGGCACAGCAGCACCACCACCACCAAAAAGGTTCCTTCACCCGTGGGCCCCCAGCTCCTGCAAGAAATGAAAAACAAATGATAACAAAAAGCCACCAGCTGAAAAGGGGCTTTACGCTCAAACTAGTTAATCTTAAAAAAAGATTGCCTAATGCAGTTATTTGCCCAGGCTCCGCCAACGCGACTGGACCTTCAGTTCAATTTAAAATACAGTCAAAATGTGTTTACACAAAGTTCAGACATCACTCATACAGTAGCATCACTCAGACATTAGCATCACATGCTTATGGATGATAGCAGGAACGTTCCTATACAGCAGTGACAGAAATGATGTGGGCACATTAACGATCCGAACGAGGAGAATCCAAACATAAATAAGTTGCCCTTTTATGAAATTCGCAGATGGATATAAAATGTAAAACTGCTCTAAAACTGACAGTTGGTCAGTCGTAAACGCACACACAAACCAGGCAGGCTGGAATGCAACAACACAGGACCAGCATTCACCCTCAGCCACTAAACAATTAGCAAACCGCTATGCTAACTGCATCTTACCTGGAAGCCACTGCCGGCCCACCCACACAGGAAGGGGAATCAGAACGTGCCTCACACAGGCTACAGCCCTCAGCTCTAAATAGGAGAGTACTCTGCAATGATTGGCCATTGCAGACATCAATCACAATCACTTACTTCATGCACCATATCACAGTTTGAATAGCCTTGTATGAGTACACCCTAAGTGTTTCACTTTTCTTGAAGGTGAGATTAAAAATGGTGAGCCATTCTAAAGTGACTGAGGCTGCATTTATAAAACAACACTGTAGTCAAAAATGGAAACGTTTTTCTCATATTCCAGGCCAGAAGTTATCACTGTAATCTTGTTAGTAAAGAGACAACTGGCACTTTGTGGGTGGGAGTTTGTGGGCTTGTTTTCACAACTCTGGTTCAAAACCCATTTCTAAAGACTTGTCAGCACTGATGTTACGTTGTGTCTCCAATGTTGGCTTTAATATTGAAGTAAATCCACACTTTGCTAAGGAAGCATTAGCAATCACTTGAGCAGCAACATCACTACCATGTACTTGTTCATTCTTGTGTATTTTTGCACCTCAATGGGCAATCGGTTCAATACTGCAGCTGGATTTGCTTGACAATTAAGGGCATATTCACACTATGTACAGTTGCCTTGAACTGGGCCGAAGCATGCTTGTCCCCCCTCCCGTCTCCTCAGACAGCCCGCACTCACATTGCATTCAGGCCTGAGCACGCTTATGTCATTGATGATGCACTGTTCAGTTTAAGAAGCGCTCTCGCTCAGCACAGTGGAAATTTCTTCATATCGTTATATAGTTTTAGTCATTTGAGATGCAGTGACACACAGTCAAATATTTCGCCAAACGATCAGTCACTTTTGACGCTCATGAACAATCATAAAGCCCTTGTGCTGCAGAAATTAGGAGCATAAAGGTGCAGCTGATGTGCAGTGAGGCGTTTGCGTCTTTAATAATCTACGACAGTTTGTGTTCATTAAACAGTAAGAATGATTAATAGATCAATATGAAACAGTCCCTTAAAATCACGTTTCGTCTTCAGTTTCGGGCTTAGGCACGCTTTGTACTCACACTACAAGCGTACCATGCCAAAGCCCAAGTGAATTGTGCTCTTCTTCTCTTGCACACTTCTTCCAACTAGGCCAGGGCCGGCCAACTGAACCGTACCAGAGCCCAATTCAGAGCACTCACACTTCTCAAGTGATCCAGGTAACAGGCCTGGGCACAGTTCGGATAGCATAGTGTGAGTGCGCCCTAAGTGTGGGACAGGGTAAGGATCTGTCTGTGTATACAGTGTCTCAATGTTTAAGATAATCTGGAAAAAAGGTCCAGTCTTAGTGACTGGTGTTACCTCAAATGGTTAAAGTAACCATTTCCAAGTCTCATGCTGTGTGGATATAGAACTGGCCCAAAGTTCATGTTAATGATAAAAGTAATTTTAACTTATCTGGGTCCAATGGGACACATATAGCTCATTTTCAACTGTAGAATGGCTGAACCAAAAGTCTGTAAAGAAGTCAGAAAAAAAGGATTTGGACAATGCTTTTTCCAGTATTAGTTAGGTCTTTGACATGGCAATATGGCATAATTGATGTAAATGTTTATCAGAAGCTCCTTCAGCCAAATACAGTTCCTTCCCAGCAATTTCATGCTGGACACTGAGCCTGGTGTGACACAGTACAATGACTGAAGCAGTTGTTTAAAGTTGAAAACACTTAAATGACGGAATGGCCAACCATGAGTCCTGACCTATACCTAAATAACACAAAAGGACTGTGAGAGACTGGTGATGTCCTGTCGCAGCAGATGTGTTGAAGTCATTTAAAGCAAGAACTTGTACACTTCCTTTTAAATTTAGATTTGTGTAACCTTTTACAAGCAATTGCATTGTGAAGTTCTGGTGCAGGAATATATGACCTTATATGTCTGTGGTTATCAAATTCAAATATAATTTTAATGTAGCTGCTAAAAACATCTGAATAAATAAAAAAAGAAAAAAATCTAAGGAGAAAAAATAAAAGGAGAATACTTGCCCCCAACGCATTGCATACATCACACCATCAACCTTGGATGCTCTAAAACAGCTCTCCCCCAGCATAATTCTATAGAAGATCAACAGTCTTCTATGTAACATCTCCAGCAAGAGTTTGCCAGCACTCCAGAACCAGACATAGATGATAACTGAACCAGCATCATATTTCCTAGCATGTCCATAATGTACTGTATGAGGACATATTATTCCAGTATGTCCCATTCATTCTTATTATCCTAGTAAGTTCCATCCATACTCAAAGTTATCATTCAACAACACTCACCACATTTTTAAACCTTACTGTTTATGATTGACTGTTGCAGTTTTTACCCTATTAAACTCTTGAGTCAGCCGCAACATAATTTCAGGAGGACTCTCTCACCAGCTCTAGCTCCAGATGGGAAAGCTAATCTGTAATTGGAAAATCACTGGACTGCAATTGAATACTTTCAGGTAGGTCCTGTAAAGCTCAAAATTGGCCAATTCCCTCAAAATGCCATTAACCTTATGATTCTGGAGTCATCATAATTCATCATACCTGCACCCCTGCCTAGACACAATACAGTTATATCTTGATCAACAGGAGAAATGTTGAAATATGCTGAGAACTGTTTCCCCAAGTGTTTCTCAGATATCTCAGATATATGTAACACTATTAGTAGATCAGTACCCAAACAGCCAAGTGGAAGGTTGAAACTGTTTGCCACTGGCCTACACTAGCAGTTAAAGACATTTTAGAAGTTTATGGATTTTGTCTTCTATCTTTGCTTCATTAAAAACTACAATGTAATTATCAGTCCATTCTCCAATTTTGCTTTGGAATACAGGTCTTTGGTTTCTTTGGAAAGGATTCTCATTAGCTTATCTATTGTAAAGTGTTACCAAAATATAGTATGTGCATCTGATGAATAAAAAGTAAAGATCCAATAATGGCCAAAAAATACATAAAAAATAAGGTTTGTTGTTAATGTTTGAAGGTGTTGTTGCTTTATGACTATTTTGGGCCAACCTATTTTACTATCAGCTGAATGATTTTGCTGTCTTGACATGTCAAACTGGTGTAAACTGGATTGTTGTTTGCTTGTAAAATTGAACAGGTATGTGTTAGAAGACTTGTGAAGTCGATGCCTGTCCGTATGAGTTTAGCCAATCTCAAATATTTTGTTATTCTCAAAACAAGGCTGTTTCAGAGTTTCCAGATGAATACAATCTCTGACTCACTGGGTATATCTTTTGCTTTTGCACAGTGACTATTATACAAGAACTTCCCTTAACTAAAATACTTTGTTAATCAGACAAGAGGAAGTGGATAATGTTTTGGAGAGTTGAGCCGTGTGTCATTGGCTGATGTGGGCAGGTTCATTATTCACACCTTTATAGCCTTGTGTGGGAGACAAAAGTCGATGATGGATGAGATCATTCAAGGAGCATAATATCTCACAATGAAAGCATTTAAAATTAGAATCCAGCAAAGCACTGTCAGACTGCTCCTGTGTGCATAATAAATTATTATGGAGCTAAATGGACCTGCAACAGAAATATGCATGGTTACTGAATTTGACAAGCCATCTTTGGTGAACTATCACCTGTCAAGTTATCAGTCTATACTTGCTGCCTTCAAGATTTTCCACTATTATGTGCTCAGCACCATGGGCCAGATATACCAATAATTGAAAAATTGTGTGAGAGCACAATTGGGCATGGAAATGTCTGCAGAGAATGCATAAATTAATGAACAAAGACATAATGACTAAATGTGTAGAGGTGCTAAGAAAATCATCAATATTCTTGATATCAAAGTAAATCTACTTTATACAAATGTATTTAAAAAGCCTGTTTTGGACTGCTGTTTTGAACTGAATGTCCTGCATTTGTCCTGGCCCTGATCCCTCCAAGTTGTACATTTTTCAACCCAGGCTCATTCTAAAAATGTACCTCTATATACATTTCTGGAAAGCGCCAAATACATCCCAGGAGCTAAGTTTTTTGCAGTTTTTGTTTTCGCGAATCCACTAGAGGCTGCTGTGTACACTTTTTTAGGTCTCAAATTTCTCTCGCAATTGCTATTCTTCTCGTGTAAATCCACCAGAGGCCTCTGTCGACTGACTAACTTACTGACTGGCCAACCGTCTGATCTCCCGACCAACCCCCTTCAATAAACCCAACCTAGAGTGTTTTAAAAAAGCACAGATTGACCAGCTCACTTCCCTAAACTGGACCGACAATGTTTTGAGAAGCAATCCAGAAAAAGAAAAGCCCCCTGATTTTTACTACGTTTTCAGATTTTACCACATTCTCACCCTGTTATTTACTTGTCTGTTTTATTTTTTGGCTTTTGTTTTTGTCTTACCTGCTTTCTGGAACCGATTTTCACCAGACTTGAACCCCATCATCATGGTCAACTCCTCTCTGCGTCTCAAGTCTGACATATACTGCGAGCCACTGGACAAACTGATATACCATACATACTTCTGGCCACATAATTTGTTATCTCCAGAAATGTATATATATATTAATGACCTGAAATGTAAATATAGTTGACATGTAATATCACAATTTCTAGTATCTAAGGCTGTCCTTTTTAACCACATTCCACATGTATAATGTGATTATTAACTAATATATTATTAATTAATAGTCTAATATAAAAGTATTAGACTTTATAATGTCATTGAAAAGTTACCAACACCAGTTTTATTGGTGTTTTTCATTTTATCATATGTTATTGTAAATAGGTTGTAAATAGGGTAGCATGGTGGTTAGCACTAGATCCCAGCTGGATCAAGGGGGCTTTTAGTGCAAAGTTTGCAAGTTCTGCCTGTGAATGCATAGATTTTTTTCAGGCATCTCCCTTTCTGGTTACTGTCTAAAGACATATAGGTTAATTGAATAAACTAAAATGGCCAAAGTGTATGAATTGGAGAGTAGGTGTTTCAGAGCACTGCGGATTCACGAGTTGGTGAAATCTCAGTTCTGAGTTGCGGCATGAAGGACATCCTCCAGTAAAACATTTGCCTGGAGGTTCATTCTGCTGTGGTGACCCCTGAAAAAGCAGGGAAGCAGTCGGAAAATGAGTGAGTGAGTGAGTGAGTCACAGAAAGATCATACTGCTTCATATAACCTTGCATTTTATAAATCATCAAAGACCATGTTTTTAGCAAAAACTGCTGACATCAACTTGCCTTTTTTTTACAAGTTGATATAATTCTTTAGGATCTTAATCAGAAGTCTATAACTTACTTTAGTAAAATTACCAGTGGTCTAAATTTTACTGAGTAAGTTTATAAAAACAAGCTGCATGTTTACTTTTCAGCTTGTCTGAGCTGGCGGACACAGCAGAATCCTAACTGACACAATAAGTATGAACAAAAGTCTAAACTTAATGCGATGTCAATTTTACTTTTCTGCTAAAGAAAAAAATAGGCATCTATATCTTGAACATTTTTGGGTGAACTAAAAGCAAGGGAACTTGTACTATTAAAGCTCATTTAACAATAGCATGCTTGGTCATGCTATAACATACTTCATGGGAAAAAGTCTATACTAAAAATACCACAGTATTTATTGGCCTCTCACTGTCTGAAAACACCAAAAATATGAAGAGTTGATTGTTAGCATTTTTCCAAATTTCACATTTTGTGTTCAACGGAAAAAGTCATGTGGCTTTAAAAAAAATATGAAGGTGAGTAAATGACAGAATCATTTTCTTCCTCCCTATTTAGTTATACTGTCTCTCTTGTGTGAGTGGAAAAGAATGCAGGGAGAGAAAGACCAAATTGCTGACTAAAAATACTTCTGCAAGGTCAGTGTGATGATGTGATTGGAGGATTGAAGTCCCTCCTGTCTCTCTCATTACGTCAAACAGAGAATGAACAACACAAGAGGTGGTGTACTGTCACAGTGACGCTTTCAGTGTTCCTTCGTATCTGTTAACACACAGATAAACTTTGCTCATCTTGTACCTCATTTTGAAACTTTTTTTTACTGAAAGTAACTGTCCCATCATGCATATTTTAAGTTAAGATTTTCTGCTATTAGTAGCAATATTAAATATATATATTTAATGGTAATAATAATAAAAGCAATAATGACTGGATCAATAATTGCATTTGAAACTACATACAATAAGAAAGCAGTTATTATAAATTTAAATAAATATTTAACAATTTAACATTTTTAATACAATAATTTTTTTCTTAAAAAAAAAACAAAAACTGACCGCAAAATATAGCAATTAATGATATTTTGTGTGATACCACAGGCTGGAAAAGTGACTGCTGAAAATGAAAACACTGTTTTTACTGTAAAACAAAAAAAATATATAATAATATATATGAGCCATATCACACGAGAAGCACTGTGAAATGGCTGTATATCAGCACTGCTGTGTTTTTGAGCTGCAGGCTCATTGCCGTAGTCTCACAGTATCATGAATGTTCAAACTTTATTGTTGGTGTTCTTATTTAAACTATAAATTATAATACTAAACAAATCATTATTTAATTAGGTGAAGCTGTGCTCTTGAACTTATCATTGCATTATACATCATATTCAGTGGCTAATTGTTATTGGTTGTTGTCTATTTATCTTAATCATTTAAATTACATGGGATGTCTTAATATATGATTAATGCATTGCAGTGATACAAATGGGATATTTATACAATTGCATTATTGTGTACTAATAAGATTTACATTTGTATATCTCTTATTCAGGCATATAGTTACTCTGTTAATTACATTATTTATTAATACAACATTGTGCATTTGTGTGACCTAATCTAAAGTGATGACTATTTATGCTTTGTAATAACTTTATAAATTACATTATAGAAATTTCATGACAAAAAATTCAAGTCTTTTTTATCCAACTGGAGTTGATTTAATCATTCAGTTCAATTCAAGTTTATTTGTATGTAGCTTTTCACAATAATTATTAAGGTAGGGTATTGTTTAGAGTTATTTCGATACCGGTGCTATATCTATACTTTTAAAATGGTTCTGGTGCCAAAACAGTGCGTTAATCGATACTTTTAAGCCACGAAATTATGGTGGATAACTCGATAATTTTTTTTTTAACTTGACAATACAATTTTTTATTATATATTTAATTTCATATTTTACTTGAATTGCATTAATCTATTTATTACATGAGCTTACTACTAACTTGTGTAAAGGCTTTCATCAAAATCAGGGAATACCTTTTTTCTAGGGTTGGGGCTTGAGTCATCTGAATATGTTTACATGTAGGCTACACCAGTACTCTGATTGTAATATGACAAAGACAAAGCTCTAATTAAGAGTCTACCATGTGACCAAATTTTTGAGGACCTTAATCCGACTATTGCATAATCAAACTAAACAGAAATCAAATTAACACATGTGAAATATGCATATTTTAGTCAAATAATTGAAGTGCTGTACAGACACGTAAACACCTTAATCAACCTATTACAATCATGTAGGACTTTCCTCTGCCTTTACATTGAGTTCATGTGTCCTCAAATATTTCATTAAGTTTAAAGTATTTGCCCCCTTATATGCAACTTTTGTAAAGCATCTGCTGCACATTGCAGTGCCAGAATCCTTGCTTGCAAAATATACAGTAGCCTTATTTTGAACGCTTAGCTTAAGCAAATCTGATAAATCTGATCATACATGTTGATGAATCTGAAGGGAGTTGCTCATCGGATGCGCATACTGCATTTGTTGCCTTCTATACTTTGCTAAGAAATGAACAAATGAACAAACAAATTGACGAAGGTGAATCCCTCAAAGTTGTTTAGAATATAATGTTTATACATGGTATGACACAACGTGTAGCTATGTCCCCTAGGGGAAGCAATCTTTGATCAAAATTTAAACGTTCTATGGGCATATCATGATCTAAAGTGTTGAATGCATCATGACACTAAAGATCAAGTTTTCCCTCGAGAGCAGTGTTACAGATTCACAGAGAGCATTGGATATTCTAAACAGAGGTGTCACTAGACACTTTTTAGGTCATGTTAAACAGAAAGCTGAAATGTGTACTCATACCCCACTTAATATGTGTGTAGCTTTGTACTTTTTTACTCCAATTTGAGATTGCTTAGTCCCTTTTCAACGGCATCCATCATGCAAAATCAACTTTTACCTCTGTGTGTAGGTATTGTGTGTCATATAATGATAAAAACAACAAGACTCTTCAAACCAAAAATGTCCTGATGTTAAAATAGGATCCATATATCAGTGATTGTGTGGCCCACTGCATTGTAATATAGCAGTGCAGTTTTCCTTGCCCACCGATAATGACTGACATGACTATATTATTATGTCTCAGTATTAAAGTCTATAACCATGTTCACAAGACAGGCTTTGCAAAGAAACTGGAAATAAAAGATTGGTTTCAACTATCGTTCATTTTGAATGAATCTTTTTTGTGAGTCAAGAACGATGAGTCCTCCCAGGGTGTGAATCGCTCATTTTTTGCAGGTGAAGTAGAAGATTAGTTCCTTTTCCAAGTCTTCTATCAGGTTTAAGTTGTTTGTTCATCTTGTGAAAGGCAGAAGCCAATCATATGAAGTCAGAGCCGCAAAAAAGATTTAATCCATTCATCTCTTGAGTCCTCAGTTTGAGTCATTCATTGATCACGTGAAAGACAGAAGACAAACATATGCATTTACAGCCAGAAAAACATTTGATCTGTTCATCTCTCGAGTCCTCGGTTTGAGTCATGTTTTCATCACATGAAAGACAGAAGCAAATCATATGCATTTAGAGCCGGAATAAGATTTGATTCCATACATTTCTCGAGTCCTTGGGTTCGAGTCATCTCTCTTTACATGCTGTAGCATGACAAACAAACGTCTCAAATACCAAAAGACTCGAAAGGTAAACTTATTATCGTTCATTCGGCTCAGACTGTGTCCATTGGTTAAGCTTATATGGGACTGTCTACGTGATGTGAACATGTGTTGTAGATGAGTTGGAAAGCAACTCATAACATTTTAATAATAATGTAGGCAAATTGAACAAAATGACTTAAAAAAAGATTTGTTCGCCTCACTGAATCAGACTCAAAGGTCAGAGTCAGTAAAATGATCCGAACTTCCCATCACTATTTGTAAGTGGTTCACTTTGTGTTTTTTATAGCATTTTGAACTAACCATTTTAAGCTATGTATTTCATAACTGCTAGAATAACAGCTACATGTCAGTACACAACTGTAAATGAGGATGCTTCAATCACACAACAGAAGTCCTGGTTTGTGGATGTTAAATCAAGTTTATTTTGCAGCATATTTACCTGTTTGGAGAGTACCCTGTTACATTTGCTACGAGAAGATGAGCAAAAACAGCACAACATGCTAAATGCATGTGTGATTCTGTGCATGCAGTGAATGTTGTATTTGTGTGTGAACGACATTCATTGTTGCAGCTAGGAAGGCTGAATAAACTCCACAACAACTACATAAAATAAACATGGGGAAAATTCCTGGTTCTGCCTTAACTTTGGCATTTGTGAAAGGCTCTGTGCTTCATAACGTCTGAGTTGCTGTCTGTCATTGTGCTGTGTTTATCCTGACATCCGACCTTGGTTATCCTTGAAGCGTAATGTCTGAAGAGTGAGCTGGGAGAACCAGCATAACAGATACAATTCCCTCTGACCCCATAATAATATTTGATCTGATGGGTATTTTGACCTGAAACTTCACATACATACTCTGGAAACACAAAAGACTTATTGTGCGTCTTGATAAACAGCAGAATTGGAACCTTTTAAAAGTTGTTAAAAACAGCAGCAGCTCTTGGTTATGTATGCATACTATAGACTGTAAAAGATATGGTCATAGTATCCGTGACGTCACCCATAGGTTTATGAAGAACCCAAAAGAAGCTACCAGTAGGCGTGGTCAACCGTTTTGTTCCCGTGTCATCGCACCAACAGGGGCATATCATACAAGGGCAAAGAGGTGGAGCGTGAGCGGAGCTACAGACTCATGAGAAACACTTAATACTTTATTACCTGTGACTCGTTTGTGCTCTTACCACATGTGCTTGGTTGTATATGTACTATATCAATAAAGTGTTTAAACTTTTAAAAACACTGATTTATAAGCAATGTCATAAGCACAATGCTTAGTGGCTTAATGTATTACACACTGAGCCACTATAAGCATCGTTCTTATGACGTTTTTCAACAGGAGAAAAGTGTGAATTACTTCTAAACACTTTGGATATAGTCTGTGTTAGTAAATGCAGGGCTATTGATAAAATCCAGGCAGAATTGTATGTCAGCGCTTCAGATGTCTGTTCTAGAGCCTACAGGTAATTAATCTGTCAGATTCTGGAGTGCATTACAGGTCTAAAGAACATTATAAATGATAAATGATCTTAAATAAAACAAATACATTCATAGAGATGGTGTATAAGCATATAATTTTACTCACCTGGGAAACGGAGGCCATGTGAATGGTTTGTGAGCACAATTAAGTGCACACAGCATGCCATATTATCTGATAATTGTAAGAAATAATTCCAAAAGGCATTTGACTGTGTAAAGCCACATAAAACAAAACAAAAATACGATGAATATGCCGAGATCACCGGCTAATCGGCTGAGGTGACATGACGGAGACCAGCGAGAGCTAGCTGTCACTCAAGTGGCCACGCCATTTATTATGCAAAAATAATATAACCTAATATAAAGGAAATGGATGAGTTTTAAAAAAATTCACCCCCCTCACAGTTGTCATGGAGGGTAATATTAGCTATATGAACCAAAATTGTTCTTTGTACCAGGCTGTAAACACCTTTTTTTTCTGCTGTAAAGTTAGCCATTTTAACAGTGGGCTAAATAGAAATTTGCTTTATTATGGAGCCAGGCCTAGCGGAATTTCGATGAATTGCAGTTTCAGTTACTTCCGTATGGGCTTCTCGAGGGAGAGCGGGAGGTTGCTGCTTGATGCATACTTTAGAAAATTATCCTGATGCTTATTTACTTTCAAAATTTAATTATAACAAATACCTGTGGATTGCATAACTTATTAAAGACGCACCAGTGGCAGTGTATCCAACTTCAGAACAGTAAATGCAAATATGTGTAAAAGTATTTCATTTTTGTATATTGTACTAAGCTGAAAGTATATATTTTGTATATTGATGCCATTTTAAATTTGATATTTTTTACTGAAGAAATTATGTATTAAGCATATTTCTAACATATTAAAGAGCCCCTTTTTTGCATTACAAAAAGTCTAATTTTGATCTTGGGGGTCTTAAACAACAGGCTGATATGCATGCAAGGTCAAAAAACACTTTCATTATCTAATAATAAGGATTTATTTTTACCTAATTATCCCAGTGACTCCCATATGATTCGTTTAGTGATTCATTAGTTTCCAAACCCTTCCTTTGCGTGAGGCTAATCTGCTGTGATTAGTCAGATGACCCAGTCGGTTGTGATTGGTCGATTGGGTTCAGCGTGAGACAGCGAGAAATGCCCACCACGTCTATGAAGTAGCAGAGAGTGTGTGAGAGGCCAATCCAGGATTGCAATAAGGCAATGCAGTTAAACACCAGCATATGAATTGAAATATTTTTTGTCCACATGTGGGGAAATTCGTTTTTGCCCTCCCAAACATCACAAATACAATACACAAACAGAGCACAAACACAAAGCTTCCTACACCACAGATTACCAACATACAACCCTAGACATACAGACTGCTTCATGGTCAATTATTCAATATGGTAATAGCAGACGGTATAAATGATTTCTTAAAAAAGATTTGTTTTTTTTGCTGTGGGTACTCTGTATCGTCTACTAGAAGGAAGTTTTCCAAATTCATAATAAAGAGGATGAGTTGAGTCCTGAACTGTCTGTGAGGCTTTCCGTCTGGTCTGGTTTATATACAGCTCCACAAGCTGCTTTTGGGAGTCCATTATGATCTTACTAGCCGTATTAACGATCTTTGCAAGTTTATACAGTACTTGCTTCTAGCTCCAAGATCTCTATACCAGCAAGAAATATTATAGGAGATAATGCTTTCAACCAGACTGGTATAAACCTTTCTCAGAATATTCTTACTAAGATTAAAACTATTTAATTTCCCGTAAAGAAAGAGTCTTTCTACTCTTAAGTCTCTCTATTACTCTACTCTTAAATCTAACCCCAAGTAATAACAATGACACACAATCAGTATTAATCCACACAGTGGCAAAAGTTGAACTATTTTAAAAATTGACTGCGTTATATGTGTAAGAACAGCTGATAGTGGCCATAGCCAAGACAAATGGCAGAGAATCAAGAGTTCTGAAATGCATTTAAATCGGTAAAGTAAGAAGCACACGTTGCATTTTAAATGTGGTTTTGGATGCAATATGTAAAGATTTAACCTGAGAGATACAGTCCAAGGACTGATCTATGGCAGATAAGTGATTACAAGCCGCTCGGACCAATTGCAAGTTACAACACACAATTAAACATATATAACTGTAACAGTTACTGACAAAGTCCCATACATAATAGTCTCTGCTGCTTCTTCCTTTAATAAACGGCTGACGAATCCCCCATTGGAGCGTAGATTATTGTATAAAAAAAAAATAAAATTGACTGGAACAAACACAGCACTAGGTTGGCTATACTGTGGTATTGTTGTAAAAAAATAACTTTAACCCTTTATTCACCACAGCCGAATCACCATCTGTTAGTGATAGTCTTCTTCTTGTTATGATAAGTCCCATGGTCCCCCACGCTCCACTAGTGTCTAAAGGGAAAGGTGTGTTCACATTTTATCGGATCCGGCACTTCATATTTGGCGATGTATCGTATCTACATCGATGTGTTCAAGCAAAAAATCTAAAGACAACACGATCCATTTATTTGACTCTGAGTCGATTATTTCGTTAAAGAATTAATAGTTTTAAACACAGTGCACTTTCAGATTTAAACCTCAGCTGGACATTTTCATCCACTTAGTGCTGTTACACACTGCATGGAAGGTCATTTTCAAAAACCTTTAATAGGGGCTTTAAGGAATGTATCACTTTTGTATTTTTTTATTCAGTTCTTAAAGTCATACCAGTCCATGTAACATAGTGAAATACTGCAATAAAGAAATAACATGACAATCATAGAATCATCCCTGATCCTAAATCAAACAATTTCAATTAGTTCATCATTACATAACACAGTGTGAGAAGCCCATGCTTTTTAACACAGTTAGTCCAACTGAGTGTTGAATGGAGTGTAATGGACGACTAAGGAATTGTGGGGGAGTCCTGAAGTGCCAGTGTGACTCATTCACCTCACTCTTTGCTTCTGAGGTACAGCTCCATCTTTTCCCAAAGGCCATCACCCACTCACTGTCTGGGAAAGTGAACCAGCGCACAAACCTCCAGAGGTAACTCCACACTCTCACACACACAAGTGTGTTGAAGTCCGCAGGTATTGTGTGCCTCCCACGCAGCGAAGCTGTGAGTCATATTGGCGGCCAATGACAGAGCAGGGAATTTATGATGCAAGCAAGCATGCTGACTCAGCCATGCAAATGTGTGCTTGCTCAGAGAATACAGCTGCGTTACTCATGAGGCTCAAGTATATACATATACACCCCTACATAAACACTACTGTAAATACGCCTCCACAGTAAGAAGCACATTTTCCCATTACAAGCCCACAAGTATACACATACACACACACACACAAAATATGCTGGTATTGCTGTCACTCCAAAGACTTTCCTTTTATACAGAAAGAACATAAAATAAAATAAGTGACATAAAATAAGTGAGGTTTTTTTATTTTATTTTATGACTACTACTCTCAATTTTAAGCCTCCTATACTAAAGATACTTTGGCACCATAGTACATTGATGTTATTAGATGGTAACACAATAATGTGCAATGTGACTATGTTGATTAAAATATTCATGTACCATAGTATTACTAAATGTGTCAATTTGCTATTAGAATTTTTATTTTTTAATAGATGTGTTAAAACTTTAACTCTTTCCCAACATTTGTTTTAAGTTGCCAACATTTTAGATGCTTTTCATTTGACATCAAAATATTTTATGTTATGATTATATGAGCATATTATATAAATATATTATAAAAAAAAACATTTGACCTTTTATTAAGATATTAACTGTTTATTAGTTTAAAAACTATAATCTTATTCTCCATTGTAATAGTATACCCTCAAATGGTTTAGATCTTACCTTGAAGTAAGAGGTTACTATGTCAGTATAGGTGACCATAGGTCGGGGTGGACACACATGACATGTCCCACAAGGTTTAATTCTGAACCACTCTTTTTCAACCTTTATATGCTCCCACTGAGCCAAATACTGAGAAAGAACCAAATCTCCTACCACAGCTATGCTGATGACACTCAGATCTACTTAGCCTTATTGGCAAATGACTACAGCCCCATTGACACCCTCTGCCAATGCATTGATGGAATTAACAGTTGCATGTGCCAATACGTTCTTCAGTTAAACATAGAGAAAACTGAAGTAATTGCATTTGGCAACAGAGATGAAGTTCTCAAGGTAAATGTGTACCTTTGCTCAAGGGTTCAAACAACAAAAAATATGATCAAGAATCTTGGTGTGATTCTGGAGTTAGATATGAGTTTCAATAGTCATGTCAAATCAGTAAGTAAATCAGCAAATTATCATCTCAAAAACATTGCAAAAATTAGATGCTTTGTTTCCGGTGAGGACTTAGAGAAACTTGTTCATGCTTTTATCACCTACAGGGTGGATTACTGTAATGGACTCCTCACTGGCCATTCCAAAAAGACAGTCAGACAGTGACAGCTCATCCAGAATGCTGCGGCCAGGATTCTGACCAGAACCAGAAAATCAGAGCATATCACAGTTGCCCTCAGGTCTTTTCACTGGCTCCCATTTACATTCAGAACAGATCACTCAGATCATTAGGATCAAGTAAATTAGAAATTCCAAGAGTTCAGTCAAAGCAGGATGAATCGACCTTCAGCTATTACGCCCCCTGCTGCTGGAATCAGCTTCCAGGAATGATCAGATGTGCTTCAACATTAGGTACATTCAAACCAAAACTTAAAACACATCTGTTTAGCTGTGCCTTTACTGAATGAGCACTGTGCTACGTCCAACAGGTCACACTATTATGTCTTAATTTTCTTTTTCATTCTTTTGTAACATGTTTTAACATTTTAATCTGTTTTTTTTTGTTTTTTATAATCTTGTTAAAATAAATATAAAAAAAAATAATAATTTACATTAAGATTAATTGCGGGTGGGTTGTGGGTCATAGCAGTTGATCAGCAAAAAAAAAAAACAGAGTGGACTTTGCATGAATATGAAGATGAGACGCCCAAAATAATGGATAAAGTGCAAGAGTACTGTGCAAACGTTCAGTTAGAGGAGTCATCAGAGGAAAATCTTCTGGGAGAAATAAGATCGCTTATTTACACGACTGCAGCACCTTGCAAGGAGAAGCTTGTGCATTCCTGCAACAAGCGGTGTGAGCGAACGCTCATTTAGTGCAGCTGGCTGTGTTTTGGAGGCGAGGCGGAATCCCCCGAATCCAGGCACAGAGGATGCTATGCTGTTTTTGCACAGTGCAAAGAAAAAGGCCAAGTAAACATAACATAGCTGCCGTTTAGGCTGAAGTGGCACCGTTTTGGTTATCTTTTTCCTGTATAGGTAAAAGCTGAATCTGCTGTTAATAACGAACGATACACAGCGATCATCATGCTTAAGGTGCGGGTTGGGTGCGAATATATATATATATATATATATATATATCAGAAAAAATAATATGTGCAGGCAGGTGGATGATGGATGTTTTGTATGAAGGAGCGGATTCGGGTAACATTTCAGCTGATCCACACATCTCTGACACACACAAATTTATTTTATTTCTGTAGTGCTTTTACTTTGTAGATTGTATCAAACTAGCTTACCATAGAAGTTCTAGTAAATTGAAATTGTGTCAGTCCAGTTTTCAGAGTTCAGTTTAGTTCAGTTCAGTGTGGTTTAAATTTTACTGTTGAAAGTCCAAACACTGAAGAGAAAATCCATTGATGCGCAGCTCCACAAGTCCCAAACCAAGTAAGCCAGTGGCGACAGTGGCTGTGTGTATGTACAGTTTTATGTAGTTTACAGGGACACAAAGTTGTATAATGGCATGGGTATGACCTATTTGTTCCCTTTTAAGCTGTTTTTCAAAAATCAAGTCATGCTTGACAAGTTTTTTTCCTGTAAGGATTGGGTTTAGGGGTAGGGCTGGGGATAAGGCTGTATAATAAGTGCTTTTCACAGTATAAAATATGTTATGCCTATGGAGTGTCCCTATAAACCATGTAAAAAAGTTAGTTTGTGTGTGTCTGTTCAATATATTAGGGGAAGGGGTTGAAAGAATTATTGCGGATGCTACAAAAATGGTGTAACCAAACCGAACCACAAAAAGGAAAGAAGATAACAGTCATGCAACTCAGCACGATCTAAAAACATCCTAATGTCTTCTCACTCATTATGAGTTACATCAAGCTTGTGCTGAATTCTGTGAATCTTTGTATTAGCCCATAGTTTCAGTATATTCATAACTATATATTCCACCCCTAATTGACAACATTTGTTTTAATGACAACATAAGGAACTATTATAATTACTCTTAAACCTCTGCTAGAGTATGTATAACGTAACATACTTAAAGACAATTAAACAAATGAGTAGATACAAACAAATGACTGAATTGGATGCAGCATATAAAGGCCAAGTTTTTTGAATATACTAAAAAAGTCTCAGTTTTTGGAACAGACAGTTCAGTGACACACACACAAATGCAAGCAAATGGGGCCAGAGAATCAGTATCAGGCCCTTGGCAGTGTGTGAAGACACCTGGGGGTGATGTGTACCAAACCCACACACACACACACACACACACACACACACACACACACACACACACTCCTCCATCCTAGTGACTCATCTGCCTGCTGTTAATGACAGTTGGCTGTCTCTCTCTGTCTCCATCCACCTACAGACAGGAACACACTCACACGCTGGAAGATTTAGGAGGAATGGAGTTTGGCTGCTCCCTGGTGGCCTGGATGTGAAATACAGTTAATCAGAATTATTGCCTGTTGCATTCATTCATTCATTTTCTTTCCGGCTAGTGCCTTCTATTAATCCGGGGTCGCCACAGCGGAATGAACCACCAACTTATCCAGCACACGTTTTACGCAACAGATGCCCTTCCCGCCGCAACCCATCTCTGGGAAACATCCATACACACTCATTCACTATGGACAATTTAGCCTACCAAATACACCTGTACCGCATGTCTTTGGACTATGGGGAAACCAGAGCACCTGGAGGAAACCCACAGGAGCACTGGGAGAACATGCAGACTCCACACAGAAAAGTTAACTGGCCCAGGCAAGGCTCAAACCAGCGACCTTTTTGCTGTGAGGCGACAGCACTACCTACTGCGCCACTGCGTCACCACTGCCTGTTGCATATTACACACAAATAATGTGTGAAACATTTCAGGTCAACAAGTGTATCAAGTCTGAAGTTTGTGTAAATGTATATATTAAGTTGGTATTCTGATTAATTAAAATAAAGAAAAAGTACAGATCGGGTTAAAAAGTTCATTAGAGATAAAAAATCCCAGCTCATTTTAATTCTGGCATTTAATTCGACCATTGCATGCAAGACATTTTTTCTAAAGCTTTTCACAGAAAATAAAATCTTTGTTTTGTTGCGCCAAGACTGAAACCGTCTTTCCAACATCTGGCTACAAGAGAGCCAGTATTATGATACTTTATTAAATGGAAGGCATTAATTGTGATATAAAGGAAAGGAATGTATTAACTTATTTTAATGAGTTAAAAAATAATTACCATGCACTTAAAATTCCATGGACATCTGTAAAACATAGATTCAAAAAAAGCTAATCAGTGAGTTCACTCATGTGCAGTTCACACTTGAAAACATTCCAGATGTTAATTATTACCTATAGAAGGGGGTTCTTCAGATCTTTTGGCGCGTTTATATGCATGTATGTATGTATGTATATACTGTATGTATACATCCTACATACAGTAATTATATTGGTTGCAACATAGGTTTATTATGAAAACGTACCCCTATATACATTTTTGGGGATTGCAAATTATGTAGCCAGAGGTTTTGTCTTTAAAATGAACACTACAGGGCAGTATGATTCTGTTCCTTTTTGCACCTACCAGCTGACCACTTACCTCCGTGTGGACGACTTTTCTGCTGTACCAGTTTGTCTAGTGGCTCACCGCTTACATCGGAGGAATTAAGTTGACCGTGATGACAGGATTCGAGTCCCCTAAAGAACGGTAAGACAAAAATTAAACAAACAAGTAAATAACAGGCTGAGAATGTGGTAAAATCTGAAAACATGGCAAAATCAAGCTGGTGAGTGGGTCTTTTCTTTTTCTGAATTGCTTTTAAAAACATTGTTGGTCGAGTTTAGGGAAGTGGGTGGGCACTATCAATCTGTGCTTTTTAAAACATTATCGGTTGGGTTTAGAGAAGGGGGTGGGTTGGGGGTTGATCATTCTGTAAGTCAAACAGTTGACATCAGCCTTTTGTGGATTTACGTGAGAAGAACAGGCATGAATGGCGCTCGCAAGGGAAATTTAAAATCTCAAAAAGTGTACACACAGCAGATTCACAAAATCAAAAACTGCAAAAAAAAGTAGCTCCTGGAACTTAATTGGCACTGTTTAGAATTGTATATGGGGTACATAACCAGAATGAGCCTGGATTGCTTTGTATTGTTAAATTCAATGTCATAAATTGTGAATTTTTTTTAACTATTGTTCTCCAAATCCTAATCATAGTTCATATCAGGAGATTCTGCCAGAAGACTCTGTTATATTAACAGCATAGCTTAAAAACCTTTAGAAAGTTTGTTTATGGTCAATGACTCGAGGACTTGCCATTCTGGTGGCACTGATATGATTATTTACACAAATATTTTGAAAGCTGGACTAAGGATTTGAGCAATTTAGGCTTTTGTTGTGGTGCTGTTTTTGTAAATTTATTTGACAAAAAAAAATGCTGGTTTACAAATGCTTAAAGTGATTCAATAAATGCACCAACGTGACTGAGAAGAACTGTATATACAGTTGAAAACAAAATGATTAGTCCTCCTGTTCTTTGTTTATTTTTTTTTTCTAATATTTCCCAGGTGATGCTTAAAAGAGCAAATACATTTTTAACTCAGTATTCCCAACTTTCCTTTTGGAGAAAGTCTTATTACTTTAAGGTTGAAAAAATAATTATATATAGTATTATAATACTAGCATATTAGTAATAGTATAGTATTGTCATCGTGGCAACAAGTAAATAAATGAGTTCTAAAAACATTTTTTTAATAGTTAAGACCATTAAACAGCACTTGAAAAAAATGAAAGTAAAATGTATTTATTTATTTCTAATCATTCTGAGCAATGACTTCATTATTATTTCTATTAAAAGTGAAATTTACAGCAAGAAAATACAAATTAAATTATTACATTTGCAGGGGACACGGTGGCGCAGAGGGTCACCTCACAGCAAGAAGGTCGCTGGTTCGAGTCCCGGCTGGGTCAGTTGGCATTTGTGGAGTGTGGAGTTTGCATGTTAGAGTGTATGGGTGTTTCCCAGTGTTGGGCTGTGGCTGGAAGAGCATCTTCTATGTAAAACATATGCTGGATAAGTTGGTGTTTTTTTTTTGTTTTTTCCGCTGTGGCGACTCCTGATTAATAAAGGGACAAAGCCGAAAAGAAATCGAATGGATTATTACATTTGCAAGTCTAGATCATGTGTGGTACTTCACTTCAAATTCAGAATATAATACATAAACTATTACAAATCATATTTATATTATATTAACTATTGTATATATATATTTTTTATATTATATTAACTATATTATAAGTACTACTACTACTACCACCACTACTAGTAGTAGTATTACTACTATCACTACTACTACTGCCACTACTACTACTACTACTACTACTACTACTACTACTAATAATAATAATAATAATAATAATAATAATAATAATAATAATAATA
>CAIGQZ010001455.1:311986-323034 GCA_903798205.1 Danio tinwini | reverse complement strand
TATATATATATATATATATATATATATATAAAACGTTCAATCTGCATTATTAAAGATTTAATTTCAGTATCAGATCTTGAACCTATGGTCCATCCTATTGGACAGACATATTAAAAAAAAAAATCTGATATAAAGCTTGCAATGTAACAAAAGCTTTTAAACTTTAATTAGTATGTGCAATCTCTCTTTTATTACATACAATCTATGCAATTTTGGCAAACATATCAATAAATCTGAAACTTTGTAAATGTGGCTTAAGTCTGTGTCCAGAGTGAAGTGATGCTGCTTTTCAGTGTAATGGCTTATCGCCATTTGATTGGATGCCAATCATCCACTCTTATGGACTGTAGGCTTTAAATTAGATGAAATGCTCAGGAACCACAAAAAAACGTGGGCTGACATGTTATGTTCTGTGTTATGGACACATGGTCCAAAGGGATTCCTTTTCATAAAGGACGGCTAATAATATGCGTATCCTTTACAGTTAACCTGTCTAATTGGTTTGCAAATCACTTTGAATTATTTTATGAATTTGACTGATCTTATCATAACTCAATTACAACGATTTCAATGATCTAAAAACCAGAGATCACAAAATTTGTGTGTGTGCAATGACAGATCAAATAAATTACTTAAAACAAATGTTATTAATTTATTACATCATATACAGTTGGTCGGGACTGTTAGTTATTTGTAAACCAAATTCTTTCATTCATTTATTTATTTTTTCATCTTAGTCCCTTTATTAATCAGGGGTTGCACAGAGTAGAATGAAACGCCAACTTGTCCAGCATATGTTTTATGCAGCGGATGCCCTTCCAGCTGCAACCCATCATTGGGAAACACCCATAAACTCCCATTCACATACATACACTTTACGGACAATTTAGCTTACCCAATTCACCTATGGCGCATGCCTTTGGATTTGTGGGGGAAACTGGAGCACCCAGAGGAAACCCATGCCAACACAGGGAGAACAGGCAAACTCCACACAGAAATGCCACCTGACCCAGCTGAGGCAACATTCTTGCTCTGAGGCGACAGCGCTACCCACTACATTACCACGCTGCCCCTTGTGAACCAAATCTACTGTAAAATTAAATTAAATGCTGTATCAAATGTTTGAATGTGGACATTGGCTTTTTGTGTATTACCTTCTAAATATAGAATGCTTTATAAAAATGCAAAACATTCCATTAAAATAGCGTATTATCATTACTTGCATATGTATATGCATATTCCTTGCTGCTACACCACACTTCTTCTTAACCCTTGTGCACTGTTCAAATTTACTACCCTTTTGTTATGTTAGAGATAAAAAACATCCACTGAATTAAACTGCTGTAAAAAAAAATGCATCAGATAAATTATTTATATTTTTATTTATTTATTTATTTATTGCATAAATCTGTGATGAACCTCAGTCCTAAGCAAAACTACTAACTTGTTTAGAAAATTACAAGATTTTAACTTCTTAATTTTCCAGTTCACTGATTTGGTGAAAATATAAATAAATAAAATAATGTATTTTCAATGTAAAAAGTAATTTTTGACTCACTTTTTTCACAGTCTTGGACATGTGAACAATCAGTAACAACATTGACTTTGATGCATTGCTAGGTTTTATTTTTTTCCTCCTAATTTACTGTTGGTGGCTGTTTTTGCCCCCATTGACTTTCATTATAACCACATTTGATGGTGCATAAATACAAAGTCTTTGTTTTTGTTTACTTCATGTAGTTCTGAGAGCTGGGATGCATATTTAGACTTTCTCAGACACATCAAGGTTACTCACACAAAGGTCAGTCACACACTCACAGATGCACATAAACACAATTTAATTTGTCGTTGTACCATATAAAATCCAGAAACATTTTGCACAGGCCTATCTAAAGGGTTGGTGCCAACTGATGATCAACACTAAAAGTAAAACAATTTACCTCTTCCCAACAGGGAAACCACCAACAATCAAAAATGCATGGTTATATGGAGTCATGGTTTTGTAATAAAAAACTGTGGTTATAAACGAAGCAGTTTTATTCAGTGGATGTTTTCATCCCTAACATAACAAAAGGGTAGTGAATTTACCCAGAGTATATAGTTTTTTTTCTCAAAATATGTGTCAAAATAAGGGTTGTGACCAAAAATCATTCTGCTAGCTGAAATACAGAAAAAGTTATATCCAAATTAAGACGCAAAATTAACCCAGAGTGGATGAAAACCCCAACAATAGATCAGGATTAAATCTTATTCATTTTGCACATTTGATATGTTCAATTCAGTTCAATTCATATTTATTTGTATAGTGCTTTTCAAAAGACATAACACATTTTGTTTTTAATCATTATTTCAAGAATTCACACTTAGCTTAGGATTTATACATAGCTTGTTTGGCATGCTGTCCCGGGAGAAAGCCCTAAGCTCAAGGGATCCTCGGGCCCAGGGCTCTCCCCTTTCGCAGGGCGAGGGGAAATTGAGCTCAGGTCGATCTCAAACTCCCCCGCTGCTGAGACCAAGGTGAACTTCCTGAGAGTAAGACATTAGAAAAAAAGATTAAGGCTTATTTTATCTATAATATAGAGCATATTTGGATGGTGGGAGGAAATCGGGGAACCCGGGAGAAACCCACGCGGACACGGGGAGAACATGCAAACTCTGCACAGAAATACCAGATGGCCCAGCGAGGACCCGACGCCATTGGTATTCTTGCTGTGAGGCAACAGTGCTAGTCACTAGGCCACCATGCCACCCATTCCGGATAAAGGTGGAAGAAGGGGAGGAGGGGGTTTTCTTCCAGACGAAGATAGTTGTAGAAAGGAAATGAGAATATATATACGTAGTGACTTTGGATCCTTTGATTGGAGGATCATGATTAGCTAATGTGGGCCAGCTGGGTCAATCATGAGCACGTGCTCCTCTCGAAATTTGTTTAAAATTAAACTTCACTTATGTACTAGATTATTTGGTAAGTTTGGTTGTTTGCACTTTGTTTGCACACTTGAATTATTAATAAGTAATAAGTGTTTAACTGTGTATTCCAGGTTGGGGAATTATTTAAATGTTTTATTAATAATTAAACTTATACCAATATTTAACTTGTATTATCTAAGTTCATGAATGAAATATTAATACTTTAATGAATTTACTCAAGTAAGTTTTAATAAATATCAACTGACCTTTGAGTACTTAATACTTTTACTAGGGGTAATAAATTGTTTTGAGGGTATCTGATCATTTACTCAAGTAATTTATTTTTGTACTTTGTTCACCAATTTTAAAGACAAGTGAATTGTACCCTTTAAAAAAACAATAGATGCCCAATTGCCGTAGTTAATTAAAGTGTTCGGCTAAAACACTTTTGTGTTTGTTGGCAGGAATCGCACATACCCACATTGTCTAAATTAGTCCAATCAAGTCGCACCTTCTGCAGATTGTTTGCTTTTATTGAGCCTCATGTCACTTACATTTTTATCTTTGGAAACAAGAAGTGTGTGTCTAATCAATACAATGTATAGGTGAACATTGGCTGTCATGTTAATTTCTTCATTCACTTTCTTTTTGCCTTAGTCCCTTAGTTTAATCTGGGGTCACCAAAGCGGAATGAACCGCCAACTTCTCCAGCATATGTTCCATGCAGTGGATGCCCTTTCAGCTGCAACCCATCACTGGGAAACATCCATACACGCTCATTCACACACATAGACTACAGACAATTTAGCCTACCCAATTCACCTATACCACATGTCCTTGGACTTGTGGGGGAAACCGGAGCACCCATTCGAACACAGGGAGAACATGCAAACTCCACACAGAAGCGACAACTGCCCCAGCAGAGGCTTGAACCAGCGACCTTCTAGCTGTGAGGTGAACGTTCTACCCACTGCGCCACCATGCTGCCCGGCTGTCATGTTAATATAATTAAACAAATAGGATATATCTGAAGGGATGCCACAAAACTCAATTTAATATTGAACTGATCGGTACTACCTGCACGCTTCAATATGTAGATTCATTTAATAATTATCTAAACTGACTTTGTATGTTTCAATATATGTCCATGCGCAATGTCCAATCATTGAGCTCTGAAGTTAGGGACTTGTGAGATGTGCCGCAAGCCATTCGTGCCATCATTATTGGTCGGCTTTAACAGCTTAAGCTTTTGTTATTTAAACACTGAACACTGTGAAGAGGACTTGTGCTCAAGATATGAGAAGTGTGAACAAATGTTATGATGGACAAATTAAGTCTTGCTTCTGAACAGTAAAACTCAATTATTTCCAAGTATTACTGTATGTCAACGTGCTTGATGAGTATAGACCATTTTTATGTCATTGGCCCATGAACATTTCCAGCTTGTTATCAAACTATTTCATAACTCTAACAAAACACAATTCACTCATAACTCAATGTTAAAACAGCTATCATAACATTATTTATCAATATGTGGCTCTTTTTGGATTCTCGAGAGCTATAGAAATTAAAAATGTAAAACAGGAAATACATCAGGACCATTTTTTTCGTTTACACCCCTCAAAAGGGTCTATTCAGTTGTTTATGCCTTACACGTAAAGATTCAAGAAATTATGTCATGTTTGTAACTTTCTCATTGTGCTGCATATGTGAATAACTATTGTTAGATACCTGAAAAGCACTGTTTATTTTAGCAGTATCATTGCTCTATTGCATTTATTTGTGCTTTTGCTTGCTAGTCTTACTTTACATTCTGTATATACCGAACTGTACCAAACCCATGACCTTAAAACGGGGTCACAGAAACCCTCTATTTCCACGTGCCACTATGGCTAGGGGTTTCTTTATAGATGTAGGACATGCTGGCACAGAAGGTGGGTTTGATCTTGACTGGAGATTCATAAGGTCACACTGCACTCTAAGGCCCAGATCTACTGTCACTCTGCATTACTGCTTCTTCTCCTGCAGGTTCTGCGTGTAAGTTCAGAAATAAGCAATGCTTGCATGAGCTCACCACACACAGCCCACCCTTAATCTCCCTCTGCTTTCCTCTCAATGTGTTTGTGGTAATGACTTACACATGTCTCGATTAAGACTCTTGGCACTTGGCATGAGTCTTTCCCACTGGCGTTAACTGATACAGCTCTCCGTGCCTTTGCGCAGAGGAGAACTTGCCATGATTTAATACACTTTGCAAATAAGTGTATGCAGATAACAATCATGCATAAAGTACACCCAATATAATGATAATTTTAAGATAAAGGTTCTATGTCATCCGTCAAAAGCAGTTATGTGGATTCAAGTTGACGTTCAAGTTGAAATTCACACAACCACTTGTGCACTAGTAAGTCTCTTGAAGGAAGAGTACTTTCTTGACTTGCTTTTCATCTGTTTAAAGTGTGTTAGAGAGCTCTTTGAAGACTCAGAGGATCTAATAATTGTGCTTCTGATTGGTGATGCTGATCAAAGGAATTAGAGTCAATCTAATGCTGAATATTTCCTGAGTGGACCGTGATATCCCGACCTCCGTGAAGCTTCTTGTTCATGCAGGCAAACACTCTCTTGGGTAAATGTGACAGAGTTTATTTTTGACCACACATACATACGCATATGTGTGCACTTTCATCTCCGCGGGCCCTTTGTGAGGGCTGCTGCAGAGCCAATGGAAATGAGGTTCCCAGCTGTGTGCCAGCCGTGGCCCCCAGCTACACACAATGACCCTCGTGTGTCTGCGGAGGAATGCTTCTCGTACCCAGCCAGTGTGATTTTACATTATGTGCATATAGAGGAACTTAATACATGATTGTTTGGAATAATTCGCAATGGTTGGCTGATGACAGTATTCTGAACCGTAATATATTTTCTAAAGTGAAGCTTAACAAACTGTATAACTGACAATTGAGCAATTTCCCCTCAACTTATATTTAAATCAATGAATAGATGTATTTTTTTTTTCATTTCTTTTCGTTGTTTCCTTTTTAGACACAACTAAATAACTGGTAAGACTTGATTAATACATTAAATGAGCAAAATAACCCTTGTTTCTGTGCTATATGTCTCAATACATCAATAGGATTCCACCATAATTGATTTACTGTGGAGTCATATTGCATGGATATGAGTGTGACATTGCATTTATACAACAGTTTGACAGCACAAATGTGTACATATTTAAGAAACAATCACTAGTGTCTTATAAACTCATTTTGTGCATTTAACTTTCCTCCTGCAAGGACACCAATCTCAAAATTGTCAATTTAAAAGCTGAGGAAAAACTTGCATTGCCAATTCAAAAATGTCACTTTAGAATATGTACAGTGCCAAAAATTTTAATATCAAGGGAAAGTCCATTTATTTCCATAATTTGTTTTTAAAAAGTAAAACTTATATGTAATATTAGTTCACTATACACAAAGTGAAATATTTTAAGCCTTAATTTCTTTCAATTTTAATGATTATGGTTTAAAGATTTTTTAAAAAATCCAGTATTTCACAAAATTAGAATACAATAACAAAGTTTAACATAGGCTCCCTGTGTCCCAATCTAATGTTTTTTCATCCTTAAAAAACGTGGCAGGAAAAGGTACACAAGTGACAGGGATGACCGGAGTGTTGGGAGGATTGTCAAGCAAGGGTCATTCAGATTTCTGGGCGATCTTCATAAGGAGTGGACTGAGGCTGGTGTCAGTGCATCAAGAACCACCATACATCTGGATGACATGGGCTACAACTGTAGAATTCCATGTGTCAAGTCAGTACTGAACCAAAAAACAATGTCAGAAGCATCTATGCTGGGCTAAGGAGAAAATTTACTGGTCTGTTGCCCAGTAGTTCCAAATCCTCTTTTCAGATGAAAGCTAATTTTGTATTAATTTGAAAATCAAGGTCCCAGAGTCTGGAGGATATCTGGAGAGGCACAAACGTCAAGTTGCTTAGAGTCCAGTGCGAAGTGTCCACAGTCAGTGATGGTTTGGGAAACCATGTCATCTGCTGGTATGGGCCTATTGTCTTTTATCAAGTCCACAGTCAACGCAGCGGTCTACCAGGAAATTTTAGAGCACTGTTTGCTTCACACCGCTGACAAGCTTTTTGGGGATGACAATTTTATTTTCCAGCAGCTTTTGGCACCTGCCTACAAAGCCAAGTACCTGGTTTAATAGCCATGAATTAAGCTGAGGGAGCAGAGACCCCGAAAATGCAAACGAGCTGAAGGCAAATATCAAAGCAACTTGGGCTCTGATAACACCTCAACCGTGTCAAAGGCTGATCACCCTCCATGCCGCACCACCTTGAGGCTGTAATTAGTGCAAAAGGAGGGCCAACAAAATGCTGAGGATGTAATACAGTACATTAACACACTTTTCAGAAGGCCAACATGTATTTAAGATCCTTTTTATTGGTCACATGAAATATTCAAATTTTGTGAAATACAAGATTTTTTATCTTTAATCCACAAATAAAGACTGGAAATATTTTCACTTTGTTTTTGGTGAACTATAACGTAAAGTTTCACTTTTTGAAACAAATTATTGATATAAACAGACTTTCCCTGGATAGTAAATATTTTTTCACATTCACACACATTCACATTCCTGTATGAGCAACTTCAGTTTAGGAGGGCTATTGTGGTGCAGAGTGTTGCTCCTGCTTAAAACAAACATACATTATCAAGCTACAGTAATCAACATCTTCAAGATCACTAGAAAGCTATACAGGCGCAGGTTTGTGTTTGATTAAGGTTGGAGCTAAACTCTGCAGGGCAGTGGCCCTCCAAGACCAAAGTTGCCTATCACTATTTTACAACTTAGTAGTAAGAAATGCTGAGTTTCTTTGATGAAGATAATATTATCCTGCTGTATTAATTAGAACAAAGGTTTATTTATGACAGAGAGAAAAGGCTACTGAGCAAGATTGATTGAGCAAGTCTGTTGAGACTTCCAGAAAGAGTAATAATATTTAATAAACAACATCAGCTATTATACAATTGATTATAAATATTCAGAGACTTGAAAGGCAGGGGTGGATAAAATTACATGAAGATATATGATGTGTGTGCCTTGGCTTGAACAAGAATAGTTTAACTGAAGATTGTCCACTAGTTATACCCAAAACAAATCATTTGTCATGTCTATCCACTATAGAGATCTGATCGAGGTTAGGCTGATCTTGGTTGTGTACTTATAGTAGTTCAAATGTGTAGCTCACATTTAAAAAATCATTTAAATACAGTGCATCCAGAAAGTATTTCATAGCGCTTCACTTTTTCCACATTTTTTTATGTTACAGCCTTATTCCAAAATGGATTGAATTAATTTATTTTCTCAAAATTCTACACACAATATCTCCCTAATGACAATGTAAAAAAAGATTTTTTTGAAATTGTTGCAAATTTATTACAAAAAAAACCCTGAAAAAGTATGTACATAAGTATTCACAGCCTTTGCTGAATTTCTAAATTGAGCTCAGGTACATTCTGTTTCCACTGATCATTCTTGTGATGTTTTAGCAGCTTAAATAGAGTTCACCTGTGGTAAATTCAGTTGATTGGACATGATTTAAAAAGGCATACACCTGTCTATATAAGATCCCAGGGTTGACAGTCATGTCAAAGCACAAACCAAGCATGAAGACAAAGGAATTGTTTGAGGACCTCCGAGACAGGATTGTCTCGAGGCACAAGTTTGAGGAAGGTTACAGAAAAATCTCTGGTGCTCTGAAAGTTCCAATGAGCACAGTGGCCTCCATCATCAGTAAGTGGCAGATGCTTGGAACCACCAGGACTCTTCCTAGACCTGGCTGCCCATCTAAACTGAGTGATCAAGGGAGAAGGGCCTTAGTCAGGGAGGTGATCAATAACCTGATGGTCACTCTATCTGAGCTCTAGCGTTCTTCTGTGGAGAGAGGAGAACTTTACAGAGGGACAACCATATGTGCAGCAATCCACCAATCAGGCCTGAATGTTAGAGTGGCCACATGGAAGCCACTCACTGCCTGGAATTTGCCAAAAGTCATCTGAAGGACTCTCAGACCAAAAGAAACTAAATTCTCTGGTCTGGTGAGACTAAAATTGAACTCTTTGGAATTATTGCCAGCTGTTACTTTTGGAGTAAACCAGGCACCGCTCATCACCAGGCTAATACCATCCCTACAGTGAAGCATGGGGGTGGCAGCATTATGCTGTGGGGATGCTTTTCAGCAGCAGGAACTGGAAGACTATTCCGGATAGAGGGAAAGATGAATGCAGCAATGTACAGAGACATCCTGAATGAAAACTTGCTTCAGAGTGCTCTTGACCTCAGACTGGGGCGATGATTCATCTTCCAGCAGGGCAATGACCTAAAGCACACTGCCAAAATATCAATGGAGTGGCTTCACAACAACTCAGTGAATGTTCTTGAGTGACCCAGCCAGAGCCCAGACCTAAATCCTATTGAACATGTTTGGAGAGATCTGAAAATGGCTGTACACCGTCGCTTCCCATCCAACCTGATAGAGCTTGAGAGGTACTGCAAAGAGGAATGGGCAAAAATTTCCAAAGATAAGTGTGCCAAGCTTGTGGCATCATATTCAAAAAAGACTTGAGGCTGTAATTGCTGCTAAAGATGCATCAACTAAATATTGAGCAAAGGCTGTGAAAACTTATGTACGTGATTTTTCAGGGGTTTTTTTTTATAAATTTGCAACAATAACAAAAAAATATTTTTTCGTCATTATGGGGTGTTGTGTGTGAGGAAATAAATGAATTTTATCAATTCTGGAATAAGACTGTAACATAAAAAAAAGTGGAAAAAGTGAAGTACTATGAATGTTTCCCAGATGCACTGTATATATATATCTGAAGTGCAAACCTAAACATTCACCTAAAAACTCTATAATAACATTATAGAACACCAACAGTAAATGAACTCATACATATATAAAACTATTAACTATTGTTAAAAGACAATGTGTTTCATATTTTTTTTATTTCATTTACATTACAGCATTAATTTAGAGCCCAAATTTAGTTGAAATACAGACAACCCCAACAGCTGGGGTAAAAAATGTACAGTAAAAGTTTACCTAAGTGCTTGGATCTGTCCATAAATTAGGCAAATTTGAATTGAAACAGCCCAGCATTTTAAAAATGTACAAGAAGATAGCAAACATGTATATTAAAACTGAATCCTGCACACTGTAATTATTAGTTTTCCTTAAAACATCTCTTTTCCTCTAAACGTCCAACTCCCATGTGTGTGCTGATGTCCAGTCTCCCGCTGCTGCAGTGTGTGATGATTGCCGTGTGCAGACCACCCGCAGACCCTCGCAGCGCGAGACACACAGCGCTCATCTCGCAAAATTCAGCACAAGGCCTCCGCCACTACCACTGCCTCGGCCGCTGCCTCGTTTTACGCTAAATTAACCAACATAAATTGGCCGAACAGAGCAAAAAATGGTTTAATAGCTAGGGGTGTCTGCTGGAAAACAGAGAGTGGGTAGAGAGAGAAAGTTTTGGAGAGGAAAACAAGACCAAACCAGAACGAAAGATCGCTCGTAAAGTTAAAACCAAAGCCAGACGGAACTGAATGCTCTGGGTTTCAGATATTCTCTTTGAACAGTGAAATTCTTTCATAACTAGAGACTTTTTTTGGACTATTTTTAGGGCCAGAGAGCAGTGCAGAGAAAAAAATGAAGCAACATGCACGAGAATAGAAGATAATTATAAAGACTATAAAAAAAGTATAACTTGTGGCAAATAGTTAGTTTGGGGGCGAGAGGAGTGGGCATCTGCAATGAAAGATGAAAGATTTAAGATTTTTTTGGAGTGTTTTCACCAACTCCATGCAAAGACTGTAAAGAAAGTTCTAGGAAAAGGGTGGACCAGGGTTCATTAGGTGGGGAACAGGTGAACTAAATAAATCACTGAACCTTCTCTATTGTTCTGAATTACTCAAAAATAACTGATAAAAGAAAAAAGAAACCACTATGTCATGTGTTGTGTTGTGTGTGTCTGTGTGGGTGTGTTTTCGGTACTTTTTGGGTATTTCAGGACAGTAGAACAGGTTTAGTGAATTATTTAGTTCACCTGTTCCCCATCT
>CAIGQZ010001455.1:241958-272660 GCA_903798205.1 Danio tinwini | reverse complement strand
ATAGATAGATAGATAGATAGATAGATAGATAGATAGATAGATAGATAGATAGATAGATAGATAGATAGATAGATAGATAGATAGATAGATACTGTAGATATGTAGATAGATAGATAGATAGATAGATAGATAGATAGATAGATAGATAGATAGATAGATAGATAGATAGATAGATAGATAGATAGATAGATAGATAGATAGATAGATAGATAGATAGATAGATAGATAGATAGATAGATAGGATTCACTCTCAGGATGGCGCCGCGGATGGCTGCCTCGGTGTGGAGCTCTTCAGTGTTTGCACTATTTCTGTTAGTCTGTCCTGTTTTATGTTTATCAAACACGATCAGTTATACCAGGGATGAGCTGCTGAACATTCGGCAGTGCACACCAACTAATCACCAACTGGATTTTGATTTCTCTGGCGTTTTGCGGAACATTGTCATCGGCGCAGCAGCTGCTTTGTGGAAGAAATACAAGACCCGGCGGCGTGGAAAAAGAGCTGGCGCGCTCATCAGGCTGAGACAGCGCGGCTTCAGAACAGCGCTGCCTAGCATCCATCTAGCGAATCTTCGCTCGCTTCCTAACAAAATGGACGAACTACTTCTGCTCTCACGCGAAAACAAGAACTTTAACAACTCTGCTGCGCTGTGTTTCACAGAAACCTGGCTGAAAGAAGCCATTCCGGACAGCGCATTACACTTACCGGACTTTCAGCTGTACAGAGCAGATCGCGATACGGAGTCAACGGGCAAAACACGCGGTGGTGGGACATGCTTTTACATCAACAGGAGATGGTGTACGGATGTAACTGTGTTAAAGAAGATGTGCTGTCCTGATGTGGAAGCGCTTTTCATTAACTGTAAGCCGTTTTATGCACCGCGGGAGTTCTCCTCGTTCATTCTTGTCTGTGTTTACATTCCACCACAAGCACACGTGAGGACTGCGTTACAACAGCTGTCTGATCTGATCACAGAGACTGAACAACGACACCCGGACTCTGCTTTTATCATTCTCGGTGACTTTAATCAGGCAAAACTCACACACGAGCTGCCTAAATTCAAACAGCACATCACATGCCCCACCAGAGACAATAACATTTTGGATCATGGCTACACCACAATAAAGGATGCATATCGCTCTGTCGCCAGAGCAGCTTTAGGACTCTCCGACCACTGCCTGGTTCATCTTATACCAACTTACAGGCAAAAACTTAAAACTACTAAGCCAGTATTAATGACTGTTAAGAGATGGACCAACGACACAGAGCAGGTCTTACAAGCCTGTTTTGAATGCACTGATTGGAGTGTTTTTGAAGCTGCAGCCACCAACCTAGACGAGCTCACAGAGACTGTAACATCATACATCAGTTTCTGTGAGGAGTTATGCATTCCTACCAGGACCTACTTATCATTTAACAATGATAAACCATGGTTTACACCAAAACTTAGACAGCTTCGTCATGAAAAAGAGGATGCCTACAGGAGCGGGGACAGGATTTTATACAATCAGGCCAGGAACACACTGACAAAGGAGATTGGTGTGGCCAAGAAAAGCTATGCCAAAAAGCTGCAAAACCAGTTTTCTGCCAACGACCCTGCATCAGTATGGAAAGGCCTGAAAGACATCACAAATTATAAAACGCCATCCCCCAGTATCGACTGCAACAAACATCTTGCAAACGAGCTGAATATCTTCTATTGTAGATTTGACACCTCTGACCAGACACCTCACACCCACCCGGATCATCTCCCTACACAGCCATCAACACCTCCAGCCATCTCCCTCTCACCCCCTGCACTTCAGATCAGTAAGGATAATGGGCATCAGATCCTCAGTAAACAGCCATCAACACCTCCAGCCATCTCCTTCTCCACCCCGGCACTTCAGATCAGTGAAGATAATGTGCGTCAGATCTTCAGTAAACAGAGGAGACGAAAAGCACCAGGTCCAGATGGTGTTTCACCAGCCTGTCTGAAAACTTGTGCGGACCAACTGCCTCCCATTTTCCCACAGATCTTCAACAGATCACTGGAACAGCGCAAAGTTCCATCCTGCTTCAAATGCTCCACCATCATCCCAATACCAAAGAAACCAAAGATCACAGGACTCAATGACTACAGACCTGTTGCCTTAACATCTGTGGCCATGAAGTCATTCGAAAGACTGGTGCTAGCTTATCTGAAGGACATCACTGGACCTTTGCTGGACCCCCTGCAGTTTGCCTATAGAGCAAACCGGTCTGTGGATGATGCAGTCAACATGGGACTGCATTATATCCTAGAACATCTGGACAAACCATGGAACTACGCAAGGATACTGTTTGTGGACTTCAGTTCTGCCTTTAACACCATCGTCCCATCACTGCTCGAGAACAAACTGACCCAGCTGTCTGTCCCTAGCTCTGTCTGTCAATGGATCACCAGCTTTCTGACAGATAGACAACAGCTAGTCAGAATGGGCAAAATCACATCCGACAGCCGCACCATCAGCACTGGTGCCCCCCAGGGATGTGTTCTCTCCCCACTGCTCTTCTCCCTGTACACAAACGACTGCACTGCAAAAGACCCCTCCATTAAGCTCTTGAAGTTTGTGGATGACACTACTGTTATCGGCCTCATCCGGAACGGTGACGAGTCTGCATACAGACAGGAGGTGGAGCGGCTGGCTTTATGGTGCAGATACAACAACCTGGAGCTGAACACGCTCAAAACAGTGGAGATGATAGTGGACTTTAGGAGAAACCCCCCTGCACTCCCCCCACTCACCATCATGAACAGCCCTGTGGCTGCAGTAGAGTCATTCCGGTTCCTGGGCACCACCATCTCTCAGGATCTGAAGTGGGACATTCACATAGACTCCATTGTAAAAAAAGCCCAGCAGAGACTGTACTTCCTTCGTCAGCTGAGAAAGTTCAACCTGCCACAGGAGCTGCTCGTACAGTTCTACTCAGCTGTCATCCAATCCATCCTCTGCACTTCAATCACCGTCTGGTTCAGCTCAGCTGCCAAAACCGACCTCCGTAGACTACAGCGAATAGTCCGGACTGCTGAACGAATCACTGGCACTACCCTTCCCACACTTCAAGAACTGTACTCTTCCAGAGTGAGTAAAAGGGCTCGTAAAATCACTCTGGACGCCTCACACCCAGCACACTACCTGTTCGAACTGTTACCGTCTGGTCGGCGCTACAGAGCACCAAGCACAAAAACAGATAGACACAGGCCATCTACCTCATGAACAGTTAAATATTCCCCTACTGTGCAATAAACGTGCAATACTTTCTCATACGCACTTGTACACAGCACCTTATAACCTGTATATTTACAACATATCTGTACATACATTCAACATCCAGATCTTTTTGACTAACTGCATCTCTGTTTAATGTTTATTGCCTTTTCTTTTCTTGTATTTAATTTTGTGTTGTCACTCGTCACTTTATGTACACTGAAAGCTTCTGTTGCCAAAACAAATTCCTTGTGTGTGTGAAGCACACTTGGCAATAAAACTGATTCTGATTCTGATTCTGATTTTGGTGTGGAGTTTGCATGTTCTCCCTGTGTTCGAGTAGGTTTCCTCCGGGTGCTCTGGTTTCCCCCACAAGTTTAAGGACATGTGGTATAGGTGAATTGGGTAGGCTAAGATGTCCGTTTATGTGTAAATCGAAGTGTATGGGTGTTTCCCAGTGATGGGTTGCAGCTGGAAGGGCATCCACTTTGTAAAACATATGCTGGATAAATTGGTGGTTCATTCCGCTGTGTCGACCACAGATTATCAAAGGGACTAAGCAGAAAAGAAAATGAATGAATATAAAATAAATTAATATATACTTTTCTGCTACAAGCCAGCACTGAGAGTACAACGCTCAGTGCTGGGAATCACCCACATACTTTATATATATTATATGTGGTGGTGCTAAGAAAATAATCAATATTCATGATGTCAAAGTTATCCTACTTCATAAAAAAATCGGTTATGTAATAAAAGCTGTTATTTCCTTTTGTCAGCAATTAATGATGACTGAAAACTTGGATTTAAAGAATTTTTTTTTTCATAAAGCTCAAATATTCAAATATATACCTAATCATGCTTATTGTCATCAATTTTAGTCACAACAATGGGAATTAAGATTGTGCTGGTATTACATGACTCACCCTAGTATATATTTTGGATTTCTGGATATCACCTATCCCTAATTGAAACAAGAGAAAAGAAGGAATTACCTGACAACTACATCACTTTAGTTCCTAGTGTACTTTTCTTTGAAGTAGGAACTAATTAAGTTCCCCTAATAGGCAGCTAAAATTAATCCCAGTTCTTGTGGTGCACTGAAAAACTGTTTCTGCCAATGGTTCTAGGAACTGTTAAAAAAAATATTTTTACATTCCATATGTCCACACACCTTTGGGTTTTTACAGTTTTAGAAAGCTTAGTATTGTGGAATGCTTTATGAATGGGTCTCTAAATAAAATTATTAGCATATTTTCCAGATTTTTATCAAAAAATAAATGAGATTTTATCAGACAATGTCTTTGTGGTGCACAAACAGGTGTGTCTTCTGTATCTCTGGTTGGTTTGGAATACGTTTTGAGGTGAAGGCTTCCCACAGGCTTGATGACAGCACGACATTAGAACGAGGAGAAACAGAGTTTGCATTTCAGGTGTGTGTTAGTGTATTTGTAAGTGTACAGTCTTATCCTCTCAAGGGCAAATGCTCCAGAAATACCACATCAAATACACCTGGGTGGAACTGCCAGACATTTCTTTGGCTCTTAATTGCCAAACTTCCACTGAGGTGCGACTTCTAGGCCAGTACGTCTGAAATGAAATGCAGTGGTGTGTGTGCGGGCGATGAGGACAGTGTGTAGTATGTTACAGCCGTCACAGACCCCCACCTCTCCTCACTTCCCCCCAACTGCCATCGCACCAGCGTGGGGTGGTAATTGATTCTCCTCATGCCATTAGTCTTTGAGACAGAGATGCACCAACAAGGGAGGGTGCTGTCACTTAGAGCCCAGAACGGTGGCCAGTTTACACACACACATTCTCACGCAATACAAAACTAACACACACACACCTATTACTTGTGTCCGCCAAGGTCTAGGAAATCAAGGGCAAAGCACAGACACACGTTTACAATAAATACATGAACAAAATGCATTTCTATAAAAGGAAGGAATTGTTTATTTTCTTTTTTTTTATGTAATAAGAGGTTGAAGCACAGCTTGTCTCTTAAGCTGATGTAACTGACAGTACTAGTGGTTACTGTGACCCATTTTTTTTAAGCTTGCATGTATGAACTGTGTGTGTGTGTGTGTGTACATGTGCAGTATATGTGCCTGACATTCCTGCTGGTAGGTATGTATCTCAACCTAAGACAGCACACCTGTACACTGTTAGTGGTTCACTGACAGTCGGACTTGACAAATCTGGAAAGCACCTGTGAAATTCACAATCTACAATCACATCACTAGACTGCAATGCAATTCCTGGAGTTGTGTTTTTATACATTTGATGGGAAAGCTGTAATAATTATGCTCCATTTGGTAACCCAAATTAAGGGTATGAAAAGGAAACAAACAATGAACACTCGTGTTTTTTTGTTAACAAAGATTAAGAAATAACAAATGCATTGCGTGTTGTTTTAGGATTTGGTTAATGCATTAACTGATGATAATAATAACTAATCATATGTTGTTAATAGTTAAAATGATGTTTAAAAATGCTAATTTACTGAATGGTTCATACATTTTATTTGCAACCATTTAGGGAAGCAAGTGTTTGAAGTGTATCTGACTGGAATATGTGATCCCACAGTATGGATACTTGCTGCTGGCTGATGTCCCTCTCTTTCTCTTTCTCTGCGACTTCCCGGGCACTCACTCAGCGCAGGCGCATTACAACAGCTTGAAGCAGTTTGTTGGTGTGTTACTATAGTTATGGCCAACCACAGTCTATTCTGTCACATCATGGTTTAACTTTTTAAACTTTACAGTGTCTTTTTCACAGTTAATGCTGCTAACTTGCATGCTTCAGGTTATATCAGTTTAAAAATTCCAGTGCAATATGTGACAGAAACTCAATACTCTTGCGAATGTTTCTCTCTCAGCTCTTGTTTTTTTTTTTTTTTTTAATCAACATTTTCTTGTGCTGCAACACATAAGCGGAATGCAGGTATCAGAATACCCATATTGAACAGTCGGCTAAGATTAAAGTAAAATGACAAGTGGAAGAATTTTTTAAATGACAGCAGCCAAAATAACTCATTACCATTGACCATTACCATTGATCAACAACAAAAGACTAAATTACAATACATGTTCTTAAGAATAACCTTTTCTTTTAATGCTATAGACCCTTTTTCCTAGAATGCAAAATTACCCATTATGCTTTGTGTGTATGCGCAAGGAGGATGCTAAGAACTTCTGGTCGACAGCTCATGCATGTAAAGAGTCACATTCAGAGAGCTTTGAAACGATAGTTTTAATCTATTTTACTTGCTTTTAACATCTTTGAACTAATACTGCTGTCGATCAGCACCACCTCCTGGACTGATTATTTTAAAAATGTGATCTAATGGGATGGAAAACAACTGTTGTAAGGCATTTTTTCCTCGTTATCAGATGGCATCTTGTGCTGTTTAAATGAAACCTTGTCATGGCTAAAGTTAACATTTTCTCTTTCTTTCAAATATATAACCAACCCAAACAAATGGAATTCACCAAAATGTTTTACACATATACACGCAGCTCGTACTGTTCCACCAACACATTGACTTAATAAGTGTCACAACGTAAAATAAAGTAGCATTTTGAAATGGCAGAAAAACACAAAATGTAGTACAGTAAATACTACACCATACAAACTAACTAAATGAAACAATCGATCCCGATTAGAATTAACTTGCAAATCAGCCAGAATAGTATCAGTAACATACTTTTTTTGTTATTTTTGGAAATTACATGGCTTACATACCAGCTAGTTTTATGCCAGTAATATGGTTTGCTTTTTATAATGCAGTGAGGTATTGTTTGTGTGTGTGTGTTTTCATTGAAGAGCTGCAGAGTACAGTATAACAGCTGACAGATCGAGAACTCTGATGCTATATTTCAGCATTTGATCTGACGGCAGACACTAAATTAGGAGAACATTTTTCTCTCGCACTTGAACCTTATCTGACAGAAGTATAATGGCTTTAACACGGGTCTTTCTTTCAAAATTTAAATTTTGCATCACAAAATCACTCCGTAAGCCACTTTAACAGTATTGATAACAAGTTAAAAAATGCTGCTCTGGCTGATGACAATTCCTAATAAAGTTTTACGTGTTACAATATGAACGATTTACATGCTACACTATGGACTTTTTTTTTTACAATGTAAACCGAATCACACTGATGATCACAAAACCATAATACAAACCAAGCTGACAATTTTGTGAACCATCCCACCCCTAGTGGAGATAACCACTTTTTGATGTTTTCACACAGGAAGAAATCAGGAACAATTATAGTTCTACAGAAGGAGCGCCATACTGAGGAACTACATTAGCTCCTACTTCACAGCAGAATTTAATCTTGCACAGTTTAAACTACAGTGATGTAAGTGTACATAGACTGGACAAATGCATGCCAAACAAGAAACACTGGTATAGATTGCTTTAAACTGTTGTTCAGAAAAGCTGAAGTAGCAGCATGACCAAGATGTCCTTGTCTACAGTGTTGTTCAGCTTTGATGATATGTAGCACTGCAAGTTGTCATAAGTAAGTTTGTCATTTTGCTGTTTCAGTTGTATAACTAATATGTTTATCACACATCAACAATGAAAAAAACCCCAGCTTTGATCAGCATCGTCTGTGTTGATTTTGTCGAATGCCATGTTTGATGTCTCTGTTGGCTAAGTAATGTCACTTCAGATTTCCTGCTGGTGGTGTGAATGATTCAGGTGAAGAAGTGGGTATTCAGATGATAAGCGCTGCAGGATTGCCAAATATCCTTCTGTGCTATGATTAATAATAAACTTTAATTGGTGTTTAAGGGCCTAGATTATGTGATGGCCTTAGTGTTATCCCTCTTTAGAGTAAAACTGGAACGATGTGTCATTACTTTTTCTGTATGCCAAGTTATTTGTTTGCTCAGGACCTCATATGTGGAACTGGACGTTTAATGCTACTTGAACAGATTGTATAGAGAGACTTTCTATGCATTAGTAAGCTGCCAGCGGAAGGATGTTTATTGTACCATTCTGAAAAGATGCCTGCTAATGAACAAGACATCCTTGAAGTAGATAAGCATTCAAGGTGTATGTGTGTTCTTCATCGCAAGATACTACAAGACTGGAGCTGATATTCACCTCTAGTCATCCCGACCACAGAAATATCCTCCTGTTGTGTCTGATTTCTGTTTTCTTGGTGAAGTAATCATTGGAGATATTGTTGAACACACACATGTGGGCGTTTCCGGGAGATTATCATTCGTTTGCGGGCATCCAGGAGTCTCTATGCATATGCGGGAGACTTGAGATGTCTGTACATATAGATTTTAACCTGACTGGTTAAAATATATATACACACACACTGCATATAAATGATGTTGTTGTATAAGAGTATATATGTGGTTGATTTGAGGTCAAGAAGAGCAGCCTAAGAACTCTCAGTGAGTTTTACTGTGAGCTGGCTTTTGCTGATGAAACTGCAAACTATCTTCAGTAATCTCATTGATTGATTGAATCTCTGACTCCGGGTCTTCTTTATCTGACACAGCGGTCATTTTTGGGTTGAAACTGTCTGTTCCCTAAATAGTTTGGAGAAATAATTTCATTTGAAAAAAATGTTTTTAGGGAAGCTCAGGCCTGGTGGTTAGTTTCTACGTTAAGACTAACATACAGCGCATCCGGAAAGTATTCATAGCGCTTCACTTTTTCCACTTTTTTTTTATGTTACAGCCTTTAAAAACCTGAAAATTCACATGTACATAAGTATTTACAGCCTTTGCTGTGAAGCTCTAAATTGAGCTCAGGCACATTCCACAGATCATTCTTGAGATGTTTCAGCAGCTTAATTGGAGTTCTCCTGTGGTAAATTCAGTTGATTGGACATGATTGGAAAGGCATACACCTGGCTATATGAGGTCCCAGGGTTGAGAGTGCATGTCAAAGCATAAAGCAAGCATGGAGACAAAGGAATTGTCTGTAGACCTCCAAGACAGGATTGTCTTGAGGCACAAGGCTGGGAAAGGTTACATAAAAACTTCTGCTGCTCTAAAAGTACTAATGAGCACAGTGGCCTCCATCATCCATAAGTGGAAGATGTTTGGAACCACCAGGACTCTTCCTAGAGCTGGACGGCCATCTATGCTTAGTGATCGGGGGAGAAGGGCCCTAGTCAGGGAGGTGATCAATAACCCGATGGTCACTCTGACTGAGCTCCAGCATTCTTCTGTGGAGAGAGGAGAACTTTACAGAACAACAACTAACTGTGCAGCAATCCACCAATCAGGCCTGTATGGTAGAGTGGCCAGACGGATACCACTCTCCTCCTGGAATAACTCTTTGGAGTGAATGCCAGGCATCACATTTGGAGAAAACCAGGCACCGCTCATCACCAGGCTAATACCATCCCTACAGTGAAGCATGGTGGTGGCAGCATCATTCTGTGGGGATGTTTTTTCTGCAGCAACGTACAGAGATATCCTAAATGAAAATCTGATTCAGAGAGCTCTTGACCTCAGACTGGGGCAACAGTTCATCTTCCAGCAGTACAATGACCCAAAGCACACCCCCAAAATATCACTGGAGTGGCTTCCCGTCAACTCTGTGAATGTCTATGAGTGGCCCAGCCAGAGACCAGACCTAAATCCTATTGAACATTTCTGAAGAGATTTGAAAATGCCTGTACACCGTTGCTTCCCATCTAAACTGATAGAGCTTGAGAGGTACTGCAAAGAGGAATGAGCAAAAATTCCCAAAGACAGGTGTACCAAGCTTGTGGCATCATATTCAAAAAGACTTGAGGCTGTAATTGCTGCCAAAGATACATCAACAAAGTATTGAGCAAAGGCTTTGAATAGTTATGTACATGTGATTTTTCAAGTATATATTAATTATATTTTTTTAAACAATTTTTAAAAATATTTTTCACATTGTCATTATGGGGTATTGTGTGTAGAATTGAGGAAATAAATGAATAAAATTTCGGAATAAAGCTGTAACATAAAAAAAATGTGGAAAAAGTGAAGCGCTATGAATATTTTCCAGATGCTCTGTAGCTACCAAGTGCGAAAGCCTTAGTAATGGCCCAGCATACACACAACATCATAAGGCATTGATATTAGGTTAGATGTTGGTCACCAGCATCTAAGGACAAGGTTATTTTGACGTCCAATAATGATGTGAAATTAAGTCAATATTTTGTTGATTTTAGGTTGTGTTGGAAAGTGACCAATATCCAACATCGAGCCAACACCTTAAACCAACGACGTTAATGACGTCAAATACTGACCTTTATTCAACAGATATAACAACCAAATTCCAATGTCTGATATATGTCATATTGGTAATGTCCACACAACATCAAGCTGTAACATCATTAGACAATGATATTTTGTTGTTTTTAGGTTGCGTTGGAAAGTAACCAAAATGCAACATCTGTCTGACGTTAGACATTGACGTCTGCCTGACATTGGGTTCTGACATCAACCCGATTATCATTTCCAATCAAAATGCAACATCCCACGACATTGGGTGTTATGTCAATTTGATGTCCTGTGCATGCTGGGAGATTTGAAAGACATTTTACAACTTTTACTATTTTACTCTAAATCTTGTTGTCTTTGCTAACTTTTGTTTTCAAGTCTTCAATATCTTTAAGATTTAGATTTAAATTACATTTCTTGTTTTTTTGAACAAGTTGGTAATGCTTTTGTTTGGAGTTTCCTACATTATCATTCGCTAATGTCATGTTGCTCAAATTATATTACTTAGTTCTCTGTGCAATAGTCTTGCACCTCAAAACATTTAGTCCAGAGGTCAGCAACCCTGTTCCTGGAGAACAAGCTTCCTGCAGATTTCAGTTGCAACCCTAGACAAACACACCTGTCTGTAATTATCAAGTGTTGCTTCAGGTCCAAATTAATTGGTTCAGGTGTGTTTGATCAGGGTTGGAGCTGAATTCTGCAGGAAGCTAGCTCTCCAGGAACAGGGTTGCTGACCCCTGATCTAGTCATTAGTTAATCATATAAAGCAGGGGTGCTCAAACCTGTTCCTGGAGATCTACCTTCCTGCAGATTTAACTTGCAACCCATATCAAGCACACCTGACTGTAATTATCAAGTGCTGTTCAGGTCCTAATTAATTGGTTCAGGTGTGTTTGATCAGAGTTGTAGATCTCCAGGAACATGAGTGAGTACCCCTGATATAAAGCATTGAATAAAAAATGCATAATTTAGTTATCATAAACTTTCAGGCATTTTCTTTTTAAATTTTCTATTTGACTTTTTAATCCATCTAAAAAGGAGGGAAAGTAGAGATGGGTGAGGGGTTCTTCAAGATGAAGATATTGAGATAAGAAAACTTTGGTTATTTATAGTGAGTTAGGAGTCGTCTGATTGGATAATCGATCATAGGCTAATGCAGGAACAACTGAGAACAATCATAAGCATGTTATCCTCTCGAAATGTGTTTATACATAAACTTCACTTCAAGAGTTCACACTTAGCTGATGATTGATAATAAAGCTTGTTTGGCATGCTGTCCCGGGAGAGAGCCCTGAGCTTGTAAGATCCTCGAGCCCTGGGCTCCCTCCAATTTGCAGGGCGAGAGGGGAGTTTGTGCTCAGGTAGATCTCGATAAACTACCCAAAGAAGCCCTTTACGCTCAGGACAGCAGCCGAGTATTGAAGGAACTTCTCAAGAGGCATGGGTCTATGCTATATCCGGCTGCTGGATATAACTTTGTGGAAGAAGTTAGAGTAGAGAAGCTCTTGCTAGAGTGAAGTTGGAAACAGACTCAGCGGTAGTCTGGGCAAGTGGCGTGGAAGGGGCTGGGAGTGACTCCTGCGGGAGTCAGAGCCGGGGTTGGCGGGGCTTCCACGGGAGTCAGGGAAGTTTTTTTGGGGCGGTGGAGACTCCTGTGAGAGAGGGGTGTGAGTTAGAGGGGGGCGGGTATGGAACTCCTGCGGGAGTTGAGCTAGAGGGACTCAGTGGGAGTTAGAGCTGTGTGAGTGAGGGCCTATGTGGAAAGAAGGAAAGAATAGGGGATTACTCAATGCTATAAGAAAGAAAGCTGAAAATTAACGCTGTGATAGGAGATGGGGAGGGGGTGAAGAAGTATAAGAAAACGAAGAGATGGAAAATAGGGAGTAAAAGGTAGCGGAAGCACTCAATGCTGTAAGGAAGTAAGAGAAGGGGCGGATAAGTGCCGGAAGGAAGATAGAAAGGGTGGATGGAGGATCTCGACGCTAGAAATAAGAAAAGTGAATTTGTGATTTTTATTTTTATTTATTTTATTTTTATTTTTTTCCTAGTGGCCGGGCGGGGGAAGTGATTGACTCCTGCGGGAGACAGAGCTGCGGGGGCGTTACTCTTGCGGGAGTCTGGGAGAGGGAGGGGGCAGTGGAGACTCCTGCAAGAGGTGGCCGTGGCGGGACTCATTTTAGTCACTCCTGCGGGAGTTAGAGCTGGGGATTGAGGGCCTATTTGAAAAGAGAAAGATCCTTTGGGAAGAGTGTGTATTTGGAATGGTGTGGAGTGTAATAGGTTGGATGAGGGTTAGCCTCTGTAGCCATCTGTCATGGTCTTCTGAAATGAGAAAAAAGAGAATCACAAAAAAAATCTTTAACAACATTGTACATGTACAGCAGACATAAATTGTTTTAGCTGGTATCCATGCGAGGCATCTTAATAAGGGCATGGGCAACTGTGGATGGAAGCGCTTTTTGTTAATTCATGGTATGATAGCTTGCATGGTCTGATAGCTTCGTTGATGCAAAGTGCAAAGATGGTAGAGGTGGGCATTCGTCTCCCCGCAGGATGGCAGATGGATGGAGAGCTGAGGATATGGGGTGTGGCTTATCTGGTGGTATTATATATATATTTTTTTAATATATCAACAGCCAACATAAAGCCCTGAACTTAAACAAAGTCACCACTTTGTGTGAATGTTTGTTATGGGCTTTACTTAAATACATGAATAAATGGCATTAGGTTTGGAATCATAATGTGATTAAAATCACAAGCATATCTAGCCCAGTTCATTCACAAATTCAGAGTCCATTCTTAATCTGTCAAGAGAGAGGGTGGGACCATCTCGAGTTTTAGAGCTCATTGGATGGTGGTGCTTCACTTTCCAGCTATTGGCTCAAAGAAGTGTCAATCAAAAGGCCGGCAGCCATTTTGACTAAATCACGGTGGTTTTGACTGGAGACGCTACTGAACGCACTCCAGCGAGTGGTTTGGATGACAACAGTGCATTTAATGCATGTTTATCAATGTATAAATATGCTGTGGACTAATGTTTTGTGGATTGGATTGCCTGGACCCTTGCAGTTGAATTACTTAGGATGATATGGATCTTTGGACAGGCGGGATGTTTGAGAGGTGAGTTATTTTGTATAACTTATTCTATTTGCGCTAGTCTCATCTTTCAAAGATTTATAAAATGTTTAGTTTTTGTTGGAAAGTGGTTATTTTTGGCGAGGCTTCCCTTTGGAGCGTGCTCTGTACATTACCACTGGTGCACCGCTAGGAGAGCTGTGAGGGTTCGGTTTTATTGCAATGGCTTGAATCGCCGACGTCTTGAGAGTTTAGGCTTTGATGTTGTTGAAGTTGTTGATGAAATTGTTGTTGGAGTTATAGTTGGAGATGCAGTAGCAGTAGCAGCTGGTGCGCAGTGGGGTGTTCTTCAAGACGAAGATATTGAAATAAGAAAACTCTGGTTATTTATAGTGAGTTAGGAGTCATCTGATTGGATAGTCGATCATAGGCTATTGCAGGAACAGCTGAGAACAATCATAAGCACATGATCCTCTCGAAATTTGTTTATACATAAACTACACATAGAGACAGAGGACAACACAAGTTACTGATTCTGACAATGGATTAGCACCCAGAAAATAATCAGGGTCAACAGTAGAGAGGAAAAAGAAGAGGAGTAAGGATGCGTGGTGGAAGGGTAAAGAGACACAACAGAGCTTGAAGCAGAAAAGGCCAAGGACATAGGAGCACAAAATAAGGGCCACTACAGTAGACCATGTTGTCAGTCATGGCTTTACAATGGCAGAGGTTGTGATGTAGATGGGAATCAGTGACCTGATCAAATGGCATGTGAGGTGTAGACAGACTGCATTACAATTTTTTCATATGGTGCTGCATACAACGGAAAGTTCTGCCTAATCAGGTCATACTAACAGAGTGCACTGTTATTTTTACAAAGCGAGTAGGCATTTTGATTATTAAAAGCATTGATTTTTTAATTGATATCCGCTCCAGGATGGAGTAACATATCCTTTCTTATGTCGTCAGGATTATTAATAAAGTTGAATATTGAATGAAGACCCAAGATAATATGATGACCTAAGTGTCATCCCTCTTCAGAGTAAAACTGGAATGATATGCGTGTCATTGCTTTTTCTGTATGCCAAGTTATTTGTTTTCTCAGGATCTTCAGGCCCATCGAAAAAGAGATGCAACTCGAACAGCTGTCATGAGATGTGATTTTTACTGTGTGTTAAAGAATTAATGATTTTAAGATTCTATTGTATGGAAGAGCTTAGTTTAATTTCTATACTTAGTTAGCTGCCAGTGGAAAGCTATTTATTGTACTATTTTGATAAGATGCCTGCAAAAAAAGCAAGACATCCTTAAAGTAGATAAGCATTCATTGTGTATGTGTCTGTGCTTTTCATCATTGGAGACATGAAGACATGCTGAATTTCATCTCTGATCATCCTGACCACAGAAATATCCCCGTTATGTCTGACCTTTTTCTGTTTGAAGTAATCATTGAAGTTATTGTTGTGTACGCACACACATGTGGAAATGTAAGTCTCTCTGTTTCAACCGATCAGGTAAAAACACCTATATTCATGATGAAGTTAGTGATGTATGTTACACTATAATTGCTGACAGTTTAAGCAGGGCGGCCTGCGAACTCTGAGAGAGTGTTGAAGCTGGCTTCTGCTGAGAAAATTGCAAACTATCTACAGTAAACATTTTTCATTGAATCATTGACTTCGGGTCATTTTTGGGTTAAAACTGTCAGTTTCCCAATCTTGTCCGTTTAACGGAGAGCGAGCGACTTCCAGCAACCTCCGTCTACATGAGCCATAGCCATTGGCGACCAGGTGGGTGTGTCGAGCAACGCGACGAAGTTAGGAATCCTTCAACTTTATGCAAATGAAAGGCTTTTTCTCAGAGTGTGCTTTAATCTCTGCCTCAGCTGTGTCAGATAAGCAGCACAGTGACAGACATGAAGCAGACAGCGGACAACACATACAGCGCAAACATTTAACATTGCATTGTTTTTGCACTGCAAATGTGACAGGATACACGTTAATATCCACTGCTGTATTGATATTCGTTATGTTAATGTACAAAATAAACCTGATTTAACATCCACAAACTGGGATTGAAGCATCTTCTTTTTTTTTTTTTTTTCATTGAACATGTACTGACATGCGGCTGTGGTGATAAATTTAAGATGGTAAAATTGCTGTAATTTATTACAAACATGAACTGTTTTAAAAAACTTGTAAAACTCATTCTTGATCACACTGGTTGATGATCACAGCGAGCTGAACAGATCTTTTAATCCCATTTGCTTTGTGCTTGTCCTGTCTTGTTGATATGATTATACACGTTACTGCGGAGACATGTTAATACGCGGCTGTCAATCAATTCGGTGGGCGGGTTTATATCTGATTATAATGTCAGATAATAAAAAAGAGACTTACAGTCTTTATATCGCCCCAATATGATTGTCGACACTATAACTACACAGTTCTGTTCAAACAGCTTACAAAAGATGATTTTTATCATAGGTGCCCTTTAAAAATTGTTTGAAAAAAATTTATATTGTTCCAGGCAACCACTGTAGTGCCATTTCTCCACTTGTTATCAAACACCATACTTAAAACATGTAAAATCCTACAACAATTATTGTCTATCACTACACTGAAAGTGACTTTGTTGAAGAACAGTTCATCTTCACTGTTTACTATTAAACATTTGTTTTAGATTGATCTGTCTTTTGAAGATTACATAAAAAGATGCCTAATCATTTGAGAAGTTATAAATTATTTTGTGACAAACAGCATCTGATTGTCACACAATTCCTAACAGAAATTCAATGTGCATCCAAAATCAGAGACTTCTAGTCTATAGAATATGAAACAGTACATCAGCAAATTATTACGTACAAATTCAATATAAATAAATAAATAAATGTTTTGCCAATCGTGTCAAGGTTTTAACGTTATAACGTTATAGGTTATGCTGTCGTAAACAACAAAGCAACAAACCCTTGTATGTCCAAACAATGCGACCCAAATAATAGTGTAGTTACAGCAACGAGAGTCTAACTGAACTACGCTAACCATTAAGGAAGACACGCTGAACCCAACAAAGATAATACTAAGCAGATTATGCCAAATCCTTACCAGCATATCACAATCAGTCATTAACATTTCTGTTTCCATGACGACAAACTGTCATTAGCACAACCGTCTACGAAACAATTGTCATCACCATAACAATCAGCCACAATCTTTGTAACCATAGCAGCCACAATGATTGCAGTTGCTGTCTGTCATGTTGTCATTGCGCTGATATCACCCATCAGGTTTGCGCGTGAAGCCCTTCACACATTCTCACATAGATCAGTTGAAGTTGCCCATTAATTGGAGCTGCTACTCTTTTCTTTATCTATTTTTGTTTGGCTGTTGACCAACGTGAGCGTGGTCCTCGATTGCCCGCGTCTCTGGGTCGACTAATTAAGACTCCAGAGAGCCTCTAATTGCTGTTGCGTGCCTCTCCGTGAAACGAGGGAAACTTCTCTCCTGTTGCTGCCTGGAAAAATGAGTGCGAGAGTGCGGCAGAATTAAAAGGCTTATGTAAGCTTGTGGTGGAACTATTAAATACTAAGCAACTCTCTTTTTTTGTCTTGTGGGGAACTGCCACTTGATTTAATAGGGCTCATTAAAAGTGCATATCGCATATAGAGCCTCTCCCAACTTGACACAGACATATGCATACACAACTTCAGAGAACCAGAACATAAGGGAGCATGTAATAAGGAATCTGGAAAGTGGTGTGGAAGAAGATGCTGCCCTGTGAATAGCACAAATGGATATTTGAGCAAATATTAAATGATTTATTGACTAATAGCAAGGACAGTGGTGGAAAGAGTACTGAAAATCATACTTAAGTAAAAGTACCATTACTTGGCAAAAAATGTAGTGAAAGTAGAGTAAAAGTATTTGTTGCCAATATTACTTAAAGTATGAGTAAAAAGTAGCCCTTTCAAAAGTACTCAAGAGTAGTGAGTAGTGAGTATTAAGGCTCGTACACATCGGGACGCTTTTCCTTTGCGTTTATCGTCAGCGTTTTCCAAGACGTTTTTCCGGATTCAAACCCAAGCGATTTTCACAGGCGTCGAGCAGAAGAGTATGCAAAATCACTCCTTGATGTTAGATGGCGCTACACAAATTTAAGCTCCTGACAGTCGCTTGTAACACAGAGAAAGAAGACAAAGTTGACACGTTTGTTGTTATGGATGGTTCAAGCAGCAGCTCCAGCTCTAGAGATAAAGAAATGATTATTGTTCACCAGTGCAATAAGCAGCTCCACGTTCATCACGCCTCTGGGCATCTTCTTCAATGTGCGCTCGCATTGACAGTGTTGCGATTGAGCGCCTCCAAGTGCTGTTTACTGTAACTTCAGCAGTTCCGTGCACATGAACAAAAGTGCCAATCTGATTGGTGGAGAAGGTTTTGACATGGCACGTCAAAACAAAAAAATGAGCATGAGGCGTTTTTTTTTAAATAACGCTTTTGCACCTGGGGTTTTGCGCATTGGTGTGCACGATCACATTGACACCCATTATTTCACTAGGCATTAAACGTTGACGGAAAACGCGAGCAAAAAACGTCTCGGTGTGCACAGGCCTTTACACTGTAAAAAGCTGATGCATTGACATCTAATTTGTGGATGTGTGTAAACATAAGTTTCTGTAGTGCGTTTAGTCATTGCCCAGCAGGCACACAATGTCATAAGATGCAATATTAAGTTAGATTTAGGTTGTGATGTCAGGTGACCAAAATTCAATTTCTAGCCAGCGTCTAAGGACAATGTTATTTTGGCACCCAATAACGACGTCAAATGACGTTGATATCTGGTTGATTTTAGGTTGTGAAAGAAAGTGGCCAAAATCCAACGTTGAGTCAACATTTTAAACCAACGTCATATTGACGTCAAATACTGACATTTATTTGTCAGGTATGGCAACCAAAATCTAACAGCTGATAGACGTCATAGTGGTAACATCCACACAATGTCGAGCTATAACATCATCAGATGTTGATATTTGGTTAATTTTAGGTTGGACATTGACATCTGCCTGACATTGAGTTCTGATCTTATTTTCATTTCCAAACAAAACGCAATGTCCCCACAGCATTGGGGTACATCGTCAATCTGACGTCACGTTGACATCTAGTGCTTGCTGGGTGTTTAAGGCCATTTCGGTCATCATACAGTAAACATCCGTCATCTTCTCATCAGTGACATGCATCTAAACAGTTTCTGGGTCATTGCCTGAAAAGATTTTGGACATCTTCTTGGACACTTTTAATGCTTCCAAACAGTTTGATGTAATTATAAATCACCCATGTCTTGAGGTAGTTCATTATGATGCAATATATCTTCCATGTGCGATTTAATTGAACATGAATCACAGGACTGATTTTTCTAATCCCATAGACAAGAACAAATAATGTAGTAAAATTATCAATACTGCACTAAAAATATTTGTTAAACTACTTAGTAAATTACAATTTCTGAGGAAAATCTATTCAATTACAGTTATTTGAGTCATTTGTTTCTTTACATCACTGCCAAAGAATAAGTGTGCAATTTCTGTTTCTCAAAGAGCAATGAAATGAAAATAATGCAAATTTAAAGAAAATACAAGCTAAGCTCACAGGGCTGGCTAAGTTAGTGTTAAGTAATTGTTTTTTTAGCAAATGGTTACATCTACAGCATTTTTGTCATAAGTGATGTCTATGAATTATGAAATTTATCAGATGAACCAACGCAATCTCACGGCAGTTCGTAACTTTTTGATTTAGTGGCTAATTTGTATGAATTCGTACAATCTAATTCATACAAATTTGTACGATTTGCTCATCACCCAATGACGGTTGGGGTTAGGGGTGGGGTTAGGTGCCACGCCTCCTTTTTAAAATCGTACATTTTCATACAACTGAACTCGTACAAATTCGTATGACTGAACTCGTACGAATTTGTACGAATTAGCCACTAAATGTAATGTAATGTAATGACAAAATGTAAAATACTTACGTTTCCTTGTGAGATCAGGCTGGATGAACTGGTAAAAATCTGGTTATCACATTTCTGTGTTTATTCAATGTAGTATGTAGTAGTATGCCATAATAACAAACAAAACAGGTCAAACGAAAGATAAACATTGCTTTAAAATATTTTCAAAATAAAAAAGGTCTGTAATGAATTTATTATTGTTTTCTGTTTTTTTTTATAACGTTTCCAAATAAAGAATCTTGTATATTGTATGTACTTACAGCATACATCATGATCCTCAAAACTGTACACATTTGTGATTGTTGCTGGCTTCTGTTGTAACATTTTAAAGCCTACTGATTACATGGCTGAACTTGCAAAATGTCTAAGTTCATTATGAGTTATGGAACAGGATAAAAAGCCCACTTTTATAGGAAAGTGTAACTACATACTAATAGGCAATTTGTACAAATTTGTTTAATGTCAAAAATGTATGAGCCCACCTACAGTATAAAAGCACAAAGTATACAGTATAAAAGCATGAAGAGGAGGAAGAACACGGGCCTGTTCTTGACTTCTTTTTAGACGGGTGTGAAAATTTAAATCTTTTCCTAAACATTCCTAAAACTAAGGAGATGGTTATACAGTGTATATTTTAGAGAAAGAAAGAGCACAAAGTAAGACTCATACCACATCAATTAATGGGGAGCAAATTCAGTTAGTAACAAATTATAAATATTTGGGAGTGATGTTGGACAATAAACTTAAGTGAAATGTATGGACTGACTGTATAAGGAAAAAGCTTCAATAGAGAATGTACTTCTTAAAGAAACTGTTGTCTTTTTATGTTGACAACACATTCTTTATCATGTTTTATAGTGCTTTTATCAAAAGTTTTACAACATTTTGTGTGATCTGTTGGTATGGAAATGCTTCTGAGGCCGAAAAGAGGTCACTGGGAAAGGTGGTAAAAACAGCCAGTAAGTTGTTGGGAATTAAATTAAAGAGCATTGATAGTTCTTTGCATATTGTATATACAAAGAAAGAGTACTAAATAAGGCTATCATGATTGTCAATAGTGAAAGACATCCTTTATTATACAACTTGCAACTGTTACCATCAGGTCGTGGATAATGTGTTCCCAGATGCGTAAGAAATAGGACAAAATTATCATTTATACCTCAAGCAATTAAGTTTTTTAATTCCTCCTCTCTCAGTAGCAGTTGATGGTTAGTAGTCTGGATATTTATTAAGAGGTACCATGTTTTTTTTTTTTTTGTTTTTTTTATGATTTATTTATATACATGCCAAATGTGAAATGTTAGATGTCTCTGTGAGTGTATGCTGCAAATAAACTTTCCATACGGGGACAAATAAAGTTAACTAACTAACTAACTAACTAAAAGCAAACATAATTTGGGACATAAACAAATGAACCAATGAACATATGAATCAAATTGTATAAATTTAAACGAATTAGCCAATAAAAAGTTACAAAATTGACATGAGACTGAATGCAGATTCCTCTAATGGTAAAAAGGTGTTATTAATGAGCATGTAATATGATACTAGATGGTTATGTTGGCAAAAAGGAATATATTTTAAACATAATTTTGTCTCTTTTTCTTTTCATTAAACAATTGTATTTGTATTGCTTAAAGGTGATATATTAACTGAACTTCCAATGAAGCATTTTTGCAGAAGTAGATGAAGCTGATAGAAATGCCTGATTGTCTAAAATTAACTTGCACTCTGCAGCTAAACTTCCTGTCAGCAGAAATGTGTTGAAACTGAACACAGAAAATGTGCAGTTGTGTTGTGCAGAGAATTTGCAGAAAAAGAGGATGTATGTATGAGTGCGGCCAATGAAGGACTGAAGATTGATTGACAAGTGATGAAATCCACTAAACTCCACCTGTTAATATCAGCTACGTATAAAAGTGCGAATCAGAAAATGAAATTTGTTTCGCACCTCTTAAATGTAACTTTTGCATTGCATTGAAGATAGCAGAATTCTGTGAATCAAATTATTCATTTGTATCCAATAAATTACTACGATTTTTGACATTGAAGAAAAACCTCTCCTGACCTTTTTTATTGAACACGCAAGGAATTGATTATATATTCCAACAGTTATTTGAGATTATTTATTTATTATTTTGAAGATTAGACCGTAGTTTTGAAAAATGCATTAAAATGTTTAATTGACGCATGTAATTGTTTTCAGCCGTCACTGACCTTTGGTTATATTAAACTTTTTTGATATTTCCTACAATAAATAACAAGTCTGTTTTTATTCAAAAACAAAACAAAAGCATGCTTAAAGGACTCAGTGTACTGGTTTCATCATCTCTGCAGTCTAATAATTAACAAATAGTGTGATAGCAAAACTTATTTTAAGAAAAGCAACCAAAAGCATTTTTGATTTGTCATCATTTAAATTTTTACCATAATTACTTTATTCAAATGCAATTTTCATTCATTTTCTCGTCGGCTTAGTCCCTTTATTAATCTGGGGTCCCCACAGCGTAATGAACCACCAACTTATCCAGCTTGATTTTACGCAGCGGATGCCCTTCCAGCCGCAACCCATCTCTGGGAAACATCCACACACTCATTCACTACGGACAATTTAGTCTGCCCAATTAACCTGTATCACATGTCTTTGGACTGTGGGGGAAACCGGAGCACCATGAGGAAACTTACGCGAACAAGGAGAACATGCAAACTCCACACAGAAACGTCAACTGACCCAGCCCAGCCGAGGTTCGAATCTGCGACCCATCGACGATCTTGCTGTGAGGTGACAACACTACCTACTGTGCCACTGCGTCACCTCTTATTTATTTTATTTGACAATAAAATATGATGAAATATACACAACCGGTCAAAAGTTTGGGGTCAATACAATTTCTAAATGTTTTAAAATAAGCTGATCCTGCTCACCAAGGCTGCATTTATTTAATCAAAAATACAGTACAGATTGTAAAATTGTGAAATGTTGTTGCACTATAAAATAACTGTATAAAAGTAGTTCATAATTTAATTTAATAATTTATTCCAGTGATTTTAAAGATTAATTTTCAGCTTCATTACTCCAGTTTTCAGAGTCATGTGATCCTTCAGAAATCACTGTAATATGAATTATTATTGTTATTAAATATTATTATTAATATTATTATTACGAATGGTAATAGCAATAATATAATTATAACTGGAGTAATAATTTAATTTGAAACTGCATACATTAAGTAATAAATACATATGTAATAAACAGGTGTTCAACCATTTAACTTTTTTTTTTACTTTAAATAAATGCTGCCTTGATGAACAATCATTAAAGAATAATTTTCTTCAATGTGTATTTGAAGAAATTTAGTTAAGATTCCATCAGTGAGAAAGACAATTTGCATCATCAGTTTGATGGACATAGATAATAACTTGAAAAGACAAGTAACTGTTGTAAGGTAAATTAAAAAAGTAAACTGACAGCCCCACGCTTAATTCTGTTCATTGATTGTCAATGTTGAGGCGATCTAGGCCTGGTCAAACAAACATGTTTTGAAAGTGCCACAGCGGCACATTCTACAAATGTTTTAGTTATAGAAACAGCAGCTTTAAAGACTGTAAACATATTAATTTATAAACCACTGGACACTGAAAAAAAATATGTAAAAAGAAGATCTATAAAACACCGTATATGCAAGAAAAAAAAATTGTTGTGAGAGACAATTAAGTTATGAACCAAAATCAGACCATTACCAGAACAGGCACATAGCAGATATCCTTGAAAAACGGCTACACTTCAAACGCTGTACTTATGATGCTCAGTAAAAGGACCCCGAAAGAAATCGAAGGAACGAGAAACAAAACAAAAAAGGGGAAAAAAATCAGGAAGGGCTGGAAATGAGTCCAACTCATGCATAACTTCAAACGCGCAGTCTTCAAAGTTGCATAACATTAAAAGGCAAGCATTTCTCTCACTCTTTCTCTGTGCATGCTCAACATCAACATCAAAACACACACAGAGGGCGAAGCCTCGCGTCTCATCACACCAACTCCCTCACACACTCACAGTCCTTCTCAAACTACTTCTGATACACACACACACAAATTCACAAAGTCTAGCTTTAGCCTCTACCCCTACGGTCTTCTAGTTTCCTCCTGGGCAGGGCGTCTCGTCTTCTCTTTTTCCTTTTGGGCTGCCCATTTCATTCCACTCCATTGTTTTGACTGTGGAAAAGGGACTTTGTTAGGCTCAAAATGTGTAATTGTTGGATCAGAATCAAATGAATGGAGTCAGTTGACCATTTAAATTGTTAACACATGCTTTTTCAGTGGCATGATTGATGATGAGGCCATGACAGTCGTCTTTGCCAATAATAGCTGAGCTTTCATAGAGACAAAATTTTTTCTCAATGATCAATTGAATTTGACTATTAATTCTGTATGTGCATAGGCGACAACAAGTTCAAACGACATTTTAGACACTGTGAATTTGCATCTCTAACAGAAAAATCACTCAAAAGGGATTTCTGCAAGACAAAATGTGTGCATTGCTCTTTTCCATACAATGAAAGCTTACAGTAGACAAGGACTGCTAGGCTGTAAAACTGTTCAAAATAATAAAGGTATGAAACATTTACTTACAAATGTTGCATACTTACTTATCCATTGATCTATCTATCTGGGCAAGACACAACAACACGGCCTTAAATAACATATTATTGTTAATTTGTAAAATCTGCATACTATGCCCGTATATTTCAAACAATTTCTGTAGTTTTACATATTTGTCAGCAAGCTTTTCATTCATATATTAAAACTTAGCATGAACATTACTCTTAAGTTCATGCCACATCATAATTAGATTCAAATGAGAATTTTGACTAGTCCACTGAAAAGCCTTCATTTTGTTTTTCTTCAGCCATTTAAAAATGCACTTGCTGCTGTGCTTTGGATCATTTTCCTGTTGCAGAACAGGTTTGCTTCAGCTTGAGGTCACTAACAGATTCATTCAGGACATTCTCCTTCAGGAAATTTTGGTATACAGCAGAATTCATGGTTCCATTTATCAAATAATTAATATTAATATTGGTATGATGTTCTTTTACTGAAATGCAGTGTTACTTTTACGCCACACATAATGAGACACATACCTTCCAAAATGTTAAACTTTTGTTTCATCAGTCCACAGACTATTTCCCTAAAAGTCTTGAGGATCATCAAGACATTTCTTTTTTTTACCCTATTCTCTTTCTAATGGTGGAGTCATGAACACTCACCTTAACTGAAGCAAGTGAGGCCTACAGGTCTTTAGATATTGTTGCAGGGTTTTTTGTAACTTTTGTAATTTTAACTCCTCCTTATTTCCACTGTTCTATGTTTTTTTCCATTTGTAGATAATGGCTCTCACCATCATGCCATCTTTTCCAGGGTTGCGTTTCCAAAAAACATCCTTAGCCAACTAAGGTTGCAAGTTGTGTCATTACAAACATAGTTTGTTGATTTGGTGTTTCCCAAATCAGTCAATCCAACGAACATTCGCAAACTGCGTCACAAACATCTATGCTTGCATCTACACCTCTGCAGCTGTAGTTAGAAACATAGTTCCAGGCTGTGTTCTATTCCCAGTTATACCCCCTATGCCCTATTCATTTAGAACATTCTAATATTTAAACTTGGAATATTTTTTTAAGCATTAAAGTCATCTCTCTCAGGTGTAATTTGTTTTCAAAGCATTTTTAAAGTTCAGTTTTAGCGATCTTCATGTTTACAATTGCGCTCCCTTCACAGTGCACTTTGAAAACACAATATTACCAATTTGGAACACAGTTGTGGTTCATAACGAAAGCTAAAGGTGACCTATTATTTAAAAGTGGAATTTAAGCTACGTCTCCAAAGCTTAAAAACATAGCAAATGTTAATGCTTTTAATTTATAGTAGTTTATTTATTAAGTATCTTTACTGTATATGACATGGGCCTGTTGGTTAGCACATTTCTGCAGTGGTTTACATGTGTCAAATTGTAAAAGCAGACTTTTAAAAACAAATTAAATAAAATAAACAAAATCCTACTTAATAATAATAATAGTAATAATATTAATAATAATAATCATCTTCATCATTAATATTATTAATATCATTATTAAAGTATGATTTTTTTCATGTCCTAATAAATGATAAATATTAAATTAAATTTCTTAATAAATAGCATCATTATATATTTATTTTTATGATTTATATATGATATTAGAATATGTGTTAGCCTTCGGAAATTGATTTTATGTTTTAAAACAGAATATGTATTGTTCTCAATAATATTTGTAAAGGAAACATTCGCCCTATATGTGCTATTTACATATTTTTCAATTAGTATGGAAAACAAGAGCATGTTTTTACCAAAACTAATATTGGATTTTTTTTTTTAAATGTGTGTGCGTGTAAAAACAATATAATTTGCACAAAGAAATTATGGGGTTCTTCTCCCCCATAAATAGAATAGAAGTTGTTACCACCCCATTTAGAGCATCATTATGGGCGTTTTACATTATAACTAACGAGGTTCAAACAATAGATCTGCGACAGAGAAACTCTGGGTTTTGGGAAACACTCGTCACTACATCGTTCTTTTCCTAAACAATGCATCGTACTAGTTCAGCCGAGAGTTTCGTCGTTGTTTGGGAAACGCACCCCTGACTGGGCATTCTTAATTATTTTCTTTTGTATTTGTTTTTGAATTTCTTTGGATCTGAGGATGATGTCTAACTTTTGAGGATCTTTTGGTCAACTTTGCTTTATCAGGGAGGTTGAAGTGGTTTTTTGAATGCAAACAGGTATGGCAGTAATCGGGCCTGGGTGTGGAATCCACTTTAACAATTTTATTTGATACAGAGACCAACATTTCACACTCTAAAAACGCTGGATTCGGTTAGAATATAAACAAACCTCAAACATAGAGTCAAACATCAAGCAAATATGGTTGCCATAACAAAATTAATTATCCAATGGTTAAGCTTGTGCTAATTTGAACCCAAATCCCCAAGATTCTGGACCTGTTCCATCTGATTTAGCTTTTTTATGGTAGAGAGAATACTTTTCAGTGGATGATTAAATGAATTTAGCAAATAAAATAATGAAACAAAGATATGGCCACAAAAAAGGATTTTGTTACCATCATTATAAATTTGTTCTCTCGCATTAGTTTAACTGTGGTCACATTATACTAATTCATTCCCTTGTTTTAGTTCAATCTTGGCTACAACTTAACTAAATTAGAAACAAATTAGTACAACGTGGTCACAGTGTCACTGTGAAATCAAAATTGCCTTTTTTTTTACAATTAGTTTTAGAAGCCATTGCAGTTTCCAACTAAAATGAGAGAACAAATTAGTACAACATGGTCACAAATGAAGAAGTCATGGGAGCAAATTCTTAATCTAAAGTATAGACTTTTTCTTAAACTTCATAGACAGGGTTTCATACTTTTCATGATCCGTAGGTTTACACAATTACACATTTTCATTTGTATTTGTAATGCACAATAGGTATAGTTAATACTAAATTTAGTAATGATGTAAGCAGCATAAAGAAAGAATTATGAATGACAAGGAAAAGTCAGATATTTAAAAAGGAAGTTTTTGATTGGAGGGTGAGTGTTTTTTTTTTTACTTGAACTCATAATGGATGCACAGGGGTCACGCTAACTCCCATTACATGTGTCTCCCACACAAACAGTATGTCTATATGCATATGCCCATGTAAACTCACACTCGCTGTCACATGCACATCAATGCTGCATTTAGTGCCTGCTCAATTAAACATAAAAACACTTCAGAAAAGCACCCATCCGCCCACACAGGTTGTCCCACAATCACACACAAACCCACATGCAAACACACTCATGTTGAAATGAAAGCATGGTGTTTAAAGACTGTGTGTTTGCAGTCATATCACACAGTCGATGCTTCCATTAAATATGCTAACGGTCATGACTGATGCACTGACATACTTCATACATTTTTGTTTTTCAAATGTGTGCACATTCACATCTCTGCTACAATTACTAACAAATACATACAGTGTATGTGCGTTTATGTGTGTTTGTTCATTAAAAGCTTCCTACTTGTATGTGTTTTTGTATCTTAGCCAGTGCCACAAACATGTGGGTTGTGGGTAATAAGATATGCAGTAGTTTATTTGGTTTTATAACTGATTTTAATTTGAATGTGTCTAATGCAATTATACTCTTACAGCCAATGGTTTGTTCACCTGTTTAGATTTACATCACTTAATGAATTCAGTTAAAAATGGAAAACTTTTTTAATGGGTTCTGGCTGTTAATTCCAAGGCTCATTCTGAAAACATAGCCCTACATATGTTTCTGGAAATTTATGTGGCCGGAAGTTTGTATGGCTGCTTTTCGTCTTTAAAATGAATGATACGGGGCAGTATGATGCCGTTCCTTTTTTCCCCTTACCAGCTGACCGCTTACCTCCATATGGACGGCTTTCCTGCTGTTACCAGTTTGTCTGGTTAGCTCGCCATGTACGTCAGTGTACCTGAGACGCAGAGGGGAGTTGACCACAACGACGGGTTTAAACTCCAGTGAAGAACAGTTCCAGAAAACCAAAAGCAGAAGTAAGACAAAAACAGAAGCCAAAAAAAAAAAAACAAGTAAATAACAGGGTGAGAATGTGGTAAAATCTGAAAATGTGGAAAAAAAAATAGACGATTTATATTTCTGGATTGCTTTTTAAAATTGTCAGTTGGGTTTAGGTAAGTGGGTGGGCGGGTAAATCTGTGCTTTTAAAAATACTATTGGTTGGATTTAGGGAAGGAGGAGTCAAAATGTCAGTCAACAGTGGCCTCTGGTGGACTTACGAGAGAACAGCAGGCGGGAATGGCACTCAAGGGAAATTTGAGATCTCAAAAACTGCACGCAGCTGCCTCTAGTGGATTCGCGAAAACAAAATCTGCAAAAAATAAAATAATAATAAAATCCTGGGACATCCAGAAATGTATATAGAGGTTTATTTTCAGAATGAACCTGGGTTGGTTAATTCACATGACTATAGCATTTGAAAACACAACACAAGTGTTGTGGTATTGTTACTTTTTACAAATTTGATAATGGTGAAATCGTATGCATGCATATTAAAGGTATTAGGTACATATTAAACAAATCTTCAGGATATTGTTTGTGTGTTTAAAAATGTATGTGTTTAAATGTAGTGTTTCCTTACAAAAATGTACAGTAGTGTAAGGTAATGGTCTAGCATTTGTAAAACTGCATTTTTTTTGTCGTTTTAGCGAATCTATGTGAATAGAGATTGCTTTCACAATATTGTTGTATGTAAATGAAACTTTAAAAAAAATAACTTTCTGTTCTTATGTAGACCTACAGTTGAAGTCAGAAGTATTAGGTCCCCTGAATTATTAGCCCCTCTGTTTATTTTTTTTTTCATAATTTCTGTTTAACGGAGAGAAGATTTTTTCAGCACGTTTCTAAACATAATAGTTATAATAGCTCATTTCTAATAACTGATTTATTTTATCTTTGCCATGATGACAGTAAATAATATTTGACTAGATATTTTTCAAGACATTTAAAGGTTTAACTAGGTTAATTAAGTTAACTAGGCAGGTTAGGGTATTTAGGCAAGTTATTGAATAATGATTTGTTTTGTAGACTATCGAAAAAATAGCTCAAAGGGGCTATTAATTTTGTCCTTAAAATGGTATATAAAAAAGTAAAACTGCTTTTATTCTAGCCGAAATGAAACAAACAAGACTTTCTCCAGAAAAAAAATATATATTATCAGGCGTACTGTGAAAATTTCTTTGCTCTGTTAAACATAATTTGGTAAATATTTGAAAAAGAAAAAAAATCCAAAGGTGGGGCTAATAATTCTGACTTTAACTGTACATTGTTGTGGTATTTTATTTTGTATTTAGATTTGTTTTATTAATTGTGACCCTGGAATACAAAACCAATCTTAAGTATCAATGTTTTTGATTTATTTATACATCATCTGAAAACTGTCCATTGATGTTTGATTTGTTAGAATAAGAAAATATTTGGCTGAGATAATATTTATATATATGGAATCAGAGTGTTCTAAATTTATCAGAAAATGATCAATGCATATGACTATGCATTGGTCTAGCATTGTGCATTGGTCTAGCACTCACAATGTTGTTGTCTGTAAGTGAAAACATTTTATTTTGATGGTCTATTTGAGTATTTGTGGACTGTCTGCTTAATATCTGTTGATACTGCTCCTTCAACAGACATTTAACTTACTATAAGAAACTTAGCAAGTACATATCAACTTATAACCCTAACCCCAACATAATAGTATATATAATCTATTGAGAATTAGTCGGCATGTAGATGCAATGTAACTTAAATTCAACAAACAGACCATCAAAATAAAGTGTGACTGAAAAACCTTTCCGTTTTTTTTATAGGCTTGTATTGTTGTGGTGTAAATGGTTGTGGTATTTTTTTTTTTTTATTTATATATGTTTTATTAATTGTGACACTGGACATCAAAACCAATCTTAAATATCAATGTTTTTTATCTGTTTATACATCATCTGAAAACTGTCTATTGATATTTGATTTTTTTATGATAAGAAAATATTTGGCTGAGTTACTATTTAAATAACTGAAATCTTATCAGGAGTTAAAAAATTATCAGAAGTTATCAATGCACATGACATTACTAACCAAAAATAGTTTTTATTATATTTAATTTATATATTTACAGTAGGATATTTACAAAAATTGTTAATGGAACATGATCTTTCCTTAATATTATAAGAATGATCTTTCATAAGATAGATGGACTAGAAGGTAGATAGGCTGGTACAGTAGGTAGGTACAGTGCTCAGCATATACTGTATAAGTACACCCCTTACAAACCTGTCTTTTAAATTCATATTTTTAATAAGAAGCTATACAATATTATATTTGGGCATATACATTAGATTAGTCGGTACTGAAGCCAAATCTGGAGCTTGCCTAACAAAATAACTTACAATGACTGTATTATTTGTATTATCTTTCAATTTCTAAATATGTTTGGTGACTAAAATATAATTTAAATAAATATATCTGTTTAATAAATCTGTTTTGTTTTAATGCACCAAAAGATATTGCCTA
>CAIGQZ010001455.1:207390-219979 GCA_903798205.1 Danio tinwini | reverse complement strand
CACACACACACACACACACACACACACACACACACACACACACACACTCCAAAAAATTTACATTTTCTATTTCTTTAAAATGACTTTACATTCATTCATTCATTCCTTCATTCATTCATTCATTCATTCATTCATTCATTCATTCGTTCATTCATTCATTCATTCATTCATTCATTCGTTCATTCATTCATTCATTCATTCATTCATTTATTCATTCATCCGTTTAGTCTTTTTTGTCAGACAGCCTCATCTGTCACAGTTTCCTTTACATCTCAGAAATAATTAAGTACATCTACATATTTGAAATTGTATGTACATGTCAATATACCTACTTATGCATTAATATATTCCACTTTTAAGCATACAGTAAAAATTGTGTGCTCACACTGAAAATCCCAAAATAAAAAGTGCACTTTAAATAGGAGATAATTTAAGCTATGTGTTTATTTATAGATTGTTGTGTGTGTGTTTGTGTTTGTGTTTGTGTGTGTGTGTGTGTGTGTGTGTGTGTGTGTGTGTGTGTGTGTGCGTGTGCGTGTGCGTGTGCGTGTGCGTGTGCGTGTGCGTGTGTGTGTGTAGGCCATCTGTAAGGTGAATTTGCTGACATTGTGTGGATGTGGTCTTGGGACCCTATAGACTCACAAGCTGAGTAACTGATGTAGTGTGGCAGATGAGTGGAGGTGTGGATACACCTCCCTCGTTTTCCCCCTCTTTCTCTCAACCCCTCCAGCAAGCAGGGGGTCTGATTCTCCCGTCTCTTCAAACCTCCCGCAGGGCGCCGCATGTGCGTGTCTGTTCATGTCTCTGTGATATCTTGCGCAAGAAAAGCAGCTTTTACTTTCCGATGCATCAGGACTGTTAAGCGCCTCCCCAACAGAAGAGAAATATTACAAACGATCTCTTTAATAGCTTAAATGTTTCTCCTAGAAAGCTTTGGGATTAAATGAAGAGCAAATTGAAACTTTAGAATCAATGTGAAATCACTGAATTTACCTCCATTGTGTGATAGATTTACAAATAAAAGTGTCAATGAGAAAGCTGTAGACTTGATTTTATCTAGTCAGAATGGATTGGGTGTGAAAGTGGGAGTCAGAAAGCCAAACAGGAATTTTATTTCAAAGGTGGAACGTGTTATTAAATTGTGATGAAAGAATACCAGGAGTTTTATCCTAGCGCATGCCAAAGATTTGTTTACAATAACACCACAGATGTGCTTAAACTTGAGATCAATTTAGATTTCATGTTGACTTAGGTTTTTTTTTATGATTGGCAGAACTTAGCTTAATCATCTTTATCCCATGTGAGACAAAAGGTTTAACTTGGGTAGAACACAACAATAAAAAAAATACAACTGTAATTTAAAGTCCTCCTGCATGTGTATCAGATTCAGTTTTAGCAATCTCTAAGGGTGTTTTCACACCTGTTTTACACCTGTTTAGTTCAGTTGAATCGCACTAGAGTTCGTTTTCCCTTTTGGTGTGGTTCGTTTGGGCAGGTGTGAATGTAGCAGTCGCAAAAAAGCATACCGAGACCTCCTTGAAGAGGTCTCCCTGAAGTGGTTCGTTTGTGGTGAGAACATGATTCGAACTAAAACAGACTCAACCGTAAAAAGTACTGCGCCTTTATGGACTAATCCAGCTACTGTAGGATATGCGCTGGCCCATCTTATGGGGTGTGGAGAAAAAAATTGTTGACAGCGCTTTACTAACCATTGTAAACAGAGAGAGAGAGAAAAAAAAACATTACCTGATGGATCGTTGGTAATATTTCCGGAAGATAACCATGTCATAGTTAACAAAATTAATTCACACCCCCTCCTGAAGTGACTTGCAATGCACCTTTGCCGTTTGCAATGCATTAAAACATTGTTTTCCAGCCACAACCACGCTTCATTCTCGAAATATATAGTTTGTCTTAAGTGATGCATACAAACTATATAATATACTATAACCAGACATACAATCAGCCATCGCTGTCGTCCCCCCAGAGTAAAAAAAACCTTTTGTGTCTGCTGGTTTGTTTACTTGCGGGAGTTCCATTGGCATTTTACCGCATGTTAATTTTGACCAATCGAAAGGCAGTTTAGGAAATACGTTCAATAACATCTGGCCAATGAGTAATGTGGATTTTGTCACAGGACTGCATTGCAAACAATGAGGTGTGAAAAGGACCCAAAAACATCAGAAAAATGCTACAATGTATCATTTGTTGCCCTTGGTCTGGACCAAATGAGTCGAACCACAGATGTGAAAGCACTCTAAAACTGAACATAGATTTAGCAACACCTGCAATCAAATGCACAAATATTTTATCAAAAACTATTCACTTTTATTGTCAGGTCATTTGTGTAGTGCTTGGAAAAAGTTGCCAGCTAAATGAACTAAAACAGTCTACTGTATGGAGGGAAAACCTTGCAGTTGTCAGTCCACTTGTTAAGTCGTGACGTATGGAATACTGTTCCAGGGTCCAAAGTGTTACTAATTTGAATTAGTATAAAAAATATTCATTTATGACCTTTTTACCTTTTTACATTTATGACCTTTTTTAGTCATATCACACATTAAAGTGAACTTTATATAAGATCATGATGTACACAAGACTCTCGAGATTTGCTGCATCACAATTTATAAAAAAAAAATATTTTCTTGCCAGCGGATATAAACCCTTTTCACAGGGATGTTATGGCGTGTTTAACGGTCATCATAATCTTAAATCCTTAACAGTTTTTTTTAATTTAAAAACAACGTATGAAGATTTATATGCATTTATGAATCTATTATATCATCAAATTACAAAAAAAATGAATTACCACTTATGCAAGGTGTTTGTAATGCAGCGTCTATGGGGCTGAAAGTAAATTTGACATTATTCTCTCCTCTGGCTGCCATTATCAGTCTCACACGTTTTTTTTCCCTTTTTCTGAAAGTCATGGTAACACCATCATAGAGTTTTTCTTTTATTATTTCAGCAAATAGGGTTGTAAAAAATAATTTGTTGTACTCTCCCATTCACTGCTCTTTAATTTTACCCAACTGTGATACCTTTCACGGCTGAGAAACCTGAAATGTGAAAAAGGTCTGATAGGCAGCATGGATGTATGTATATATAGTGATTGTGATTGTGATTTTTCATTTATTGTTACCATTTGTTGAGTCTTTCCATACAGTTTGACAGAGCAAGGCAAGGCAAGGCATGTTTATTTATATAGCACATTTCATACACAGTGGCAATTCAAAGTGCTTTACATAAACAATAATAAAAAAGACAATTATAAGAAAAATAAAAACAAATAATAAAAATGATTAAAAACAGATTAAAACAGATGTGTTAAAACAGGTTATAAAAGAATAAAATAAAAAAAAATCTGTCCGACGTAGCACAGTGCTCATTCAGTAAAGGCACAGCTAAACAGATGTGTTTTCAGTCTTGATTTGAATGTGCCTAATGTTGGAGCATATCTGATCATTCTTAAAAAGCTGATTCCAGCAGTGAGGAGCGTAGTAGCTGAAAGTCGATTCACCCTGCTTTTAATGAACTCTTGGAATTTCTAGTTTATGTGATCTTAAAGATGTGAGTGATCTATTGGGTTTGTATTCAGTGAGCATGTCTGTAATGTATTGAGGTCCTAGGCCATTTAGTGATTTATAGACAAGTAGTAATACTTTAAAATCTATTCTGAATGTAACTGAGAGCCAGTGTAAGACCTGAGGACAGCTGTGATGTGCTCTGATTTTCTGGTTCTGGTCAGAATCCTAGCCGCAGCGTACTGGATGAGCTGCAACTGTCTGACAGTCTTTTTGGGAAGGCTCGTGAGGAGGCCGTTACAGTAATCCACCCTGCTGCTGATAAAAGCATGAACAAGTTTCTCTAAGTCTTTACTGGAAACAAAGCATCTAATTCTTGCAATGTTTTTTAAGATGATAGTATGCTGATTTACTTACTGCTTTGACATGACTATTGAAACTCATATCTGACTCTAGTCACACCAAGATTCTTGGCCTTATTTTTTGTTGTTTGACCACTAGAGCCAAGGTACGAAATTCACCTTGAGAACCTCATCTCTGTTCCCAAATGCAATGACTTTAGTTTTCTCTTTATTTAACTGAAGGAAGTGTTTGAACCCAAAAGCCGTTTCGCGTGACGTCACACTTAATAAGTGGATTATCATTAGATTATAATAATTTTTTATCTTCATCTAAATGTTCTATACAACGACCAGACTGATCATATTGAGCTTATTCTGCGATGGGGAAGTGTGCTCATTTTTGCGATTGTTTTAGAACTTCCAATTCATTTGCCTATGGGAGAAATAACTAGGAATATTAAACAGCAGAAAACAGTCAAACTACTTGCTCTACAAACAAGTGTTTACATGTAAAGGAACAACATCGTAATTAGAAAATATCAGTTTGCAACATCAAGCAGCATAACGAGCTGTTTTTTTAATGTCTAAAAATCAATGAAAGGGAATGAGACCGGAAGTCTCGAGCCAAAAAGATTCCAATAGCTGCGCCCACTCATACGTGAAGAATAAGGTCAATAAAATAGAGTTTGTTCATAGTAGGACAAAATATGTGCATGTATATGAAATAGCAATCAACTTGTGTCTTTCTAGCAACTGCATACAACAAAAGAAATGATAGAATAATCAATAAACCAACCAGAGAACCACAGAAGTGTAACAACATGCTTGTTGATCCTGGAACAAAATGCCAATCAGCCCATCAGATTTGAGGCACAAGGTTATAGTGCAAGTTTAGCAAGCACAACATTTTAGCTTGATTCTGCTTTAAATCTTTGCTCTAATTTAGAAGGGTATTGAAATTCAAGTTTTGTGGGATAGCTACACAAGATGAGCTATGAACAATTAGAATGGAACTGCAAACATCAACATGTTTTCGTTTAATGTTTTGAGGTTATAAAATAGTTTTGCGAAAGGAACCATGAACAATACAGTAGTTGTCATGTCTTTCCATGTTTTTACCAATACCATATGCATGAAATCTTTGGGCACAAATGAGTTAAATGAAACACAAATGGGTTTCCTGAACTAAAATTCACACTTTCTTCTGTGTCACTAAGTAACATGAACAACTTTCTTTTTATAAAAAAAAATAATAAAATCACTCTATATCTAAATCGTCTTGCACCATCCAACATATGGACTGGCCAGGGATTACTTCCTCATCTTTAGACTAGCTTCCTGAAGCCCTAACAAGGCAATTAAGAGCCTCCAGACTTATGTTGGATCTGACCTGTCAATATAAAAGCACCCTGAAATAATCCCAGGCACACAAAATGCTACCTGGAACAGAGCAGAGGAGAATGGCTGCAGGGAGGGAAGTGTGAAGTGACGAGCGGGAAATTAATTAACGTTCAGGAGCGTCTGCCTCCGGCACAGCAGTTTCCTAAATCATGGATGATACTGCGCCTCTTGCCACGTGACCAGCTGCTAGATACGGGGCAGTTAGTGGCACATGAAAATGTAATGAGATGTCTATGACACCTTTTTAGACGTCTCTCTCTCTCTCTCTCTCTCTCTCTCTCTCTCTCTCTCTCTCTCTTGCTCTGTCTCTCTCACTCTTGCTTGCTTGCTTTCTTGTTCATTCTCTCTCTCTGTGAGTTGGGAAATGAATGAAATCTGGTAGTCATATGATAATGCTAACAAATAGCAAAATTGCAAATTACCTCATTTAAAAAGTTGATTGTGATATAATTGATTAATATAAAAACCTCAGTTTCACCACACAAGAATAGAACATTGCAAATATGATTTAGTAAAGATAAACAGTTTTGACCATGGGTTTTTTATATTTTATACTGACTTCTTATAGATTTTTATATTTACCTCAACACTAAACCCAGCCATTCATTTTCTTTTGAATTATTCTCTATTTCAGAGGTCGCCACAGCAGAATGAACCACTAAATATTCAGTGGATGCCCTTCTAGCCACAACACAGTATAGGGAAACACCAATGCACACTGATTCACAAACACAGGCTCATACATTACGGACAGTTTAGTTTACCCAATTCACCTATAGTCCATATCTTTGGACTGTGGGGGAAACTGGAGCACCCAGAGGAAACCAACGCCAACAAAGAGAGAACATGCAAACTCCACATAGAAATGCCAACTGGCCCAGCCGGGACTCAAACCAGTGACCTTCTTGCTGTGAGGCGACAGTGCTAACCACTCAGTCACCATCCCACCCTTCAGCAGTTTTAATTTTTGAAAATAATTTTTGAATAAGAAAAAAAATAAAGAAAATAAAAAGTTTTTTTTTGTTTTTTTGTTTTTTTTTATTGGGGATCAAGTCATGTTTATTTCTCATATGTTTGTGTTGATTATCTGTCCTGTATTTATGATGTTTTATTTATGATATTATGTGTTTTGTCATTTTGATTTTACACTCAAAAAGATTTACTTTTGCTGCATGTTCGAAACTAATTATTCTTACTTACTAACTATTCTTATATTTATTATAATTAAAAATATTTATTCTTACTTATTATTTATTATTAACTACTTACATTTCTTGAGCTTTTTGAGGTGCAGCTTATTTGTTTGATGTTCAATCCACTTAAATTTGTAAAAACTATTTAAATTGGCACAACATGAAGGAAAGATTTGAAACCCAGCCTTTAAAATTAAAATAAATTTCAAAAATGTTTGATTACTTTATCATCTGTAACAAATTTGATATCAAGAACGACATTTTTATTTGACATTCATAATCTATATTGGTTTTAATTGGCAATATGTTCTGTTGTTCACTGTTAACTCATGCTTGTTAAGAAACCTAATGATGTTACCGTGATACATAATGCAAAGCTTGAAATGTTGAAACCATGTTAGAATGTATAAACATTTATAGTAAGCTAGTAGCAACTGGTAGTATTATGAATGATGCCTATGCTTATCATACACCCAAAAAAAGACTTTTGCTGCTTGTTCAAACTACTTATTTAAAATTTTATTTAATTCAGTTCAATTCAAAGCTTAACATAGAAATTCAAGTAAATTGAAACTGTGTCAGTCTAGTTTTCAGAGCTTAAGTTCAGTTTAGTTAATTTCAGTGTGGTTTAATTTTCACTGCTGAAAGGCCAAACACTGAAGAGCAAATCCATCGATGCGCAGCTCCACAAGTACCAAAACAAAGCAAGCCAGTGGCGACAGTGGCGAGGAACAAACTTCACCAATTGACGAAAGTGAAGGGAGAAAACCTTGAGAGAAACCAGGCTCAGTTGGGCACAACCATTTCTCCTCTGGGCAAACTTCCTGTGCAAAGCTGCTGTCTAGGAGGCTGAAGAAAGCTGGACGTCCAATGTGGAGAAGCTGCAGGTGTAAAAAAATAAAATAAATTACAATAACTATTAAGTTGACAATCAATTTGTATTGGGAAAACATGAAGTAATTGTGTGGAACCCAGCTTCTTTTGCAGTATAGTAAATACAACGAGATTTGCCCCCTTACTAATCTCACACTATAATATTTTAGCTCATCAAATAAATTGAAATAGTCAAAGATAACACAAGTAAACACATCTTGTTTGTGGTTTTGGCAAATCAACTGAACTTTAAAATATCACACCCCAAAGCACATTTATTCATTTATTTATTTTATTTTCAGCTTAGTCCCTTTGTTAATCTGGGGTTGCCACAGCGGAATAAACCGCCAACTTATCCAGCACGTTTTATGCAGCGGATGCCCTTCCAGCTGCAATCCATCACTGGGAAACATCCATACATTCTCATTTCATACACTACGGACAATTTAGCTTACTCAATTCGCCTATACCGCATATCTTTTGACTTGTGGGGGAAACCGAAGCACCCGGAGGAAACCAACGTGAACACGGGGAGAACATGTAGACTCCACACAGAAATGCCAACTGACCCAGCTGAGGCTCAAACCAGTGACCTTCTTGCTGTGAGGTGAAAGCGTTACCCACTGCGCCACTGCGTCGCCACAAAAACACATACATGTATGTGAAGGATAATTTTCGAGTAAAAATTATTATGATTAATAATATTACATTTTTATGATGGTAAATTATCCTAATAATCATAAAATATTTTTACACAGAAATTATTTTTCACAAATGTCTGCCAAGAATCCCTTTAATATAAAAATACACAAAAAGGGACCTGCAGTCTGCAGGGAAATTCTCTCAAGTACACCGACAGACATGCATAAAAAAAACAGGGGGTGTGACTTGCACTTTCACACATGGCTTCGCACGTTGTGATTGATGGGAGTGTTAAAATGTAAATCATTAATAACAGTTCAAGCAAGCTCTCACATTCACACATATACACAGTGTAAGACACACAATTACTGAAGTGACGAGCACATGCAGACACGATGATGGACACTAATGGGCAGTCAGTTAGAAGTCACATGACTCATGATTGACAGATCATCTGACTCATTCTTGAGCTTCCACTGTGGCTGCTGTGTCATCTCACTAAATGAACAGCACCAATGAATCCAATAAGCTGCAGTGGTTCCGGCATCCATTACAGCTCATTATTGGCTGCTGAGATTGGATTTGTGTCTGTTGAAGGCTGTGTTATATATCCTGGGGCATAGGATATATAAATATATGAGTATTACAAGATTTTAAAAGAATATATTTTATATGTTAATGGGCATGTTCATTCTGTCCATTGCCAAAGAAAATTATTTAGACTTTTTGCTGACTAAAATATATAAATTGTTTTTTAAAAAGATGTAAAATGAGTCTTTGATGTCCCCAGAATGGGCGGCACGATGGCTCAGTGGTTAACACTGTCACCCTCATAGCAAGAAGGTTGCTGGTTCGAGCCCCAGCTGGGCCAGTTGGCATTTCTATGTAGAGTTTGCATGTTCTCCCCCTGTTTGCGTGGGTTTCCTCCGGGTGCTCTGGTTTCCCCCACAGTACAAAGACATGCACTAGGTGAATTGAATAAGCTAAATTGGCCGTAGTGTGTGTGTGTGTGAATCAGTGTGTATGGATGTTTCCCAGTGCTGGCTTGTGGCTGAAATGGCATCCGCTGCATAAAACATGCTGTTTAAGTTGGGGGTTCATTCTGCTGTGGTGACCCTTGATTAAATAAAGGGACTAAGCCAAGGGAAAGTGAATGAATGAATGTCCCCAGAATATGTCTTTGAAGTTTCAACTCAAATACGTCATAGATCCTTTATTAACAGGATTGTTCACCCAAAAATTAAAATTGTGTGTATGATTGATCAACCTCATGTCATTCCAAACCCCAGAGACCTCAGTTCATCTTTGGAACACAAATGAAAGTATTTTAGATGAAATATGAGAGTTATATGTGTATGAGGAAGATTTTGGTATTTTTATAGACTTTGAGATATTTGCTGCCATTGCCGTCTAAATAGCACAAGGGAGCTCTCAGATTTCATCTAAATTATCCAAATTTGTATTCCAAAGGCAAATAAATGTCTCAGTTGATTGGAATGATATGACATATCGTCGCCTTGGAATTATAAGGTTCTATCTGCATTCTGAATGATTTTAAGATATTGAGCTTCAAAGTTTTTGCATTCCATATAACAAACAATATGTGTGTAACAGTTCTCTTTTGTACATTAACATGACAGAAATCCTAAATGTACTCTAAATGTAAATTATCTAAATTATCTAAAATTTACAAATTGGGGTAAAAAAAAAAACTAAAACAGGGCAAATACAGATAGAACCTTCTAATTGTAAAAAGTCATTTTCCGCTTGGAATTATAAGGTTATATATCTTACAGATCATTAAATGTGCAGTAGGTGAATGTGTACAGTAGCACTTTTTGTTGTGCTGGTTGAAAGTCTCTTCACATTCCAATGGTAATGATTAAAGTAAATCAAAATTTATTTACATGTATTATTTTATTCTGAGTAAGGCATAAAACTAAAAAGTATTTGTCCACTTAAATATTGTCAGGCTGACAATTCCCATAATTTCGATAAGTAGCCCAAACTGTCTGTCAACAAATGTTGATTTGTACAACTGTGCATCTCTGTTCACGCTGATCTGACATTTTAAAACTATTTTAGTCAGGCAAAGCTGATGTTGATTGTATTATTAATGGTTTATATGCACAGAAGTGTTGTTCAGCCACTAAAATCTGGTGAAAGATTTTAAGAATTTTTTAAATTTCATAAGAGACCTTTTACAGCATCAATAATGTATATTTTTATTTAGTTTAACAACAAAACAGAAGTAAATAGCACTATTCCGCCTAGCCTGCTTTATTGAGCTGAAGATGGTTTAATATTCACATTGGTTTATTTTTGAACAATGACAACCTGTGATTCACTCCCTATATTGTTTACCATGCTACTCTGAACATTCGGTCTGAAATAGCATGTAAGTATGTCTTAGTAATATGTGGGATTCCTGCATGCCGCCGGCCAACCACTAAGCATGACATATTGGACATTATTATAAGTTTTGCTTGCTAACTACACAACTGAAAACGTTCTAGATATAATAAATTTATTCAATTAGAGTTGTAGTTTTATAAAGTACTATAAAGTTTTCTCACAACCCACGTGATCTAGTGGGTTGTCTGCTGTCATCTTTAAGGTGTGCGTGTTTGCGTGATTTCAGGTGGTGTGGCTTTGGACGGCAGGGGTGGGACTGTGTTTCAAAGATACTATGCTAACCGGTTAGCATTTTGGCAGATCACCTACTGCACCTTTAATTGAAGCATTGCTTTTCAACAAATACATTCAGTCTGCTTATTAATTTAATTAAAAAAATGGTGCTGTAACAATATATTGATGTTTGAGAAAGTTACATTTTTGCTTTCTATATCTCTTATTTAATGTTTTAGGATGAATATTTTTTTCTTGCTCAAAATAAGCATACAAGGCTGTGCCAAATATTTTGTCCTGTGCAGATGTTAATTTTATGTAATTAATATGGTCATATTTATTGTTGTAATTAAGAAGATGAATTACATGAATTATTTGCCCGTCAAGGCTTAATATCAAATTTAAAGATTTTAAAAGAAAACAAACGATGAGCAAATGCAAAACAATGAGCAACAATGAGCAAATGAGTTTAATAAACACTGAAAAATATTTCACTGACTATATATACACACAAATAAAAATATTTCAAATTTAAAATATTACATTTCTTTAGCAACGGAGCAGTCCAGTGGAATGACAAAGAAATTTGATCCTGGTTGATTCAAATTGATTCATTTCAAGTGCACGAGGATTTCTGCACATTTTTTATGTTTCTCCTTTCACTTCAGCATTTGTTTTAATTTGACAATAAGTACCCTTTGAAGTGGACTGCATTGAATATTGCACAATGGTTTCAATTTGAGGGGAGCATATATGTTTTCTTCAAACAGCATTTTAGTGTGTGATATGTGAATGTATGTTGTAATATTTACAGAGGTATATTATGTCACACCTCATGCTTGTCTAGTAAGAAGAAGCTGCAGGCAGTGACATTGTGCAAATTCATATATGAATGTTCCAAAGTTAAATAAAGGTATCTTGTTCTCTGGAAGAGAACAATGAAGGAGAAGGAAGTAGGAAGCAATGCTCACTGTACAGGGACCTGTCAACTGGAACACAGTTCATGCCTGGAGCTCATCTAACAAGCTGCTTATCTAAATCAGGTGTACTAAATAAGAGACATATGTGAAATATGCTGATCTGTTAGATGCAAGGACTGGCATTGACAAACACTACTTTAAAGCTTGTACTGTAAATCTGCCCCTATTAATATGTAAGCACAAACACACCGTTTTAGTGTGTGAGTCCCTGAATGCTCAATGCAAATGAGCTGCTGCCAAAACAGGGCGGGGTCTTTATACAACTTGGAAAGAAACAACAAAACAAGCAACTATCCTGCAGCCAAAATGTCAGAAATGATCTGTAGTGGACTAAAGCCATGTTCAAACTGGAGGCAGTCAATGATGGAGAGGACGAGGTTACAACCAGCTCAGTTCTATACGGTTAGTTGATTAATTTAGCTATTTGTTGTGGAGTAAAGTTGATTAAACTCATAGAACAGCAGGTTACTGCTCAGTTACTATTCCACAATCAACTATTAGTACAAATCTCTTATCTTCACAGAAAATAGAAAAAGTCCGACTATACAGTGTATAATAAATGTGAAATTCATTGATTATGTTGGCAGACAATAAATGTTTTGGGTTTAAATCTAACAACAGCTCTAGTCTCTGAATACAGTCAATGAGACAATGGAGACATTCTCCATACAAGAAGTGTATTCGTTCATAATATTTGTTCTGGGTATGAAGTTAGCATTAGCATTGACCCCCTCCTTCAGAAACTGCATTACTCTGACCAATGTGTGATCTGAATAAAACACTATGTGTGTAAACTTGCACATTAAGGAGTGGTAATACCTATTATAAAATTACCTTTCTATGTCACTAGGTGATCAAAATCTGAAGTGCAGGTTTTTGGGGTTTCTAAATCCACTTGGATCTGATTATAGTAATTAAACATGGGGAAAAAAGTCAAATGTCCATGATATGTCATGATATGAAAGAAAGAAAGAAAGAAAGAAAGAAAGAAAGAAAGAAAGAAAGAA
>CAIGQZ010001455.1:168686-186146 GCA_903798205.1 Danio tinwini | reverse complement strand
ATATATATATATATATATATATTAGTTTTAAGTTTTTGAGACCTCAGTCTATATATGAGACAACATCCCTTTAAGATACAGTAGCACTACAATCAGATATTTTTTTCAGTTCTGTATTAAATTACCACAGTTAATGAAGGTTGAAGCTTCAAATTTGATCAATCATCATTGATTAGGTAGGGTAGAGATATGGGTAGGGCTGATGGACAGTGAAGGATACTAATGTTGCTCAAATAAAGCCAAGGCATTGGCTTAAGACAGAGGAAGGGTGCCACAGAGTAGCTAGGCTGAGGTGAACAAGGAAAGAGCCCTGCACAGGATGTGCGGTAGTGTTGGATCGTTCCTTATTTCATTACAGGAAAAGCTTTATAAATTCACAGAATGGAGAGGAAGGGGGCATAGTGATAATATTTGCATTTCTCCTTTTCCCCCTCTATCTCTTCATCTCTGCCCTCCCTACCTCCTTCTAATACCCCTCCTCCTGCCCCCCCATTTACTGCAGAGTGACTTTAATCATCACTTTCGCCAAAACACATTAAGCCGTTGTGTGTCCGGGGGAAAAAAAACAGCCCTGTGCTCTCTGAGCATCACATTCTATTTGCAACAGTGATGCATAGCTGGTGCATTACTTTGGAGATTAAAAAGGATATGCTGAATATCAATAGAGTGTGTCTGATGGATGACTGTCCTGGCCCACAATAAAGGGACATCCAATAGACCTCCTTGGGAGGAGGTGCGTACATTTACCAAAGAAAAGCAGCTTCACACTCAGACACTCACACACCCGCACACACTGACGAATACACAAATGACAGCACAGACACTCAGACAGCTATAGCAACTGCTCAATCCTGTACTCATGTTTAGTAAAACAACACCAATGCTTAATTATTTACTTTTTTTTGTTTAGCAAGGATAACAAAGTCGTTTGCATACATTAAACCCAGGCCAGCGGACAATGTGATTCCTCCCAGGTCGCGGGGTGGTCGTTACAGCATCAGAATGGATGGCCATGTAAAGTGCTTCAGAGCTTTTGCCCAGAAAGAGATGGAGGTGATGAATTGAGCACAAACTGAAGGACATGAACCACAGAAAAGACTTTTAGGGCACTATGACATTATTCCACAGCAGGGACAATGGAGTAGATGGGGTGGGGTGGGGGGTTTTAGGGAATAATTATGAGTCCAGAATCTGACATCAGTGAAAGGGAATATTAGTCAGTTTGTTCATTATAATTCCCAACTTGACCTGCTGCCCTTCAAAAGGCTGTATGGTTGAATGTTTGCCTATATGTAGGTCCTCAATGTTCCCGCAGTTTAACCAGGCACCCAACTCTGGCTATTGTGTGATTGCTGAGGTCCTGCAAAAACCCCCATTCCCATCCCCAAACCCATTCCCATGCCAACACCCTGTGATAATGACCCGTCAAAGTTGAAGTCCATTCCCTCTGTTGAGTCCATAAAGTCATTCAGGAGGATGGATTCCACATCACAATCCAAACTGCTCTGGTGCATATCCATTTCCAGCTCAGATTGCAACCGGTTTTGAGGATCCTGGTGATGGTTAGCTTGGTGGTTTCCATGGTAGTTAGCATTCTGTGATGTGTGGTGGTAATACCCCTGCCAGGGTTCTGTTATGCCCTGGTGAAGGTGGGAACCTGGGTAGGATTGATGGCGAGGATGGGGAGCTGAAGCCAGGCGACATGGGTCTTGGGGTACATCCAAGACACTGGCAGGATTAGGAGGCAGGGCAGTAGAAGGAAGATGAGCACGTGGGCCATAAAGGCTGGGTGATTTGTGGTTGTAGGGTTGCAACATGTCATTGCTTACCCTGGGTGAAAGATCTGGTTGTCTGGAATTGTTGTGTTGAAGGTGATTGTGCATGTGATTGGGACTAGCACTGAGTTTGTGGTCATGAGATGTAACATAGTCATGGCCACGATGTTGTTTATGGTGATTGTAGTCAAGACTTGGGTGATGCTTATTATGAGCTTGATTGGGATTATGATGATGGCTTGGGTTTTGCTCATGAGTTACTCCATGACCATTGAGAAGGCTTTGACTGGAATTGCGATTGTGGCCATGCTCTGGGTTATGATTGTGATTCTGGCTGTGATTGTGGCTCTGATTGTGGCTGTGAGAATGCACAGCAGTATTAGATTGTGACATAAGTGAATGGGATGTTCCTCCTTGCCCCACAACCATGTCCTTACCACAGTATTGTGGCCCTCCAGCAAGCAAACTTTCAAGGGCATTGTTCTCTGAGTATGCCCTAAGGGCACGCTGGAAGCTGGTAGGCTTATTTTCCTGAATAGTCTGCATAGGCGTATGATGCCTAAGCATGCCCATGGATGGTTGGCCATAGACTGTACCACAGTAGGAGGTCTCTGCTTTAGGTCCAGGTCCATAGTGATATCCATTGCGCTTAAGTGGTAGAGGCTGGGAGTAGCCCTCTTCCAACCTGATTGCTCCAGTTAGATCAGCTAAATGCGGAAGCTCAACAGATGGACAATGTCCACCTGTTCCCAGTGCTGGAGATCTTGTGCTGGTGGGGCTAGGGTAGAGTCGTGGGGAGGCTGAACAAGAAAGTCCACCTTCCTCTGGTTCATCAGGTTCTGTCTCAGCCAGAATAGGAGACAAGCATCCACTTAACGTTGATGCAGAGGAACTTGTTCTGGAGTGGAGGTCTGTCCAGGCATCAAACTCTTCACTTCCAATACCCATTACTCCCTTCCCTGCTGGGCTTCCATGTTCAGGCGATCCCTGTATTCCAGGTCCTCCAAGCTCTCTACCCATTCCCACAGCCGCTGTTCTCTTCCGGCTGACTCTGCCTCGGCTCTTTAGGTACTTAGTGCCATTGTCCATGGATACAGCTCGTCTGCGGGGCCCTTTGCCCATTTTTCCACCTTCTGGGTTAAGCATCCACCAGGAACTTTTTCCTGTTCCCTCATTTTGAACACGGATGAATCGGGTATGCAGGGAGAGGTTGTGTCTAATAGAGTTCTGTAAACAGAAGAAAAAAGTAGAAATAAGGCATTAGTCGTTTTAAACATGGCATCAAAGTACCAAATTCATATTAAAAGTATTTATAGTTTTCATATACTTTATATATACATTTTCTATGATACATACATTGAAGAGCCATAATAAGCATGAATGATAAACAAAACCATGAATAATAGGTGCATTTATTAATAAATAAATATTATTTGGACAAATTAAACAGTAATTGATAGGCACTCCCTGCTGGGGTATATATATATATATATATATATATTTTAAAAATGTGGAATACGATGAATAGTCAAAAGATGTTTTATATCGAGCAAGTGCTATTCAAATAAACAGATATTCAAAATAAGACCATTCAGGGTGCAAGTTCTTATAAAACTCTAAAAACAGTTCATGGCACTCATTGCAGGAAGAGGTGAAGCCCCTCTTGGCTGCTCAGGCAAATCAATACTGTAAGCAGACCAGCTCCTGCACGGCACACGCTTTCTCTGACTCACGCTGCAGCTAGCCAAGCCAAGTCCACACGCACATCAAACCGTAGTCAAGGTTACCCAAATGAATCACACGTGGCAACCTGATCACAGACGCCTCTATCGATTGCAGTCTTGGGGAAATATGAGGGAAAGCCAGAGAGTGAGATGAGAAAGCGAGAGCGAGGCGTGATTTTGGCAAGCTAGCAATCCTGGAGGAGCACCAGACAAAGGAAACAAAAACCAGAGAGAGAGAAAGAGAGAGAGAGAGAGGCTTTAGTGGTACAGATGTAGCAAAGAAATGCTTTTCTTTCTTTGGCATATAACAGAGTCAAGAATGTTAATGACTGTTATAGTCTCCGATGTGTATCGGTCAATATGTTGTTCCAGCGGCGCAGTATAGCAACTATGATGTAAAACACCTGTTCACATACAGTAAGTGATGTGTACATTATTGCATAGAACATGCAGAGGCCCACTATCCACTGTAAATATTTCATATTTTATTATGCCTTCTGGCTATAATAAATACAATTTAAATGATTATTACATGCTTTAATAAACCAATAAGCCACTCAAGGCTGTGATATATTGTAAATCATGTTATTCATACTTGTTTATAAAAGTCACAGCAAAAAGCATTCCAGTGTGCATCACATCTAACAATGCACTTCATCTATTCACATGTATAGATAGCAAGGTCTCCAATACCTTGTAACTTCATTTTTTCACTCCCAGTAGTATGTTTTATTTGTCCACTACCCTCACATATAAAAAGTAGAAATTATTTAATTCAATAGGATATTTATTGACTTTTTTTTACCTTAAGCAATCAATTCATTTTTTAATAATTAGTTTATAAAGTGTTTGGATGAATTCTTTAGAAATATACAAGCTTACTTATTTGTTTGTGTATGAAAGACTGCCACAAAATGAGGCCAACTACTGTAATTTCAGATTGTACAGCATCTGTACTCAGAAAAGACTAGGACAGTAATTTCATACCTATTCCTAAAAAAATCAAGTTTAAAATCAAGATCGAATGTCTCAATCTGCTTCTGCTTGTACCATGCTTAATTTATGGGACCCAAGACAAAATGTCATGCTTGTTCCCCTTTTGCCCAGGTGGACTAAATAGAACAATATTTCCAGCTGTCCCTTGCTGACAGAACCCATGGTGCACATCCTTCAGAAAACTAAAGTCATCTCTGTTTCTCTCTCCATTTTCTTTTTTCTAGCAGGAAAATCATAATCTGTCCATCAAAACCTCAAAACTACCAACAATCCATATAATGTGTTGACATGTGTACACAGCAACAGTAATGTAGTGTGGGCTCCACTCCTTACAAACACACACCGTCTCACACTAAGCGCTGCATAGCCTCTTCACACCCTCCTTCACTCAGATTCCCTCATTCTCACACTCATTCATCTCTTTCTCCGTGTCCCGCATCTGTTTATCACTCTCTTTTCGCTCATTCTAATCCTGCCACAAATCACACCACTAATTTCATTCACCTGCTCTGACTGAAGAAAAAATGCAAATAAGACAAAACAAATCTACTTCCTGTCCCTCAATCATCCACAATACAATTACACTTCAAGTGCGTCTATCAGCCCATCTATACTCCATAATCCCCCATCGCACCCCCTTACGGCAAGCAGCCTCTTGTTTTCCGTAGCGATTCTGAGAACCATTACCACTCACACGAGTGTTCGGATATCAGTCACTGAAAAGAGAGCCAATTACCTTGGCAAAATTTACACTACAGCTGGATATCGACTGTAAAGCAGGCTAATCTTGGAGAACGTGCTGCTTCAGTGTCACCTCACACCTGAGGGGCTAATTCTTCCCCCAACACCAGTGGCAGATTTGCTGCTTTTTGCACCGCTCCCATTCAGCGCGGTGAGAAATTGGATAAGCAAGATGTATTTATGTTCTCTCACCCCCCAGGAAGGGGCTTTATTCTCCACCGGTTATTCTGCCAAATTACACGAGCCCCCGTGCTGGTGAAAGAGCCAGATGCTTCCTGGGCCGTCTTAATCAAAGCCAAATTGAAGCGCGGTGTCAAGAGTGGGAACTGCATGCCGAAACGACCTGCGCGAGGTGATCTGAGCGCGACACCCTGACAGCTCCGGCAACTGCGCTCTGTTGCAGGGGTAACCATGACTACAGTGGAAACGGGAAGAGAGAAGCTACGTGCGAGAAGCGGGGGGAAGAGAGAGGCAGATGCCGTTTGATGCTGCAGGTAAACTGCAAACAGCCTTTCATCTCTTTGACAGTCAGACGACTCACCCAACTCGCAAGAGAGCTTCAATCATCAGCAGTCACACCGCTGCTTGAGCTGTCTCAGAGGAACAGTGATTAGCAAGTCAACTATAGGCTGCATGACTTCACAGTAGCTACCAGCACCCCGCCACTCTGCAGATCAGCTCAACCAAACAGCCGTCTACACATGAGCTTGTTGTAGAAAGCTTGCATTTTTAAAACATGACAACTCTCAGACTTGAAAGGCCACGCACTGTCGTTTAGTCTGTGAAAAGATCCACTCTCTGCCCTTAGTGGCTCCATTAAGATGAGGGAAGAGTACTGGATGTTTGATGAAAGCAGATTATTCATGAAGTCACCAATGCTGTGGTGGTGCGGGCTGTGGTGAGCGTTATAAATAGCAGGCCTGTGGTTCGGAATTTGACCTAGACACCTTCAAGCTCCTCTGCCTCTGAGTCATTTGCTGGCCAACCATGTAGCTGTCTGTCTGTGACCTGCTTTGACTTTCTCTGATACGCGCTACATGCTTTCTGCAACTATTCCGAATAGTGCCACATCTGCAACTACTAACTTGGCTGACACTTTTTCACTAAAGCTTACAAAAAGTCCAGTTTGTGTGCTGCAGCAAAGACGAAATGTGACACATAACAGTATAAGCTGGACAGTGATGACATAACTGTTATCTATTATTGTAGATGCTTCACCAGTCTCCTGCAAGGAATTGTAATGTAGAATTATCAGTGGCATTTAGACCTTAAAATTTAAATCCATGGTTAACAGTGACTTGTAGTGGCAATAAAGCTGAGAAGTCATTCTGTCGAAGGACGTGCCAGTGTGAAGAATGCAAGCTGGGTAAAGCTCTCACTGCCTCCTGATACAATTGGATTCGACTGCAGTCTAGTCTCTACAAGATTTTAAGCAGCCTGCTAGTGATATACTGTACACACAGGCCTCCGAATGGAATGCTTGGTAGAGGAAATGTTCAAATGCATGCAAACACAACCTCACTTACAGACACTTTCAAATATGCCCGGCAAACCGGAAAAATCTGGCAATCAGGTTTAATTCCACTCTAGCCTGCATAATCCAGAGAAATCTAGAGCTAATCCTGGTTAAATCTGGCGGCCCCTTAGCTGACTGTAACCCCTGGAATGCTACAAAGTAACAGGGATTGAAAGGATCATATGTTGCCTAGGTAGGACGCATGAGAAAGTGTGATGATGGGCGTAATAATCGCTAATGAAATTGAAACATGACAGCAGTTTCATTACAAAACTAAACAGACTGGATTCAGGCTATGCACATTTCCTTAAAGAACTGATGCATTCCTTAAATTGAGGTAATATATAGTAGATATATAATAATATATAGTTCAGGGGTGTCCAAACTCAGTCCTGGAGGGCCGGTGTCCCTGAGAGTTTATCTCCAACTTGCTTCAACACACCTGCCAGAAAGTTTCTAGCATATCTAGTAAGAGCTTGATTAGCTGGTTCAGGTGTGTTTGATTGGGGTTGGAGCTAAACTCTCCAGGATACAGTCTCTCCAGGACGGAGTTTGGACATCCCTGATATAGTTGAATTGTTGTTACATGCAGCTGCCATCACAGACAACAATAAAACTGACTTGATTTTAATTGTTTCAAGCCTTGAGTGACAATTATATTCACCATCAAAGAATATATTATTAGTAATGCTAATATGTAGATTGCTGCCTTTTTTAAAATTAAAGTTTATGAACCAAGATCATTGCCTGTTTGACCCCCTGGCGCCATTGGCTGCTTACGCCCTCCTGTTTTCGTGTTAGTCATAAAAAGGCTGCTTTACTTGGAAAGTTCTGCCGTAACAATTGCCCTGACACACCAAAAACAAAATATCATACAGCAAGAAAGCAACGATTTCAACACTTAGATTAACACAGTGGTTTGTTTAATGGTTGGATCTACAAAAAAATGAAAAGCCTTGTGATTCAGAGTGAAATGTCTTTAAAGTCTTAAAGCACATTAAAAGGGGGGAGGAAGTCATAGTATCAAACAAATCTGAAAAGGAAAAACAAACCTGTGGTTGCTACCGTCTCAAATATTCTTCTCCCAAAAGCCACTATTATCAATACCCAAGGTATGATCAATTAAAAGTAGACCCAAAAAGAAGCTTTAATCAAATAATGCTATGATACAGTGTTTTAGTCAACTACTCACTGATGTAGGCCTTGGATTAGGGCCCCTGGATCAACTTCACTATGGGCAATGAATGGGATTTGGAGGGATCATGGCTCATTTTTCACACAAGGTCACGTAAATCACTAAGTGCCTTATATTTCATTCAGTTTCTGAGCAGCACAAAAGGCCACAGCTCTGCAAGTATCTACATTTCTGTAAACAAAAAAGGAGAAGACAATATTTAAGATGATATCTACCTTGAAATTTCAGTCAACTATTCTGGGAAGCATTTGCCAAGCGATCTGTTTCACATTTTAAAGAGCGTTCTAATTTACTGAGCAGACTCCAGCGAGTATTCTGTTTTACATTCTGCCCACTGTTCCATTCGACGCGGTCCGGAACGCACGGTTCGTGTGTTGGGGGATTGTTCTGTCGAGCATTCTTGTGCGCTCGCAGGACTGGAAAAGCTGTTTTCAGCCGCGTTCACCCATTATTTATTAATCCATTTCACACAGCCAGCAGTCATTATGCATGCTACTGTCAATGGGTATCTCTCTGCCTCGCATTTATTTGATAATAAGCACAAGTGGGGTAGGAGATAAAAGCGCTGACTGCGTTCATTGTGCAAGAGGGAGAGAGCGAGAGAGGACTCCTGCAGGCGAGGAGACTTAAAATGAGAGTTCTGTGTGGGAACAGGGCGCGTCTGCTAAGCCTGTCTGGAGGCAATCGATGGAAATTAGCCAACGCTAAAGATGCACTTCCTGTGAGTGATGTCACGGGCGGTGCTCGGCTGTTTGGGGGAAAAGAAAGAACTCACAGGCGATTAATGGAAATAGAGAGCAGGGAGAGGTGTAGGCAATGAGATAAATGGAGCGATATGAAATTATAGAATGGAACAGTTGTAATGCATGATGATGCTAACAGATTTTTTTTGTTAATACCGTACTGGTATTTTTTATGTGTATTTATTTGTTCAGCAAAATATCAACTGAGTCTGTGCTGTTCACTTAGTTAACCCAAAAATGAGAATCTTTACTTGGATTTAATCCAACCTGTTTAAAAAATAAAAGTCACCTATACGGCAAACATGCTAAGATCAGCTAATGCAAGGATTTACCTAAATTTACCTAAAATGTTACACTTTGCTTAAAGCTTGTCAGTGTTTGACATCATTCCTATCAAAAGTAATCCATGCAGGCATAGGACATCAACATGACGTCATATTGATGCTGTACCCCAATGTCGTGGGGACTTTGGATTTTGTTTGGAAATTAAAATCTGGTTAACGTCAGAACCCAATGTCAGGCTGACATCAATGTCCAACCTAAAATCAACCAAATATCAACTACTAATCATGTTACACCTTGACGTTGTCTGGTCACTTTCCAGCACAACTTAAAATCAACCAAATATCAATCTAATTTGACATTGTAATTGGACGTCAAAATAACGTTGTCCTTAGACACTGGCTAGTCATTGAATTTTGGTCACCTGACGTCATGACCTAAAACTAACCTAATATTAACGTCTTATGATGTTGTGTGCCTGCTGGCATCTTATAACTGAATACGGCATGTCAGTTTAAATATATATATATATATATATATGGTTCAATCGTCACCTTACAATTATAAGGTTCTGTCTGACATTTTTGTCAAAATTGAGTTATTGACATATTCTTATTAAATGACAACTTATTTACATTATGGGATGTTTTTTTATAAGTTGTTTACATTTTAAGACCTTTTATAAAAACAAAAACAAATGTTACACACATGCTGTTTGCTATGGAATGCAAAAACTTTGAAGCTCAATATCTCAAAATCATTCAGAACGCAGAGAGAACCTTATAATTCCAAGGTGACGAAACGTTAAGGAGGACAAAGCTAAATTGTTTCTACTTTATAATTAATGTTCTCAACTCGCAATACAACTTTACACTAAATACAATTGTTTGTATTCAATACTTTATTATTATAATTTTTCAATTTCTATATTTCCAATGCCTGTATTTAGGATTTTTTTTTTTCGTGATTAATCATGATTAATCACACAAAAAAGTGTGATTAATTAGTTAATTTTTTTAATCAATTGACAGCCCTAATATATATATATATATATATATATGTGTGTGTGTGTGTGTGTGTGTGTGTGTGTGTGTGTGTGTGTGTGTGTGTGTGTGTGTGTGTGTGTGTGTGTGTGTGTGTGTGTGTGTGTGTGTGTGTGTGTGTGTGTGTTTATTTTTGGAAACTTATTTATGCATCATATAAAATCATAAACTTTCCATTGATGTATGGTTTGATAGGGCAATATTTGGCTGAGATACAACTATTTGAAAATCTGTAATCTGAGGGTTAAAAAAAATCTAAAGCAAAATACAAAATAAGAGTTCTTAACAATGAACATTTGTAATCAAAAATTAAGTTTTGATATTTTTATGGAAGAAAACTTACACAAAATGTCTATTTTGGTGGTCTTTTAATTAAAAACAAAACTTTACAAAATTTTATGGTAACATAAGGAAGACAAAATATCAGGATTTTTAATTTTGGCAAAAACTTTCATCTTCAAATCAACATATTAATAAACTAAACATTTTAATGATAGAAGCTCAGCAATCATATTCTAAAAACAGAGTAATAGCCTCATTACAGCCAATGCTAGGCGACAGAAGGCCTCTCTCACCACTCACTTCCCTGTGGAATGCCCACCCACCAGAGGGACCAGGGCGGAAGGGAGGGGCCGCGTCTGGAGCTTTAGCCTAACCTGAGAGAGGTAGACTAGGCACGGAAAAGAAGCCAGAACCCCTTGGGTCCTGTAGGTGGGAGCAGCCAGCTAGTGTGCGCTCCATCCCCTTGGACCAAGCTCTAATTGGAACTGCTGGGCGAGCCGGGCCAAGTTCCCTGGGAACGGGGAGAGCCTGAGGGAGGGAGGGAGAGTGGGAGGAAGTGAAGGATGGACGGATAGAGCAAAAAAGAGGGGAGGGAAGGTTTAAAAATAGAACAGGCAGATTAAGGAGCATCTGAGAGCGGTGCAGGGGATCGGAAAATCCGTCCTGCATGCCAGAGCTGACCAGACCTTCGGGGCATAAAAGCCAGTTCTTTGCCATTACGTAGCAGGGCACAGCATAGCACAGCCGCCCCCTGGCATACGTTTGCCCGGTCGTCGCGTGGCAAGACGCCCAGACTGGGGCAGCACTAAGAGCATGAAATGATGACGATCCCTAGCTAAGCTTTCACACAACAGGTGGAGAGTACAGACACCTGTGGGAGATCGCACAGACTTTAAAAAAAAAAGAAACGTCTTACACCTGGGTATTATGCACAGATGCACACTTCTTGTTGTGATATAAATTTGCAGTGATAAAACAATATAAAATAATACTGAATAATTGTACACGCTGTTAGAAATATTTTATTAATCAGAGTTTGTGTCTTCTATTAAAAGGATCTAAAAACATGCTTAAAGCAAGAGAAATACACTTGAGAAGCAGCATTGCATAAGATATGAATACTTATTTTGCTTACCCCATTGGCAATTGTTTTTTTTTTTTTTTCTGGGCAAAAATCTAACCATTTTTAATGCTTTTTAAAAGTAAGACCAAATTAAAACATTTATTTTAAGATTTTTAAAAATGTTTTTATGATTACATTCTGGTTAATGCATAAGCCACATACAGTTAAAGTCAGAATTATTAGCCCTCCTTTGAATATATTTTCCTTTTTAAATTTTTCCCAAATGATGTTTAACAGAGCAAGGACATTTTCACAGTATGTCTGATAACATGTTTCCTTTTGGAGAAAGTATTATTTGTTTAATTTCAGATAGAATAAAAGCAGCTTTACATAAAAAAAAAAAAAAAAAAAAACATTTTAAGGTCCAAATTATTATCCCCTTTAACCTTTTTTTTTGATAGTCTACAGAACAAACTATCGTTATACAATAATTTGCCTAATTACCCTAACCTGCCTAGTAAAACTAACCTAGTTAAGCTTTTAAATGTCATTTTAAGCTGAATACTACACTGTAAAACCTGATAAGTACAGTTAACTCAAATTTAAACCGATTGCGGCAAACCATTTAAGTATTGAATAAAGTATTGAAAACTATATGACTATAACTATATATAGACACATTTTATTTGTGTTGTCAAACATTTAGAGTGTTAATAACTTAAACATTTTAGGTTCAGTTATCAAATTGCTATAAGTTCAACAAATTAAGTCCAAACAACTCGTCACATTAGAATTATAAGGTTCTATCTGACTTTTTTTGTCAAAATTGAGTTATTGACATATTCTTATTAAATGACAACTTATTTACATTATGGGATGTTTTTTTTATAAGTTGTTTACATTTTAAGACATTTTATTTAAAAAAAACAAATGTTACACACATACTGTTTGCTATATGGAATGCAAAAACTTTGAAGCTCAATATCTCAAAATCATTCAGAACGCAGATAGAACCTTATAATTCCAAGGTGACAAACTATATCGATACTCAGATGGTTAAGTATTGCTCCTTGTTTTAGAGTTAACACAAAAGAATGTAATTCATTCATTCATAATTCGTTCGTTTTGAGTTCTGCTTAATATAATCCATTCAAGATTCAAAGTAACCTTTTAAAAAAATATAAGTTAAACTAGCTTATTTTATTTAGTGATTTCGATTGTTAGGTTTTAAAGTGTAGTGTCTTAAAAAATATCTAGTAAAATATGATGTGCTGTCACCATGGCAAAGATAAAATAAATCAGTTATTAGAAATGAGTTCTTAAAACTATTATGTCTAGAAATGTGCTGCAAAAATTTTCTGTCTTGAATTGGGGAAAAAGTAAACGGGGGGCTAATAATTCTGACTTCAACTGTAAGTAATAATAATAATAATAATAATAATAATAATAATAATAATAATAATAAATGAGATGAATCATTTAGATTTGAGCTGACTATGAAATCCTAACTGAATAAATAGAAAAAAGTAGACTCTACAGGCAAATCCCATTTTTTGAAGTCTTTTGTGTTTACAGCTTCTCTGCCAGTACAAACACAAGCGTGTATAACTCTGACTGACTTTATCATCGAGCACAAAGTCATCCTCTGTTCTAGGCAGAGCATGCACAATTAATTAGTAAATCATTAATTAAGTCACGCATCGATTATTTCGGTTGCAGGGCGTGGAATGAGCTGATCGCTTTAATCAAACCCCAAACAGATTGGGAAGCACCTGGTCACATGATTGTTAATTAAAACCTGCTATATTAATGCGTTATCCTTTAATATTCAAGTTCACGAAAGAGGACAAAATACTCCAATATGATGTGAATACATAACACCATTTTGGTGCTCGGTTTTAACCTCCTTTAAAATGCCTTGAGTGTTTTTCACAGTAAGATGTAGCACATAAATATGCACTTGGTTACATACATGCACGCACACACTCAAGCTCTTTTAGCCTGGCACATAGGGTCCGCTCATTACAACAATGCCAAGCTACCGGTTGCTAAGGAGACCTGTGGGAGAGGGAGTGATCCTGTTGCTATGGCAGCAAGCCTGCTTCCTGCCAACTGTCTTTCCCCATGAGACCTGACCATAGTAGGCAGAGAAAGACAGAAAGAAAGAAAGGAAGACAGGGAATTGAATGTAGCAGAGTCGGAGTGCGTGTGAGGGTGTGTTGGGGGTGTACGAGGGGTTATGGGTATGATGTTGAAAGAGAAAGACTTTATAAAGAACACAGCAAGCAGGGCTGCAATGGAGGAGGGGTGGCAGACAAACCACAAAACCAGGGGAGAGAATGTGCTGGGAAAATTGATAGAGTTCGAAAGAGGGAAAATAAAAGAGCCGCTTGTAAAGAGACTGAGCGAGGGCGCCTTCCGGAGCGCCATTTTCAGGCGCTCGTTCCCATGAAACGGCTTGCCGGCTTACCACGCCGCGTCCTTTTGTGCCACTCGGTCGGTGACAGCACAAGATGGCCGCAAACTACCTCTAATTGTCGAAAGTGAACACTGGTGCACTGAACGCCACCTTCCAGCGCACACTGGCTAGACCCTGGCCCATTAAAGCACGCTAGAAGTCGCCTGGCTTTGGGAACTTTCTCCAACTTTACTCTGCGCTTCCTCATTAAGTGCGACTGCACATCACAGCTCCCATTTATCAAATCTACACCTGATATAAGCGACGTGTCATAACAGGTGTGTCTGATAAAAGACTTGACAGAATACAAATTAATTATGCTGCACTGCGCAAAAGATTCATTAAACAACATATTCAGGAGAGATGCAAGAAACAACATCGCAACAAATCAACACCCCTGCAAAACGCAACGGTGCTGCTGTGGAAACAACATCCTGGAATGAGAGAGCGACAGCAAATGTGGGAAAGACGAACAGAAAAGGAGATATCGATCAGAAGAGGGTCAAATGAGGAGAGAAAGCCATTGAATCTACTGTCTCAGATGGAAATGGGCTTTTTGGCTGCCGTCAGATCACAATTGGTTCCATACTGCCTTGCTCTTCTGCCTTTGTGAGGTTTTTCGGTTTGATTACGGCTCTCATGACAGCGCTGTTTAAATGAGAGACAGAGGAGCACTGGCACATATTCTCCCACAGATAAAGTGGGAATAAAACTTGGTTTCGGAGGGAGGGTGCTCTGTGAATTCTTGCTTCGGCTGCGCTCATAGACTCAGAGACGGTCGAATCAGCCTGTTAAAGACATCTATCTGTCTCTCATCCCTCTATCTGGGTCTGTTTCTCATTCACAGGGAATGTGGCGTCTGTCGAGAATAGGAGTCTGGCCTTCTACATGGACACACATGCACATATTTGCTCATTTGTTTATCCACACATTTCCAGACACAACCGTTATTGACTTATTCTTGCATGCATTTGTATCCAGAACACAGCATGTCTGCCGTGTCTCAACCCCTCTATTCCCCTAAACCCTTTACAGGGGTTACAGGGTTCGCTTGGAATTCTCCCATATTAGCTGTCTCTTGCAAGTTCTACAAGAACACAGCTCTGTTACATGCTTATAACTTCTTCCCATTTGTGTTCCACCTTGATAAGTTCCTCTGAATATTCTGTCATCCTTTACTCAACCTTCACTTGTCACGAGTTTCTTTTTTTATGTTGAACACAAAAGATATTTTGAAAAATGATGGAAACCTGTAACCATTGACCAATCAACCATAGAGTCAATCGCTGCTTCCCAATTTGTCTACATAAACTACAGTACACCCAAAAAATTATGTAGTTATTTTTTTTTTAAATGAGTCTGCCATGTTTGTAGTTTTTACCTGCGTTTGTAGTTCTACCCGAACTCCTGTTCAGTGTGCAATGTAGAGTATGCACGGAACTGCACTTAAATAGTAGACCATCCAATTAACTTTTGAATACTCATTTCAATATACTATGATTTGGGACATTTATTCATTCATTTTCTTTTCAGCTTAGTCCCTTCATTAATCCAGGGTCGCCACAGCGGAATGAACCGCCAACTCATCCAGCACATGTTTTACGCAGCGGATGCCCTTCCAGCTGCAACCCATTTCTGGGAAACATCCATACACACCCATTCACATATACACTTCGGACAATTTAAGCCTACCCAATTCACCTGTACCGCATGTGTTTGGACTGTGGGGGAAATAAGAGCACCCGGAGGTGTGCGAACGCAGGGAGAACATGCAAACTCCACACAGAAACGCCAACTGACCAGCCGAGGCTCGAAACAGCGACTTTCTTGCTGTGAGGTGACAGCACTACCTACTGCGCCACTGTGTCGCCTGATTTGTGAGATATTAAATCAATTTTTAATACTATTTAGGACAGGTAATATGTGAACTGGGCTCAGCAAGTGGTTACAGGTTTTTAGTTTTTTTCAAAATTCTTTTTCGTCTGTTCAAGTGAAAAAGAACCACTGGAGGGTGAGTAAAATTTAGTTTTTTGGGTAATCTCTTTAACTGATTTGCTGAACTGGTTCTCATTTCCTAAACACACATTGAAAATGTCACATGCTAATGGTTTTTGTCAGGCACAAAAAATGCTTTTCTTGCTTTTATATATATATATTCTATATATTCTAGACAAGCAAAACATATTGTCTTGTTTAAAGAATTAATATGCCAAAATTAAGTAAGTTTTTCCTTAAAACAAGCAAAATAAGCAATAATAATGCTTATAATAATGGATAATAATGTTGAAAGGAAAACAAGATTATTTGCTTACCCCATTGGCAGATTATTTTGCTTGTATATAAGTAAGAAAAGCATTTTTTGCAGTTCAAAATTGTTGGATCACTGTTCCTTACACACTACAAGAATGTCTTGAGGTAACTTATTTGCAGTTATGTCCATACAACAGATGTATGAGTGACAGGGGGTCACACATTACAAGATGTATTACAAGATGTGCACATTACAATCTGTGCACTGATTTGTTTAAAAACGAAAAACCTGACGAATTTTTGTTGCAGGTCTATGACTTTTCCCTTTTACCCTGTGCATTGATCTTTCATTAGCTGAAGGTCATCACTGATGTAATTTCCAGTCAAAACGCATTCCACACTGCATGACCCTGACTGTTGGACAGGTCCTGATATTTAGCATGCTAATTATATTACTGGCATCAGCGAAGCATTAGCACTTCCCTCAGTCTGAGTCACTCTGAAGAAGTGCCGATTTGTTGTTGGTGAGTGAAAATCTAGGCTAAAATCTTAAAATGTGTGCCCAACATTAGGCTTACAATATTTTTGTTCCGGATTCTAGGACAAAAAAAGCAATGTTGTAAATGCACCATTTAAAAACACAACCCACGTTACAAATTGCTTTCATAAAAGTGTCTCTGCATTTAAAACAACAAAAAGCACATGTCAGCTTTAATTTAGTTCTCAGATGTTCCACAAGTCGTCCATGTTTCTCCTAAACTTCGTTTGAAGAAATAAAAATAGACTAAAATGTTGGAGTTCATACTGAGACTTTGGTATAATGACAAATCGGAGCTCATTTTGAGACATTTTCGAGATCTCTTCTGAACCTCTAGGAGAAGGTATTAAAAGATGAGATATTAAAGAGATCTCATTTGTGATTGTTCTACGGGTTTCTGTCATCTTATTCTTTGGTCTGAATCTATGGGAAATCGTAAGGTAGGTCCACATTTCTTCGAACAAAGACAGCCCAATTAAGTCAGTTTGAGTTAGGGTCTGTTCGCTGGAGAGAGGGGCGGAGAGATAGAGCGGTGAAGAAAGAGGCAGTCCATAAAAGCAGTCTAACGAAGGGGAAAAAGAAGGGAAAATAGAGGAAGAGGGGTAAAAGAGGAGAGCTCGAGCGACTTTGTAGCCGAAGCGAAGCAACTTCTCTTCTTTTTTTTTAGCTCCTCAATGGGAAGACATATGAAATATTAATAACAGCTCTAGCCATCGACTTCAGAGGCCCGCACTAAAACTTAGTGTCTAATGAGACTCAGCTCATGAATTGCTAATGAGGATGCTTGGAATGTGTGTTTTAAGTGTTTGTGTGCATGCGTGTGTGTGTGTGTGTGTGTGTGTGTGTGTGTGTGT
>CAIGQZ010001455.1:141773-152859 GCA_903798205.1 Danio tinwini | reverse complement strand
GTAAATGTAGTTGTTCGGATTGCAACTATACAGTTTATTTACAAGGATAGTGCCTATTTAAAAAAAATTATAATCTCAGATTATAAATAAATAGCATCGGATTTAGTGCATCGGCTGCCATTAGCCTGTCTGAGCAGACCAAAGAAAGTGACGGTTGACGTTCCGCCACAAGATGGCGACAGAGATCGCATTTTAAGGACTTTGGGGAGAAAACCTGCATTTCTCTGCAGTTTGAAACTACAGCTGAACAAATAATTATAAATCAGGTAAGTGACATTCTGAGTTGGTCTCTCTTTTATATTTTGTAGTTCTTTTTTTATACCAAAGAAACTGGTAGTGTTTGCTTTGCTCTGGCTTTTTCAAAGTTAATTATTGTGAAATCCCGATTGCAACAGAGAAATACTGGGAAATGTCTGTAGACTGATAGCATGTCATGCCGATCAGCCTTATAATCTTAAAATGTGAGCAAAAAATACCTGTTTTGTTATCACTTTACACATTAAGCTAGAGAATCATTCAAATACTAGCTCTAAAGTGACATTGGTGAAGCAGCAATGGTTTCTGCTGTTCTGATAACAGCTGCAGATGTGAATGAATGGCGGAAGAAAGTAGATTCTTGTACAAAAAATTTTTTTGACTCTCCGTGTTTGGTTTTCTTTTTTAAACGCACGATTATGCCCTATCTGTTTATCTGGGTACACCAATATACATTGGTATAACAACATTCTGTATCCAGAAATTTGACATCAATATTAAGCCAGTTATTACCCAGTGTGGCTAAGCAGACATTCTAATGACAGAAAAGAACTGGATTTCTCAATGTATTTTATTCTAATTTTATAACGTTCTCCTTTTAAACCCATTAGAATAGTTTTAGACGGTTTCCAAATAATAAAAAGAGTTTCCAAAAGAAATGTTAAAGAGAAAGAGAGAGAGAGAGAGAGAGAGGCCATAAAATCCAGAGAGACACTGAGAGAGAATGAGACTGGCGAGCGGAGAGCCAGACACAGAGAGATGTGCTACAAGGGTTCATTCCAGGCTATGTGTCGTGTCTGAGAGTTAGCAGTGACATGGGCAGCATATTAAACGCTTGGGCCCGCATCCTGACCCATTTTCATCAAACTGACAAACAAAATCCACACACTGTCTGCTTCATGAACAAAATATTCCACCACACACAGACACATCACCATATACAGACACACGCATGCTTATCTACCATTTAGCTATGCAAATAGTAGATACAAGCCAAGTGATTATTCAAACATATCGGGAAAAGAAAGAGGGGAAGAGAGAAATAGTTAGCATTTTCTTTTTGCAAAGTTAGAAATACCTTCAAGGAAAAAGAGGAGACCTTGATTTCAAACTAATTTTACAGTTCTGAATAAGAGCAGGGAAATGACAGAGCATTAGGAAAAACAACCAAAATATAACAGTACTCCGATCATTTATTCTGAAAACTTTTTATATATATATATATATATATATATATATATATATATATATATATATTCTAACAGGATCTGATAACTGAAAACTGGATCTTCATTTTGGATTGTTTGGCAGGCTTTTGCGTTTCACAAAACAAACTATTGCTTGATATTTTAATTTATCAACCCCCAGACCCTACGTGTTAGTGTTAGCATAACTTTTTTCACATTGTTTGCATTACAGACATTGTATATCATTTAGTTCAACGTTTTAGGCTTAAGAGTTTCATATGGTGAACAATAACACAGATCAAATTCCATAGTAAAGCCTGGTTTCAAAAAAGAAGGTTCAGCACAAAAACAGATCAAAAACTCAGCTATTACATGCAATTTGGCTGCTTGAAGGAATGCTTAAAAAGACGAAAGAAATGTGCATATCCACTCTCTGACACTAGGTGGTGTTTAAAAAAAAGCCACATATAATATTACATTTCTTCTCAGAAAATAAAAAAGTCAAAAGAATATTTACATGTTTTCAAACAATGTTTTTTTTTATTATTAATGTAATATAGAATTTTTTTATAAAATTTTTAGTTTTATCTCTATGGCGTTTATCAAAAAATAGCAGGTATAAGATTACAGAGAAAAAAAAAAAGTTATGGTTTTCAACACTTGCTCACCATTTTTCAAGTAAAAACCGAGCTAAATAAAAATTGTGTGTCTTTTGGCCATTTATTCACACAGCAATATCATTGTGGGAGTCTGAAAAATGTCAACTTTGGAATACTATATTCTTGTTCTGTGCAAACTATCAAAGCGTGATATTGTTAAAACAAAATGTCCTGCGTGTTCAGTCTGCATATCTGTGTATTATGCATTATTATAACCAACAAGCTGTTATATCTACAAGTAGTTGTATCTAATTCAATGACTCACTGAGTGCGTTTACATGGACACCAATAATCCAATAATAATACATTTTAATATGAGTCATAATCGAACTAAACGGAAACGACATAAAGCCATTTGGAGTATGCTTATGTTAGTTACATTATTGAAATGCAGTACAGACATGTAAACACCTTAATCAAATTATTACCGTCGTGTGAGATTTTCGTCGCAATTTGTGACAGGATATCCCATACACACAAGGCTGTTTGACACTATACTCTGCACCTACAGAGTCAGTAAAGCACCACAGACACCTGCCTCGCAAAATGCTAAGGGTGTTTTTTTTTTTTTTCTATTCAGTGTTCTGTATCAAATTGCATTAAAAACAACACTTTTCCACCAGGGCGGCATGCATGAAATGTTCCTGAATGAAAGTGAAACTGCTGAACTGCAGTTAAAGTAAAAAAATTAATAATGAAATAGCCAAAAGAGTGGTGACGCAATGACGTTAATTGAACTATGTGCTATAACGTAAAATAGAATCATGAAAGGAACATTTAAAAAGCACCTCATGTAAACACCTTAATCATGTTATTGTCTTATTTAGATGAAGGCAATAATTTGATTACTGATGTCCATGTAAACGTAGTCAGTGTTCATATTTTATTGGTTTAAAAAAAACTTATTTGCAGCGTAAGAACAGACACATTAACAACCATTCAATCAATTTAAATTGTTTCCTAAATCAAATTTTCACACAGAACATTTGTCTTAGTCTGAACAAGACTTGGAAATGAAGACATCTATTTATCTTACTTGGAAATGAGCTTTTTTTGTCTTGGGGCAGTAACTGTATGTTTAAAGAAAGCAATCTTGGGGAAAATAGTAGCTACATTACATTTTAGTGTATGGGTGGCTAAAGGGACGGTTACACTACACTTTTCAGTCCACTGACTTCTATTCATGCGTATGCGAGTGCAGGAGTCAGGAAACACAAGCTCATGTGAATTTCACTGCATCGCAGAGTTCAAGTTTGGTGAACTCTGACTTTAGGTGAATTTTGTGTGAACTTTGTGAGTAGAGGCGTGACTAATTGAAGACCGCTATGACCTCTTAGATGTATTAAGAGAACATTACATTTAAAGATTAATAAAGGGATTAAGCCGACAAAAAAATGAATGAATGAATGAACCCTTATTGAATGAATGAACCCTCATTCTTAAGGCTGATTTATACTTCTGCGTCGAGTGATTGCCGTGACCCACGGCGCCTAGTATGATGTCTTTTCGTACAATCTGCTTAAGCCCTAGTCATGGTTATTTTCCAAAAGAGGGTTATTGAAAATATGTGCTTCAGCCTACATTTTAAAACCGCAAAAACATACTTAAACATACATTTAACTGCAGTTTCTAGATAAAATTAATGCTATGGGGCTGACAGCAAACATTTTTGTTCCATTTCACACTAATGATATTTACATGCACATATTATTGATGATTAAAAAAAATATTTTCATGCAGCTCTCCAAATAAATACAACAAAACAACCATATATTTATATGGACTATTCTTATGGCATGTTCAGTTTGTTTGGTAACTCACGTTGTACGTTGTAGATGAATCTGGTGAAACACAGTTTCACAAAAGAGTTAAAATCTATGTAAATTCAAGATAAAACTATGTGATAGCAGTGCACTTTTCTCTTATGCTTGCTTTTGAAAATACTATTAGTTGTTTTTAGGGAAGGAGTTAGCTCAGTGGTTTGCTGAGTGATCATCAGTATGACGAAAACAAGGATGTGTATCTAAAATGTACAAAAAAACTTACCCTAATAACTTATTTCAGATTCGTAAATAGATGCAGACAGCGTCCTCTAGTGTATTTGCCATCTGAAACCTCCAATGAAATGTTTCGAAGGTTTTATTCTCAAAAAACAAAATTAGGTTAAGGAACATATTTGCAATGAGCCTGAGCTGTTATTTTTGGGAGTGAACCATTATTCTTAAGGCTGATTTATACTTCTGCGTCGAGTGATCGACGTGACCCACGGCGCCTGGTTTGGGCGCAGTAGTGCATTTATACTTCTGCATGCTGTTTGTGTTGCTCTGCAATAACACTTCCAAAATGCTAGCTGGCAGTAGGTTATGTTCCTACTTTTTTTAAAGTTCCCTTGTTCCACCCCCTTGTCAAATCAGGGCCACAAAGTGAAACGTGCAGAAACGTGAAGTGCAAAGTGAAAACAGCATCACAAACTCACGGTTGACTAAAAAGCTTTTTTTTTTTTTTTTTTTTTTTTTTGCACTGCTTGATTTTTATTTGCAGTTCTTTTTTTTGTTTGCAAATTAAATTTTTATTTCTCAAAACTTAATTTTTCCTTTGCAGTTCTTTATTTTTGCTAGCAACATTTATTTTTATTACTTAAAAATTTATTTTCAGAATTTTGGAATTTTTGGGGATTAGCTTTTTTTTCCCTCAATACTTTATTTTTTTGTTTGCAAAACTTTCTTTTATTTTGCAAGTATATATGGCCCTAGATTGGCTCCATACAAGTAGCTAAAATTTGTTCATTCGGAGATGGGAACTGGCAGACGTGCAAAAAATGTAATCATAAGATAAACACGGAACAAAAGTTTCCATCACAGAGCTTGCGCTATACAACTTTGCGACATGAAGTTACATTTTTGAGAGGTGCGAGTAAGCGTCTGCGTCAGCCACGGCGAGGGCTATGCGACCGCGCGAAGGCTGCTCCAGAGCAAACGCGTGCTCTTGACGCAGAAGTACAAATCAGCCTTTACTGCTTCAAAAATATTACGTGTTTATAGAATATACATTGTACAAATGTATACTAAATTGTCACGTTGAATTCGTCAGCAAATTGTCAGCAGATACCACATCACCTAAATTACATGCTATAAAATATAACATCATTATTAAAGAAAAATCCATCCCAATGCATCTCTGAAAGGCACGTAAAGACAACTAGTGTTAATTTAAGCATTAGTTGCACTCTTACTCTTCATAAGTGTTTCTGGTCTGAACAAGCTTCAAAGTGGACTACACTTTGGGTCAGTCATACACACGAAGGTGCCCGACTGGAGTTCGAATGCACCGGTGATATGCACTGGCAGGTTTTCCTCGGCGCATGCATTAATCATGGCTGCTCTCCTCTCGCCCATTACAGCTCATCAATCTCAGTTTGCCCAGTGCTCCGGTGGGGGGGGAATCTTATGAAGATCTGATTAAATATGTAAGCACCTGATAATAGCAGCACATGCCAGGCTTCAGAGTCAATTGTCTTTAATGCGCACAGGCTCTAGGAAGTATCTAAGAGACTGTGCTGAAGGTCAGAGGTCACGAAGGTGTCTGTTGTAAAATCCAACTTATTTGATTCCTGTGCTGAACCGCTGTGGGAGGCAACACCGAGTGAAAAATACTCACTAGAGAATATGAACATAAAACATAGACCACAGTAGCATTTTTTCCTGAAAGTGCAGAGACTACAATGAAAAAAGGCGCAAACGGCCGTGTGACACTTGAGGGTGTGTGTGTGTGTGTGTGTGTGTGTGTGTGTGTGTGTGTGTGTGTGTGTGTGTGTGTGAGGCTGGAAATGTGTATGTGTGTTAGAGAGTGTGTGAGCAGAGCTTCATGGCTTTAATTAAGGTGGAATCAGAGCAGGATCTGTGCTGCCGTGATAACGAGCCTCATCTGAATTATTAACGAGAGCTGCACCCCCCTGGACGTGAAATCCCGTCAGACTGTCTCTCACACACGCAAACAAACAATTCCAGAACATGCATATAATAACGCACAAATAGTATCCAGTCTTAAAAGTGTTGCGGTCTAGTACAAGACATCACATTTATAAAATTCATGAAGCATCAGAGTTAACATGCTACGTTCCCTTATAATTATGACAGAAGTAATAATAAATACTGTGATTACATTTAATTTTCATCTTAATAGTTAATAGTTTTGTGGTTAGGTTGCAAAGGTTATTACATTGAGTCCATTATGGCACTCTACAGACCCAATGACAAGGCTTGACTAGTTTTCCTCTGTAGACGTTTTTAACAAAACCTTGTGAGACATATTAAACAATATTTTAACTAGGTCTTGATTAACTGGTGGCAAATTTGCATCAATTTATTCTCTCTCTCTCTCTCTTTTGGAAAAATATATACATTAATGCCTAATATTCTTCAAACAAGATTAAAGAATGAACTGAAATGATGTCACTTTGAATAAAATCTGACTGAAACAACATTAATATTCAGTTTCTTTCAGCAATTACAAAGTTTATACGAGCTTATTTGGAGTTATTTGGGCTGCTAAACACCTTTAAGCTACTATTGGTCAATGGTGATTATGCAATCTGACTGAGCCCTGAGCTTTAAAGATCCTCGAGCCCTGGGCTTCCTCCCATTTGCAGGGCAAGAGGGGAGTTTGAGCTCAGATAGGTCTCGAGAACTCCACTTCTATTTATGGCTATTGACAAATTAGGGATGCTACGGAGTGGTATACTGCTAATTAAAAGCTTATCTGGTGCTAATTTGGTTTGGTTCACTATGTTGCAAGTTTGTGGACTGTGGGAGGAAACTGGTGAACCCAGAGGAAACCCATGCGAGCACAGGGAGAGCGTGTAAACTCTGCACAGAAACGTCAACTGGCCTGTCAGACTTGGACCAGTGATGTTCTTGCTGTGAGGCAACAGTGCTATACACTGGGCCGCCATGCCACCCTATTAAGGAAAAGAAGGGAGGAGTACAGGTGGAAGGGGGGATTCTTCAAGCCGAAGATGACTAAGGTAAGGAACTCTGGTTATTTATAATGAGTAGGAATCATCCGATTGGTGAACCATGCATAAGCTAATGCAGGACCAGCTGTGGTCAATCATAAGCATGTAATCCTCTCGAAACTAGTTTATAAATAAACTTAACTTTGTTTATCATTCCACAAAGATCAGACAGAAGAACAACTCTCAATAAAACTGACACCGTGTTGGCAACATGAATACACTTGGATTGAGGGATGAGTAGCAGAGCTGGTAGAGTTGCAATTGTTGTTGTATTTAGGGGTACAGACAAACATTGTGACACTTTAACAACTTTGCCTACTGCAGCATATGGGGTGTTGAAATGTTTGAAAACAGTATGTTGTCACTCAGGCTTTTTCAAATTTCTTTTTGCCCTCAAACGAAGAACAAAAAAACTTTGTTTGAAGTTTATCGGGACATTTAAGTTGCAGAAACCCTACTAAGGGCATGCTTAAATGACAATTTATTTGTGTGTTTTTGTGAAGTTTCACATACAAATAACAATGTTTGTTAATGTTTAGTTAAATTTTATGGATAGATAAGATAGATTTTAAATATGTTTGTCCTGTTAAAATGACTTTCTAATTACTTTAAATAGTCGTTTTACACTCACCGGCCACTTTATCTCCTGTTCCACCACATCCCAAAGGTGCTCAACTGGATTGAGTTCTTATGACTGTGGAGGCCATTTGAGTACAGTGAACTCATTGTCATGTTCAAGAAACCAGTCAGAGATGGTTAGCGCTTTATGACATAGTGTGTTATCCTGCTGGAAGTAGCCATCAAAAAAATGGGTACATTGTGGTCATAAAGGGATGGACATGGTCAGCAACAATACTCAAGTAGGCTGTGGCGTTGACAGGATGCTCAATTGGTACTAATGGGCCCAAAGTGTGCCAAGAAAATATCCCCCACACAGTACACCTCCACCACCAGCCTGAACCATTGATATAAGGCAGAATGGATCCATGCTTTCAGGTTGTTGATGCCAAATTCTGACCCTACCATCCGAATGACGCTACAGAAATCGAGACTCACCAGACCAGGCAACGCTTTTCTTCTGTTGTTCAATTTTGGTGAGCTTGTGTGAATTGTAGCCTCAGTTTCCTGTTCTATGCTGACAGGAGTGGCACCCGGTGTGGTCTTCTGCTGCTGTAACCCATCCGCCTCAAGGTTTGAAGTGTTGTGCATTCAGAGATGCTCTTCTGCATACCTCAGTTGTAATGAGTGGTTATTTGAGTTACTGTCGCCTTTATATCAGCTCAAACCAGTCTGGCCATTCTCCTCTGACCTCTGGGATGAACAAGGCATTTGCATTCACAGAACGGCCACTTACTAGATATTTTCTCTTATTTTGACCATTCTCTGTAAACGCTAGAGATGGTTGCACGAGAAAATCCCAGTAGATCAGCAGTTTTTGAAATACTCAGACCAGCCTGTCTGGTACCGACAACCATGCCACATTTAAAGTCACTTAAATCCCCTTTCTTCCCCATTCTGATGCTCGGTTTGAACTGCAACAGATCATCTTGACCATGTCTTCATGCCTAAATGCATTGAGTTGCTGCCATGTGATTGACGTACAGGTGTACCTAATAAAGTGGCCGATAAGTGTATAAGTATATTAAGAAAATATTTGAAATCAAACCAACAGAACAACCAACATTTGACATGTTCCTGGCTCTTTCAACCAATGCCTGTTAGAACATCCTTAATCACATCTCATAGCATTTCCACCACAACTCATGTGTCAACACATCAGGTGTTTAGGTTGCAGTTAAATCCTTCTTTCAGATAACAGGATCTCTTTAATGAGTAAATTATCTTTGATTATTTTGACTTGGGGTAAAGTCAGATCTTCGTCAAGCTTATTAAAGAAGACAGAGACATTCGTATTAAACTGAACTGAATCTGATTCAATTTAACTTGAACTACACCCGCATTCTACCACCACTCTGCTCCCTGTCTGATATTCTAAATACTCCACCATGTAAAAAAAAACTGTAGCTTTTTTCTTCTTGTTTATTCTACAATTATGTAAAGCTGATTTGACACACAGTGTAAAAGTGCTATAGAAATAAACATGACTTACTGTGTCTATGACCTGCCCACCAACAAAAACACCTGACTGACATACTGTAAAAACCAACAGTTGTAGCTGTGACATGCAAAAGTGCATAGATTCTATTGAATTTATGCTACCACAGTGATAGATAGCCAAGTGTCAGTCTGATTAAATAATGGTGCATCGGTCTTGGGGTTAGACCATTACTGTAAAGGGAAAAAATAAACTTGTTGATTGGCACTTCCTGGATGTGGAACTGTTTAAGCGTTCAGATCTGTCTTTTTCTAGCTTTCAATGTTCATCTATTTGAACTAAACTGACAGCAGTAGCTACACATTGTGTTTTGTTTTGGGGGTTTTTATGTGTACCCACTCCCGTTTTTTCCCCACTGTTGGCACGGTGCAATAATGGCACCTCTTATGTTATAGTGTCAACAAGTAATCGTTACTAGTTGGCTTATCACACTTTCATATACACTCTCAGAAATAAAGGTACACGAGCTATCACTGGGGTGGTACCTTTTCAAAAGGTACAAATTTGTACCTTAAATGTCCGTATTAATACCTCAAAGGTACATATTAGTAACTAAAAAGTACAAAAGTGTTCCTCTTAAAATTTGTAGGTACTAATATATACTTTTGAGGTTTCAATATGGACCCTTTAAGTACAAATGCGTACCTTTTGAAAAGATACCACCACAGTGACAGCTCTCATACCTTTACTTCCGAGAGTGTATGTGTTGTATTTTCATATTGAAAATGTTTTATTATTATTACTTATTAGTTTTTTTTTTAAATATCAGAATTACAGACAATACAACACCTCTTTGTCCAATCAGAAATGACTTAGTGGTAGGATATGCCTCAAATGGTTCATAGATATGCATTCTAAGGATTAGATGAGCCTAAAAAGCCCTTGTGAGCTTTTCCGCACATACTCTATCTCAAGCACTGATCTAATCTCAAGTAATACCCTCCATTATAATGTATTTCTACATATCCACTACACAGAATGCTTCCTTTATTCATACATATTGTATGTTTCTAAAGAAAATCCAGCTTCCACACTTTGGTTTTCACTCTGTCAACTGTTGATGTCACTTCTTCCACACACTCGTAGTGGAAGTAACAGTAACTGTGTTTCTCTAGAGCTGAGGGCTTCCAACTGAGCCACGGCTCTGGCCAAATAGCCTGGCACTGAGTTCTGCCCTGCATCAATGCCAGGCTGGCCAGAGATACCACAGCTGGGGTGGATGAAGAGCCCAGTCAACTATTACAAAATTACTGTCACTGTTAGTCATGAATCTCTGCCTAATTCTCTAAAAGTCTTTCTTTACTGCATGTGCTCGTAATCTTTTCTGCACTGTCTGTGGCTTTATCTCTCATTTTAATGCTCAAGAATAGATCGCTTCAACAATAAAGCTAAATGTTTTTTATTACTTTTAACTTTTGGATTCAACTTCCATCCCTTTCGTTCTATCACTTCCAGATTTACTAAGAGTTCACAACAGTTCAGTCATTTCTGAAGAAAGAGTTTGGATAAAAATATTACAGAAACTCATAATATTCAGCATCTCTATGTTTCAGTGCTGAATGATTTGAGTTCTATCCATAGCTTTAAATTCACAAAAATAGATTTCAACGACCACAAATGGCTTCTTTTTTTCAGAAGACTTTAGACTTCAGCCAAAATCTCCTAATGGTCAGATTTTTATTGTATTCTTGAAGAAAACAACACCGTCTCTATGCCTCAGACTATCAAAATGATCATCAATATTTTCACATACTGAGTGATCTACACTACAATTCAAATTCATTTTGTAGCCATAAACTGTTTGTAAATGATTGTATTTCTTTATTCTTAGTTCCTTCAATGATTTTTTTTTTTT
>CAIGQZ010001455.1:98625-130845 GCA_903798205.1 Danio tinwini | reverse complement strand
ATATACAAAGACCGTCTGGCATTTTAATTGTTATATGTTTCATTTCACTTTAAAGACAGTAAAAGGAACCTGTTAGCCATAATAGATAAATTACACACAAAAAAGAAATTGTGTGTCCGTGTTCCAAGCAGCCAGTATCATATATTATCATATAGTATCCTACATATTATTTATTTATTTCCAGTGTTCAAATTTGAAATGCAACCTGTTGCGTTGACAGGCAAGAGGAATTTGAGCATGTGACCAGTGCGCGCATGTAAAATCCCTGCGCTCACACTGCGACCTGCACTGGCCATGCATACATTTAAAAGGGTTTTCTGCCCACATGACGTTAGTTCCCATGAAATAAGTCATAAGCAGCTATTCATGGATGCCTGTCAGTAGATAATCTCCACCCCAACATCATATTATCCATGAGAGACACACACCGCAGCGCCAAATTTTCGTTTTGCCAAACGTGCTTCGGGTGAGGAGGGGTGTATTTCTTTTGGAAATGATGGCTCTTGGCAAGCGTTTCTCTTGTCTATGAACAAGTGCAGTGGGCGGGACGCGAGTGAGTGTGACATTCGGTGTACAGCTCGTGTGTGACTCGCTGATAAATTGACCGAGGGGATTCCGCCCACGCCGCGAGCCAGAGCGCGCGTATCAGATCCTATTGAATCTGACAGGAGGGAGGGGCCGACAGACACGCTCCGCCAATCAACGCCCTCCGCCAAAAGATTCTCTGCACCTATTGGTTGTTCCCTGGCTCAGGTAGGCGGTAACAGTGTAAATGTATAAAAGCCGTAACCCCCTTTTCGGGTGGAAAATCCCCCAACGGTGACGTAACGGTGGACCATTGACAGCTGGTCGTCAATGGCAACCTAATCCTCCAATGCTCTGTAGTGGAATGCTTTCATCATGATTAAATGCTGCTTTTACAACACAAAATGTAGAAAAGAGAGGGAGAGCATAAGGTACACGCAGAGGAAGGTAGGGATAAGAGAGAGAAATGTTGTAAATGAGAACAAACAGAGGTTTAATTTACAACACATGGGCCTGTGGTTTTGGAAAGGAGATTTTTATGCACCACAATGAAGTTGTAACAGGAATGTGGTGTGACTCCTACAGCATGGAATGAAAACACTGCATTTCACAGATTTAATGGTGTGCTCGTCTTTGCTGTGAAGGAGCCCTAGGCAAAAACATAAGCTATGATGTGATATTGAAGAGATTGGGGCTAGTTGTCACAGGGGCTACAAACTTTTGTGTGAATTCTGCCCACCATGACATTCAGAAAAACATTAGAAAGAACAATGGCCAATTTCATAAAAATCTAGTTGGAGCAAACTGTCCCATTTTGTTGTTTTAATATATTTTAAATTAATGTTAACTTTTTTGTCTGTTACATGATTAGTTCACCTGCCAAAAATGTCAATAATTACTCACCAACATGCTGTTTTAAAGCCCTGAGACCTTATTCATGTTCAGGAATTCACAAATTAGGATAGAGAGCTCCCTCATCCTCCATACACAACAAGGTTCCCTTCAAAGTCCAGAAAATAAACCAAAAAAGCATTGAAAATATTCTAAATAAAATGTAATCATTCTAAACATGAGTGTGAGTAATTAATACATTTATTTAAATTTTATTTATTTATTTTATGAGGGGTGGAGCAACTCCGTCATGCCAGCCACATTTTAGACAGTGCTGGTTATTGAAGTATTTTTGCCACACGTGTCTATAAAAACAAAAGATGTTGTACCTTAAAATTCCATTCATACAGTTTATACTTACACTGTAAATTCTAACATGTTCAGTTTACTTAAAAAAAGTTTGGAAACCGATTGCCTTATTTTCGCAATATAAACTTAAAGGGAAATCTTAAGTTAAGTTTAATTATGGCCTTAAAGTAAGAAACCTAAAACTTCCAAAGTAAACTAACTGGTAAAAATCAAGTTAGTTTAATATAATTTCTAGTTAACATACTCTTGAATATTTAGTAACCTTACTTAAAGTTTTATAGTAAGATTACTTTATTAACTCTATTTAACTAATACTGTTATACCATGTTCAGTTAACATCTTAAATGCTAGTAGTTTCAACATTGTTTTAATCCACTATTTTAAGTAATGTCAACTAAAGAAACTACGTGCAATCGGTTTCCACATTTTATTCAATTAAACTGAACATAATATATGTACTTCAACTTACAAGTAATGACATTATAGGTCTTAAATGTAATTTTTTTTTTTATTAAAACAGCAGAGTATCACAATACACTTGTGGTATTTTAAGACCACAATACACTTGTACACAATACATTTTTGTAAAAACCTGTTCTAAAAGTGCACTAAAGTGCTGTAATATACTGCAAACAGTAATACAGACAAAAAATCCATGAAAAAAAACTCTTAAAATACTTGATACTTAAAAAAAAGATAAATAAATAAGTGTAATTAAACATGCCATCATGTAGGCAACCATGGAGAAACAGATGTTTAGCTTTAAAGAGGATTTGTTAGACTGTGGAGTTTAGATTTTCCTACAGAAAGTATCACATTAGTTTTGTCAAAAGTATTGAGTTTGGTACCAAACAGTACTAAAATATTAAAAACATCCATTTTCTGCAACTCAGCACTACTGAGCTTGTTCTTAAACACCGCTGATTGGCCACTGTGTTAACATGCTCAACAGAAATGACTGTGATTGGCTGTGACTGTCATTGGTTTACCACTCTTCACTGACTCCAAACAAAGTTACACAGACACTGAAGCGTTTCAAAGCTGTATCAATCAGCTGAACTGTCGATAAGCCACTTATGAGCTATCTGCTGATGGATCGACTGATCGACAGGGCTTTGAAATGATCCAGTGACTTTGTATTTGTGTTTGCACTTGGTGAACACTGATGAAGAGTGGTAAAACGATGACCTTCATAGCCAATCCGTCACATGTTGAGCATGTGAACACAATGGCCAATCAGTACTCGCAGTGTTAGTGAGAAATGGACATTTTTCAAATTTCAGTACCGATTGGTACCAAACTTAACACTTTTGACAACCCTATAAATCACAATACACTTTTCTGGTAAAAAATCTGAAGTTTTAAACACTAAATGCTGCAATTCCAAATGTAACACTGCAAACATCAACATAGCAAAAACTAACAATTTTTTTAAAAAATGTTTAAAAATACTTAAAGACTTGAAATTAATGTAATTAGCATGCCATTGCACCAGCACCTTTAAACATGGCAGCATGTAGACACTCATGGAGGAACATATGTTTAGCGTAAAAGCAGATTTTTAAGAGTCTGAATTTGGGCTTGAGATTTTACCTTCCTAGTGAAAGCAACACTTTGTAATTAAACATGCCATTATGCCAGAAACTTTAAACATAAAACACAGCAGCATGTAGGCGCTCGCGTAAAAAAAACAGCTCTCCTCCCAGCAAAAGCAACATGCATTGAACAAATTCAAATGCATTACTCAGTCTTTGGGTAGTCCGAATTTAGTGTGTAAATCAAAGCAAAAAAGGAGACATACTGCGTGTGGCAAAGTAGGGACATCGTCCATAACCACTGTTTCTTCCAGGATAATGGCCCACATTGCATCCACATTGAAGTCCTTTAGACATCTGGCAGGCATGTCTTCACACAAGACAGTTAGCAGGCCAACATCTACTGCACTGAAGTCAGACTCTACATCCACATCCTATGAATAGAGAAAGAAAAATTAGTAAAGTTTGATATTCTAAAGGACACTAATAAAGCATGTAGTGACGAGGAGACCAAAAGCATACGTGAAAAAATTACAGTTCCTTGTGCTTAATTTGGTAACACTTTAGTATAGGGACCAATTACACTAATAACTAGTTGCTTTTTAGCATGACTATTAAAGTGTTCATACATGCACAACTTAATTAAATATCAGGGAACTTTTTTCAGGATCTATTTTTTCCCTCAAGACCGACAAGCAAAGCCAGTCAAAAATAATGACTGTCCAGCAGCTGCAGGAGGCTTCACTCAGTGTCCACAGTGTACAATACATTTAAACTACATTCAAATGCTTCTTATAAGAAGGCCTTGCTTTGGTGCTACTCCTCCAATGATAGCAAAGATTTTGTACTTTGGGCTTTTATGCCAAAACTTCAGGACATGATGGATAAAAACAAACTGCACTAAAAGTACTTTTTAAAAATGTTCAATAAATTAAATACAAATGTGTGAGAGACCATTTGGTGCTACAAAATCAATATAAATATTTTTGGGGAAAAAAGAAATAAATTGGAAACCGATTCATGAATGCATTTGGTTTTGTTAGATTAAAGCAGTTCAGTCAAGCATTAATTAGCACACTGATTTCCAATTTATTAATAAATATTTATTTTAGAGAAGAGGAATGTTTTATTATGGCTTTTGGAGTGAGGGTGCAGCCATCTACAATCCCACAGGTTCTTCCAACAAATATTATATTACTCTCAACTCATATTACATAGCTAATACACTTATTAAGAACTCAGCTTTTTTTCCAAGCTAATCTTCCTTTTCAAAACAAATGTTTAAAAATGAAAGCAATGCATTTATTACTTCACTGGCCTATGAAGCTAACTAACCCTGTGATGTCACAAGCTGCTGTATTTGCAACACGGCAGAGCTCTTGCTCCAAAGGCCATGATAAAACCCTGATAAAACCCCCCTCTTACTTTCAAATACTTACTTTAATTGCATTTGCTTTATTTATTTTTTATATAAAATAGAAAATTTAATTTAATAAGTGAAGTAAACTTGAATGACTGCTTCATTTCCAGTCTAAGAAAGCAGAAACAATAATACTACTTACAAAACACATCCCGAAAGAATCTTTAGACTCATCCCCCAAAAGGACTCGAGGAGCCTGAAGAACTGTAGTGCGGACAAGCATTACATCAGCTGACTGTCAAAAAGTAAAGACAGGTAGACATGCATTATAGCCCAATTGAAACAATCAAATGTAAATTATGATTCAAAGATGATGTTACAACTCACAAAAAATACCTTTGGGTAACTTCTCTTCTAGTTTTGTTCTCCGATTTCCTCCTCTTTTTTTGAAAATTTCAATCAGACGAGCAGTGTGTGTCCAATGCAGTGTAGAACTCGGTTTTCTCAAATTTCTTCCTGATATTCAATTAAATAAAGATCTAATCAAAACATTAATTAATCATTTCTAAAATTCAAAATCACAAATTCATAAAATCACACAAAGTTTTGAAAAGGAAACAAACCTTCTGCAGCACTTGTTTCAAAGCATTAGCTGCTGAAGGTGCTTCCTCTATGACCACCTTCTGGGTTATGCACAATAATGTCGTGCACAATAACGTGATGTGTTATTTACATGGCGAAGTGAAATTCTAAAACAAAGAAAGTAGAAATCAAAAACACATGCAATGATAAAATGCAATGCCTTTTAGCAACAGATGTAACACTTTAATATGACATATTTATTTGCCCTTGAATATTATAAGCTGCCAAATACTCTTAGCACCTGTCATTAAGTGGATGAGCTACACTTTCTTGTGTCACCAAACAGAGAACTTAACGTAACCCACAATTTAAAATACTCATGGCAATGTTGCTGGTGTGCTTTACTTTTATGTGCATTAAAAGTGGAATATACATTTGTCTCAATTGAACGGTATTTAAAAGGACACTGAACCTTCTGACTATTCCTCAAAATAATAATTATATTCTTGATCGTGCAGTTGTTTGTTAAATGTTTGTGATACATGTATTTTTAATGTGTTAAAGTATGTAAAAGTACATTGACATTCGGTATGTAGACAAGGTACTGGAACAATTCATGAATATGTTCTATGACTTGTGCGGTAGTATTTTAAAAAGTTGTGCTTTCTTTTCGAATGTGAATGTGCAAAACTTACATTTACACTGTAAATCAGCTCACAAACTGGTAGTCTGAAATAAAATAAAAAAAATTAATAAAGGGTATAACGGTATTACAAACCAAATATATCACTTACAATATGCATCACAAAACTTTAATCTAATGGTGTGCTACAATCTAAACAACAATATAATTGTTCAAATGTATTTGCCCTAAATTATTTATAATAAGTGAAACATTTAAAGTGCAAACAAACAGGTTTGGCAAAGCCCGTTTAGACTTTTTAAGTTTTAACAGAAAGTTTGTTTATAACAAAGCTTGTTGATGCCTTTGTGTGATATTGAGCAAACAAAGGGATGTCTGTACTTGGTTGTACGAGTCATACCATTTCATCACTATCCATCACGCATATTCTGTCGTGTATGGTCAGATTTATGTCATTACAGCAACACAAAAACACTATTAGAGTAAACGTTAACACTGGAATAATCATTCAAAAAGGCTAGAAAAAAAGACAAATAACATATAAAGCCAAAAAATAAGTGACTTTTACAATATACGACTGTGTTCTCTCTCTGTCTCGTATTTTCACGAGCTTAACTTTTACTTTCATATGGACTGTTAGCATAAGCACCCTTTAGCAGCATGTATAAATATGTATATGAATCATACGATGACACGAAACGTAATCGCATCGCAATCCTAAATTACTTACGACATTCACGTCCACTTTGAGCTGAAACTATGTTAAGATGTTTTAAAAGCCCCGGTTATCGTGGAAAAAGCAAGCGACTGGTTTGGTCTTGATGAGCCGCTCGCCAACGACGGACCACAACTGATCTCCTCCTCACCTGCTACCTGCAGCTTACCTATTTAATCTTTTTTTTTTTTTTACCCAAATATTTTCGGCACAACAAGCGCCACTAAAGATCAACGGTTACTGCTGTTTTTTTATGCGACCAAAAAGGTTTCGTTTTCTTTTCTTAAAACACAGACCTATGGCTGTGTGTTAACGTTACATCTATTTGAATGGATTGCGCGTGCTCTCGCTCTCTCAGTGCATCATTTAAAATGGCGCGGCCCGCTCTTTTAGAGCATAACGCCCACTTTCCAAATTATTACTACAAATACATTTATTAAATACAAATACATTTATTAATAGTTATTAAAAGGAACAGAGCAGCAGAAATAGATAATCTAGTGAAGCAGACAGTACCGCAAATAACGTGCAGTAGTCAAAAAGTTTAGTCACAACATCATGGGCTAATAATTAGGTTCACAAAACAGCAAACAATACACAAAGTGCAGGAAATCAACATATTACTGAGACTATACAAATAAAATCAAGGTAGTAATTAAAATGAAGAGTTTACCTTGATTTACCGCAGTACATCTTCTTCATAATGAATCCTGTTCTTCAACAGTGGCGCTGGGTGGGGTTGAGTTGTGAATCGAGATGGGGGTGGGGAAATCATCACCCAGTACGCATGCGTAACAGCATGGCTAAGTCATTATAAGCAATTTTACTCAAATTACGTTAGTTGTGGGAGCTTTATATGCTACTATTTCAGCAACACTAATGCATTTCTAGTAAACTCAACAATTTGGTTAAAATAAAGTAAACACACTAGATTTTTCATAGTAAGGAATACTATTCGCTTTTACAGTGTATTCTGTAAGGAACATACTTTTTAATGAAATGAAAACATATATCAACTGTTTCTGCTGTTCTGACGTCAGCTGCAGATGTGTATGAATGGTGGCAGAAAGTAGTTCCTCATTCAACAGGATTTTTAGATTTTTTTTTATCTACAAGATTGTGCCTTCAAACTGTTATATAAATGCAATATCACTCATAGTAGTGTGATATGGCTGTATATAGTTACTAGTGGGATACTAAGGCACTCGTGCCAACGCATGCCTCCCACCAGTGCCGATATACAACTGTATCGCACTGCTACTCGTGTGATCTTGCTCATTCATACAACAGTTCTGTCTGGTTCTCAAATTTGATTGACTGATAGCCGTGTCAAATTCTGCAATAACAGCACTCATACAGCCTTCTCACCCTTCTGTATTACTCTGCCAACATGGAGTGACAGCAGATCCCAGTTTGACAAATATTGCAGCTGTTAGACAACATGAGGTACTTTTGAGGCTTTTTTGGGCGAGAATGTTTTTGTTAAGATTGCAGCTGCAATAAGGACAGTGCCTATTTTAAATATTTATAATTTCGAAGATACAGTGTGTCTGCATCCATCAGCCTGTCATACTAAGCAGAGCAAAGAAGGTTGATGTTCCGCCACAAGATGGTGACAGAAACCGCATAATAAGTCCTTAGAGGAAAAAAAACTCAGCATAATTTCAAACTACAGCTGATCAAGTCATTATAAAACAGGTAAGTGACTTGCTAAGTCAATCTCTCTCTTTAGTATGTTTTAGTGCTGTATTTATACCATCTGGTAGTGTTTCTGGTAGTGTTTTTGCTTTGCTTTGGCTTTTTCAGGGTTAATTATTGTGATATCCCGATTGCAACAGAGAAATTAAATGTCACTAGACTGATGGCATTTCATGCCATTCAGCCTTATAATCTTAAAATGTGAGAAGAATCACCTGCTTTGCCACCACTTTAGATATTACGCTAGAGAATTGTTCAAATACTAGCTCCAAAGTGACATTGGTGAATTTAGCAATGGTTTCTGCTGTTCTGATGTCAGCTGCAGATGTGAATGAATGGCAGAAGAAAGTAGTTCTTCTTACAAAAATATCTTTACACTCTCCATGTTTGTTTTTCTTTTTTATATACACAATTATGTTGTTGAACTGTTGTAAAACGCAATATCACACTCATAGCAGGGCTATATGTTGGTATATGGTGGGACACTAAGGCACTCAGCCTGCGCCATATGTGTACATATAAGAAACCCACAACATCTGGGTAAAAAGGTACATTTAAATGTAATTGAAAAGAATTAACCCAAAGTTGGGTTTGTCCATATTTGACCCAAAGTTGGGCTAAACAACCCAGTATTTTTTATGTCTACATTCTGTTAAGAATTAGCATTGATTATTAAATAGTCTTTGTTATTTATTTATTTATTTAGATTTTTTTTACTAAATGGCAAAATTGTGTTTTATGAACATCCAGAACCAAACTGTTGCTTTGTGCTGCAAAATTGTTTTCCTGCTTTGAAAGCTAGTTAGCAGTTAATAGCTTGTTTAATCGGTACATTCACAGCAAATCCTAAACTATTAGGAAAATTATGACATAAGGTTAAGAAAAGCTTTTTCATTTTTTCTGTCCATTTGGGGAAAATTGTATAGTAGGATGCTTTATGAATATGAATTTAAAACTCATAAGGAACACTCTAAAAAATAATTATCAGCATAAGAATAGATAATGTTCTGATAGAAACATTGATAGATTTGCAGTTTTGTAATTTTATTTTATTGTGAAACATACAGTCACTCAAGCAATCAATCAATAAACACCATCTGTTAATCATATTATTATTATTATTTTGGTGCCAGTATTCCTTGTCTGGCTTATTTGTCCTGTAAAAAATCAGGCATGGTCATTGTAACTCAAGTTCAAAATATGTACATTCAATTTAATTTATTGTCATCATAATTATTAACACAATGGTTTGTGGTGCTAATAACATTTGTTATTCTTATCTGTTCATTCTGTTAAAACGGTATCGCAAAGATTTCAAGGCAGAAGAGTTTCCAGTAGTCCTTCTTGAAATATTGTTAAAGACAGACAGATTTTTTTAGACTTGTTTTGTATAACATCTGACCAATTTGCATGCCATTTAAAGTTTAACTGGCCTCTCTGGAACACTGTTGTAAAACATCAACATGTCTGTCCATCATACATTTTTTTTTTTTGTAGCTGACGTGTAGTGCTAATTGGCTAATATGCGTAATCTAATGTGACCCACCTTCACTGCTTCATTTGTAATTGTGATTTAGTTACTTAAACGTTAAACTCCTTTTTTTCGTGTGGTAAGAAGCTTAGACTTGATCCTCCCTCACTACAATTGATCTAAGCTTATTAGCAGGCCCACACAGAATCTGCACCTGCAGAACTCCACAGAAAGCTCTGCAATATTCCACAGAGAAGAAACATCATTCACAAAGTCCTTCAAAATCCCTTCCCAACATAAATCTATTAGCTAAGAGTAGTGTATGTAGTGTTCTCAGCTTAGTTGAACACATATTGTATGTACAGTGAAATCATGTTTTTTAATTGTGGAATACTTTTTCCATGGAATCAAAATAAATTTTAATTGTCTTTAAATGAAATGTTGGCATTTTTAATATGAATGATTTATCTGTGTAAATTGAGATACATTAAGATACATAGAGTTGCAGTATATGTCAAATAGGAGTAAAACACTATTTTCAGGGTTGGTAATCACCAGCAACACAAATAATCTGCAAACATTTTTTGCTATTTCTGCATAGATTTTTGTAAAAAAAAAAATAAATAAATAAATAAAAATAAAAAATCAGCAGATTTATGTGTAATGATATTAAGTGTGTACTAACCTAAAAGCTTAAAACATGATGTCATCTCCATCATGATCATGTCAGCATAAAGCTTCAGACATGCCTTCCATCAGAAATTATTACTGACACCCTGTGTGAATGGGGTGAAATAGATGCAAGAGTCAGTGTATGCATAAGAATTTCATAAGCTCGGTTTCCATCACCCTGTGTTAATGCAAATTTTGAAGCATCACATGAAAAACAAGTGATGAAAATGCCCATTTCTTTTGTAATTCACAAAATAATAGTAATAACAATTATAGGGCATCACGGTGGCGCAGTGGGTAGCACAATTGCCTCACAGCAAGAAGGTCATTGGTTCGAGCCTCGGCTGGGTCAGTTGTCATTTCTCCGAGGAGTTTGCATGTTCTCCTTGTGTTCGTGTGGATTTCCTCTGGGTGCTCCAGTTTCCCCCACAAGTCCAAAGACATGTGCTATAGGTGAATTGGGTAAGCTAAATTGTCCGTAGTCTATGTATGTGAATGAGAGTGTATGGGTGTTTCCCAGTGATGGGTTGCAGCTGAAAGGGCATCCTCTATGTAAAACATATGCTGGATAAGTTAGCAGTTCATTCCGCTATGGCGACCCCTGATTAATAAAGGCATTAAGGCGAAATGAAAATTATTACATGAATAATATTAATAATGCTTGCTTTGTTTACTGTTGGTTACTAGGTTACCAATACTATAGTCAGCCTCTCAAACAACTTGATGGGATTTTTATGTGAAATTTGGCAACAAAAAAAATTACATCACATTAGGATTGAAAGCAAGCTATGTGAAATCCATGTGCAGAAGTTTGGATCTACTTGACATGTATGCCAGTGGTCTTGTGTGTGTTATCTTTGACTGAAGTTTCCTTTAAGCTCTACAATGGTTCATCATATTCATAATTTCTCTTATCGTAAGCAGAGTGCAAATATGATGCAAGTAGGAGATTCATTTAACAGCTTAGGTGATTATAAAGGGAATGTGTGTGGTAAAAGTTTTGGTTGTGTCTTGACAATAAATTCTTCTGAAGATGATGTTGACTGAAAAACAGCTACAGTGTTTAAGGGTAAGTCAAAGCATACATTATTCACAGGCAGCTAATGAAGCAGTCCCTTATGGAGATGAAATTATCATAATATCAAATTATTAAAAAATTATCATGCCTCTACAAAAATTTGCAGACCTTTTACATTCAAAATTAGCTATGTAATCACTACATAAATGAAATATATGGGCACATATTTTAACATATTTTGCAATGTCTACAGCATTCAGATTCTGTTAGGTACAATTAGTTCTACAACTGCCAATTTTAATTCCATTCTGCAGTTGCCATCCAGTTTTAAGTGTTAAAGAGCTCTGTGGTTTATATGTATTTATTTGTAGTTTACAGTATGTAAAATAATGTTCTATATCGCTTTTTTCATGGTCTCTTTTGCAAATGTTGTTAACTATAAGTTGCATTGCAACTACATGCTAACCAATTCCCATTAAAATATTAGCACATATCTGCTGACACTGCTCCACCAACAGACATTCTCCTGACTAGAGGAAACTTTGCCATTAGTCAAATTACAATTACAGACTAATGAGAATTATTTGGCATGTAGCTGCAATGTACAGTAACTTAAAATCAGCAGCATGTGTTATAGGTCCATCAAACCCTTTCATCAAATAAAATTGATCAAAATATTATTATTTTATTATTATTAAAGTAATTATTATTACTTTATTATCAAATAAATGTAATAACAAATCATTTTTAATATGCATTTTTTTATGGAATTGAAATGACTTAATTTAAATGACTTTTACTTAATGTAAAAGAACATCCCTTATGCTGTTCATAATGTTCGTAAAGTTCAATTACATAACCCTATCTCTGTCAAACGTAAAGATATATGGCTGTTAAAATGTTCGAATAAATATCCAAGGGACGAAGTCAAAACGTCTTTATTTCATCATTGTCAAAAGATATATGGCATTGGAACGGTTTGCCCTGAGGCAGAGCTGTTCAGAATACAATCTTTCCAGGATTTCAACAGATCCGGGTCTAAATACTTGCATTGACTGCATTGTGATTTGAATGCAGTAATATAGAAAACCTAAACAGATGTTTTTCTAATAATAAAATATTTGGCTATAATTGTTTAAAGACTAAAGCTGAGATGTGTAGACCACACATGCACAACATTTCTGTAATCACACAGCTACAGTATGAGCTTTAAGGTGCTATCATACCATCTCTGCATACCAGTTCTTCCATCTTTAATTGCTCTTCTCGACTGTTTAGTTTCTATCTCACTAACGCTGACACTTACGCACACACTCACTGAGGTGATAGAGAATTTCTTTGACAGCAAATTAAAGGAAGTAAACATGCATTTGCTGTTGGGTTTGAACCGGGCCTCGAGCATTCACATCAGAGCTCTGTCAGTGAGATTACACTGCGCTGAAACCAGCGTGCTTTGCACTAAGGGGTCCATCATAGGGAAGCAAATGTAGGGCATCAAATAAATATGCTTAAAATGATTTACAGCGAGATGTATGACTGCATTGTCCTCAACCCCACTTCCTGTTTTCTATGTCTATTTGTGTCTTTGTCACACTCCCTTTTGTACTTTTCTAATTAGTGCTGTTTGCTGAGACATGCATCAGTCCATCTATTGCTCATATATTGTATCATTTGAAAAACTCTAAACTTGATAGAAGTCTCATACATTTACACTCACTGGCCACTTTATTAGGTACACCTTACTAGTACCAGGTTGGACCCCTTTTTGCCTTCAGAACTGCCTTAATCCTTCATGGAACAGATTCAACAAGGTACTGGAAATATTCCTCAGAGATTTTGGTCTATATTGACATGATAGCATCAAGCAGTTGCTGCAGATTTGTTGGCTGCACATCCATGATGCGAATCTCCTGTTCTACCACATCCCAAAGGTGCTCTATTGGATTAAGTTCTGGTAACTGTGGAGGGCATTTGAGTACAGTAAACTCATTGTCATCAAGAAACCAGTCTGAAATGATTTGCGCTTTATGACATGGCACATTATTCTGCTAGAAGTAGCCATCAGAAGATGGGTACACTGTGGTCATAAAGGGATGGACATGGTCAGCAACAGTACTCAGGTAGACTGTGGTGTTGACAGAATGCTCAATTGGTACTAATGGGCGCAAAGTGTGCAAAGAAAATATCCCCCACACATTACACCACCACCACTAGCCTGAACTGTTGATACAAGGCAGGAATCATGCTTTCATGTTGTTGATGCCAAATTCTGACCCTACCATCCGAATGTTGCAGCAGAAATCGAGACTCATCTGACCAGGCAAGGTTTTTCCAATCTTCTATTGTCCAATTTTAGAGAGCCTGTGTGAATGTAGCCTCAGTTTCCTGTTCTTAGCTGACAGGAGTGGCACCTGGAGTGGTTTTCTGCTGCTTTAACCCATCTGCGACAAGGTTCAACATGTTGTGCGTTCAGATGCTCTTCTGCATACCTCAGTTGTAACAGGTGTTTATTTGAGTTACTGTTGCCTTTCTATCAGGTGGAACCAGTCTGGCCATTTTCCATATTTCTTTGCACATTAAACACACACAGGGCCGGAGCAAGCTGAACTGGCGCTGTAGGCGAACAGTGATCACGCCACCCTCAACCCAAAAGTGAAACAGAAATTCACAGGTTTGTGGATGAAAGTGTGGACGGGAGGGGGTCGGTGTTGTAGATGAAAGTGAGAACCTAGGTCACCTCTATGGGCGTGCTGGCCCTAAACACATGTCGACCACAACTGGAAATAAAAAAAAAAACTGCAACTGCATTAAATGAGTAAATTTTTTTAACGTGTTAAATATTTCTAATTAATCATGTGCGTTAACGCGCTAATTTTGGCAGCCCTAATGTATATATATATATATATATATATATATATATATATATATATATATATAATCTTTAAACTGTTTGAACCACCAAAACAATGACCCATAAGGTCTAAAATTAGTGGAATAAGTCTACACAGTATATGGAACACCAGGTACACACACAAACACACGGTTCTCATTGGTTTCATTTATTTAAAGGTCTTTTAGGAATTGAAAATGGCTACTTTAGAGCAGAAACCCAGTATTTATTTGAATATTATATTGAGCTTGTTCAGATGTCAAATCTGGACTTTACTGACTTTAACCAATGTTTCTTCTTTTTATGTAATTGATTTTCTTAAAGAGTGTACAGTCAATATCTAGTACAGTGTATCTATATCAGTAGCTAGGTTAGTGATATTGACATCACCACAATGCCAAGAGACCTTCTTATACAATTAGGGAAAACTGAGAATTGATGAAATGTGAAATGAAAAAAAAAAAAGAAAACTCTAGAGGTGCATGAAACAGCATTGGTGTCAGAAGCTTTACTGTGTTTTAAACATTTGTGATTATGATGTGTCCAAATCCTCTAACTCTCATTCAAAATTGACTAGATTTCGCATACACTGAAGAGACATGTATATCTTTTTAACTGATTTATGCAAAGTAAACAGCATTTCACAACATTTCAAACCTTCAAGCAGATTGGGTACAAGAGTAGAAGACCATACAGTTTTTACTCCACTCTAGTGTCTTGATTTATGCTGTGACGTTCAGGTGGTAGAGTCCAAATAATTGGATAATAATTGGCATAACTGTAACGTAATGTACATTTGGATTGGTACGTATTGTAATCTTGACACACACTGGATGCCCCTAGTACCAGCTGAGTATTGTTTAAATGCAACAATTATTGTTGCTGAGCATTTCCATTTCTTTAAACCAGGGCTAACATCATATTATTGCTAATTTGGCAGTATAATGCATCATGATAAACACCTCAAATCATTCCAAACTATTTTCTTGAGTTTAGTTCACTAAACTCAATTGATCTCAAAAGTCACCAGATCACAATCCAATAAAGCACCTCTAGGGATGTGTTGGAACGCGAGATTTGCGTCACAGATATGCAGTCAACAAATTTACAGCAATACAATATGGACCAAAACATCTGAGGAATGTTTCCAGCAAATTATGCTAGATAGAGCTAATGCAGTTCTGAAGAGAAATCATTTTCAGTGTAGGTGAGTGTATCATACTTGACAACAATAAATGATCAACCAAACAGATACATGTCTGATTAGCTAAAATATTGAATACCTATTTAAGCAAAAGCATACAGACATTAGTGAGGCATATTATATTATGCTAATACATAGCACTGAAAAAAAAAACATCCTGCCAGTGACCAACACTCTAGCAAAATGACACTCTAGTGTAGCAAATACTAATCACATTAAAAAAATAAATCGTAATTTCTTGTTTTCCTTGCATCTCTCAACCTAATTAACTTAATGACCCCTTCTTCACTTTTCTTTGATTTACTGGCTGCCCTTACTCTTTAATCACCTTTCCTACCCCTTTTACTTGAGCTTCACATTTCTAATTAATTCACTTTGGTGCCTGCATGTTTCAAAGTTCCCAAAGATCTTCAGCGGGATGTAAGAAAATGTTATGAAAAATTAGATCTAAATGGTTTAATGCACCATCCAATATAATAAAAATTAAACTGATACTGATACTACTACTGCTGCTGCTACTACTACTGCTGCTACTACTACTACTACTACTACTAATAATAATAATAATAATAATAATAATAATAATAATTAATTTCATTTACATAGCTAGCTTCTGGTCACTAAAAAGGCAGTTTTCTCCTCAACCACCAACAGTCTCGGAATCCACCTGGATGTCATGACAGCAGCCATTTTGCTCCAGACATCACACACCTGCTAATTGGTGGCGAATGATGAAGCCAATTATGATATGGGGATGGTTAGGAGGCAAAGATGGACAGAGGCCAGTGAGCAAATTTGGCCAGGATCCTGGGGACACACCACTACCCTTTTTATAAGAAATCCTGGGATTTGTCAATGACCACAGAGACTCAGGACCTTAAATCAAGGTCTCATCCAAAGGACAGTGTTCATTGACAGCATAGAGTCCCAATAACTTGCCAGCAGCTGGCTCTCTGCAACTCTTACATGATCGCCCACTGAAGCTAAGCAAATCTGCGCAAGGTCAGTACCTGGATGAGAGAGCACATGGGAAAGCTAGGTTGCTGCCGTAAGTGGTGTTAGTGAGACCAGCAGGAGGCGCCCAACCTGTGGTCTGTGTGGGTCCTAAAGTCCTAGTATAGTGACAGGGAGGCTATATTGCTCAGTGAGTGCTGTCTTTCAAATGAGATGTTAAACCGAGGTCCTGATTTTCTGTGGTCGTCAAAAAAAAAAAAAAAAAAAAAAAAAGAGTAGGGGTTTAACACCGGCATTCTGGCCAAATTTTCCCACTGGCCTTTGTCCATTATGGCCTCCTCACCATCCCCATATGTTAATTGACTTTATCTCTCTCTCTCTCTCTCTCTCTCTCTCTCTCTCTCTCTCTCTCTCTCTCTCTCTCTCTCTCTCTCTCTCTCTCTCTCTCTCTCTCTACCAATCAGCTGATGTGTGGTGTGCGGTCTGGCACAATATGGCTGCCGTCGCCTTATGCAGGTGGATGCCGCACACTGGTGGTGGATGAGGAGATTCCTCCCCAATGTGTAAAACGCTTTGAGTGTCCAGACAAGCGCTAAATAAATGTAAGGGATTTTTATTATTATTGTTATTACTACTCTGGGGCACTAGAACCCACAAAGACCACAGAGCCTCACTAGAATGTCTTAGGGTGCACTCACACTATGCTATACGAATCATGCCCTGGTGTGTTTCTCGGTTTGTTTGACAAGTGTGAGTGCTCCGAATCCAGCCTAGGCACATTTTAGTTGTCTGGCCCTGGCCCGGTTGGAAGAGGTGTGCCAAAGCGAGGTTCGATTAAGCTCAGAAAGTTAAAAGTGAACTGAAGACTCAACGACACCTTTAAGGGTCTGTTTCGTATGGATTTATTAATCATTCTTACTGTTCAATGAATGCAAACTGTCGTACTTTATTAAAGTCGCAAACCCCTTGCTGCAGGTCAGCTGCCGCCTTCAGCAATTGTCTTAATACCTATCAAATGATGATTTTTATGATAACTTATAAGCGGCAAAGGTTGCGTGTCACTGCATCCCAAACAACTAAAACTATATAACTAAAGAACTCTCCACTTGAGGTCACTGAGCAAAAGCACTTCTCTTCCTGTTAAACTGAACAGTTGCATCATCGATGACATAAGCATGTTCAGGTTCGGAAGGCAAAAAAGCAGTGTGAGTGCAGGCCATCGGGGGAGAGGGGACAATCGCACTTTGGCATGGTTCAAGGCAACTGTCCCTAGTGTGAGTATGCCTTTACAGCTGCAAACTAGTTTTCCAAGTGTTGTCTCCCATTCAGGTATTAACCAGGCACATCCCTGCTTATCTTCAGTAGGGGACAATGTGATAGCTGCAGAGAGCTAGCTGCCAGCTAAAAACCCACAAGACCAATCAGTAACAAACTGCCATGAGTGTAATGACATAAGGTGGGAAAAACTCTAGGGGGCTTGGTGATTTCAACCAATGGGGCCATTGAACATGCTTTACCAATATGCAAAAGCTGAAAAATCTCAAAACTTTTTTTCTAAACAGCTTTCCCAAACACTCCCATTGGCCAGACAAACAAACAATAGTTATTTACCAAGTAATTCCACTTTTATGAGCAATATCATGCCGTCAGGATTCCCCAACAACCCAAGTTTTTTTTAAAAAAAAAAAAAACAGAGCTGCAATGTTTAAACTTGTAGAGAAATCAACCTTAAATTTAGACATATAGTCATTTTTGCAAGTAATTCTGGGATCAGTGACATTTGAGCCAGGTAGAACGTGTTGGCAGTAGCATTTTTTCCCCATTATCATGGAACATTTCATTCTTTGCTTCTCCTTCCCGTGTCCTCAAGTTCCCTTCAGCATTGCCTAGTTATTTGGCATTCATATATCGCAACAACCTTCTTTCCTCTCTCTCGCTCTCTCAGTTCTCACTGGTGTTGCGTTACATAAGTCATAGTTTTTGGATTGTTTGTCTGAGTGGGGCGGGGAAGTGCGGGAGAGGGGGCGGTTGGGTGTTCCTGCCCCAGCAGAGCTGATGGCCATCCCAGGAATGCGTCTCCTCCTCACACCTGGGACACCGCCAACAATGTGGCCTCCCAATGTCACCGCATGTGAGGAAGAGAGGAGGGAGGGAAAAGCATTTGGCTCGGGGCTACGGGAGCCTGTCCAAAGAGAGAGCACTGGGGCTCACTCCCTCTGGGTTGGCAACATACTATACTTTGACTAATACTTCCTGCTTGAATGTGTGAGTCGAGTCCCGGTTTATTTATTTTTTTCTTTCGTAAGATGTGGAAACCACACTGGAATATGGCCTCCTACTTTATAGGGCTCACATGCAGAATTTAGATCTGGAAGTCTACTTGAACCAGAGGATTGATATGATGAGACAGGGAATTGGGGGTTTATCTCTGTCTGAAAGAGTGGTTTAATGCACATAATCCAACACAAGCGATTGGTCTCACCCCACAGAAGAGGAAAGGAACTTGAAAGAAGAAGCAGGATGTAGGTTCTTGTTCCCTACCATACCATTATTGTGACAGCACAATAATCTCCTTTAGTTGGCTTCACATGTTCAGATGGAGGTCTAAAAGCCCTGGTCACATCAAACGAAATCAAAGAACAGATGAAATTATGTAATTTTAAACAAAACCGTGCCAAATCTTTTTAAATTCATTTCAGCAGTTTGAAACAGCTTACCAAAGCTATCTTTTGGACAAGTTAATTTTGTCTCCAAGCAACTTTGAGCTAACATTGGTCTGTGGTGATTAGGCAATCAGTGGGTGTGTTCTGGAAATCCTCCTTCCATTTATTTCTCATTCCACTTGGGTCAGGCAGGAGAAGACTATTCAAAACAACAACACTAGCCACATGAATTCACTGGAGAGTTGAGTAGCAGAGCTGGTACACAATTGCTTGTGAAGAGATTTTAAAGACTCTAAGGGGGTCACACACTGTACAAGAAGCACACCTCATCATTCCACATCTTTTCTATAAATTTTTGCACACCAGAGGCACCACTTGGTTTCTGTCCACAGCAAATAGAAAACAATGTTAAGATGTAACGTGCTGAGGTGGCTCTCCTCACAGTGAAGGCTTTTTGCCAGATGTATATTAAAATGTTCATTCTCTTTCAACCACAATTCACCATTTCATTGTTTTACTTAGGGGTACATTCAAGCAGAGTGACACAATTACAACCCCACCTACTGCAGGGTGGTGTTGTTTAAGTGTCCGCAAACAGTATATCTTCACTGAGTCTTTTCAAGCTTCTTTTTGCCCTCGAACAAAGAAAGAAAAAGAACTTCATTTGAAGTATACCAGGGCTTTAAAAGTTACGCAGAGAGTGGCAGACAACTGATAGAGTACATAAACAGAAAATAAAAGCTTTAAGATTATTAAGATTTTAGATTATCCACACTGTTGAAATCAGAAATATGTGGTCAAGTTAGATATAATATATCCATTACATTATTAGTGCAGCAAGGTATGAAACAAAAATCAAATAGACATAACTTTCAAACCAAGCTATGTTTTGTTGATCAATGGGGCACATTTCTGTGATTGATTGATTGATTGATTGATTGATTGATTGATTGATTGATTGATAAAACATTATTGTGGATGTCTATTAAAATGACTGTATTTTGAACAAAAACCTATTGCTTACCAACATTACATGTTGTATCTTTATAATGCAATACATAACACACTACTTTACATTCTCAGCACTGATATGTTAAAGCAGGCATCATTATTTACAGTAGCACTCTTTAAAAATCAAAGGCCAGTCACCTTCACCATTGTCAATGGCAACACAATATATCAGAACACATTTGTTGCATATTATACTAGTAAATTTGAGCACTCGGAGTAAGTTTCTTTTGGAAATTGAGATTTATGCATTATTCATTTTCTTTTCGGCTTAGTCCCTTTATTAATCTGGGTTCGCCACAGCAGAATGAACCGTCAACTTATCCAGCACGATTTTACGCAGCGGATGCCCTTCCAGCTACAACCCATCTCCGGGAAGCATCCACACACACTCATTCACAACGGACAATTTAGCCTACCCAATTCACCTGTACTGCATGTCTTTGGACTGTGAAGGAAACCGGAGCACCCAGAGGAAACCCACGCGAACGCAGTGAGAACATGCCACTCCACACAGAAATGCCAACTGACCCAGCCGAGGCTCGAACCAGCGACATTCTTGCTGTGAGGCGACAGCACTACCTACTGCGTCACTGCGTCGCCCATTTATGCATTACCTTAAAGTTAATTAAAAATAAATCAGCTTTCCATTGATGTACTTTGCCGTCATAGGACAACTATTTAAAAATCAGGAATCTGAAAGTGATGAAACTCTAAGCAACCTTAAGAGCAATGTTGCTGTCAACGCCACGGTCAACCAGTTGAGACACAAGGCAAGTATTTAGCGTAATGGACATATGTACAATGGAACAAGCATTCAGAGAGGAGCAAATCTGTTGCCAATTCATATTATATGAAAGCATTCCTTCTATACCCACCACCCCCACTCTTGCCACTGCTTATTAATATAACTAATATAATGAATGCACAACAATGAAGCATAATTACATTATAAGCATTAAATTACATAAAAACCTTGTTTTAAGCTGACACATGACAATTTACCAGAACAATAAGCAACAACTGACCTAACAGATGCAGATACAGTTTTATTGACAATTTTCAATGGGAAATATGCTAAGCAGCATCACTTGGCAATATTGCTGGGAAACATTGCTTTAAATGTCGCCATATGTATTATCACCTTAAGAGTTAAAAAAATATCAACATAAGTCTGCTTGTATGGTATAGGAACTTCAAATAATGAATGGTAAACATTTCACATTGCATTGGTTGCTTTTAAAGTGACCCATAAAAACTACATATAACGTTTTATGCTTCCTAACTTTGCAACTGTGTTGATGATTATTGTGATAAAAAATGTGATAGTTTCCTAGACAAAAAAGACACTGATGCCCCTTCTTGCACACAGCTTCACAGTTTGCCTCAAAGTTTAAAAAACCGTCAATAATGGTAGCCAAATATTTGTAGTTCTCCACACGTTCTACTTTTTGTCACCTCAGCTGCTGTATAATTCCTTCTGAAATCAATAATCACGTCCTTAGTTTTTGTTGCATTATGTTCTAGTAAATTGAAACTGTCAGTCCAGTTTTCAGAGTTGAATTTTAGTTTAGTTCAGTTCATTAATGGTGATGGTAGTGGTGGGGGCGTCTACAAGATCAACCAGAACCAACAACAACAATCACTGTACATGAGAACCTGTTTGACTGTTCCTTATATTATTGGTGGTAGGACGATTTTGCTGTGTTCACAAAACCGGAACTGTTAAAAGATTTTAATTTTCAGGAATATACCATTTTATTAGCTCCAACATTAGAGCAGGAGCTAATCCAGCAGGACAACATGTGCTTATATTGGGCGAATGCATGCCATACATAATAGCAGCACGGTATTTTAAAGTGTTACAAGAGAAACACATTCAGAAAGCTAAGGTTTGATCAATAATTTCAGCCAAAATCAGGGACCAAACAAACATAACAAAACACAAGCGTGAACAAACACAACAATGGCATTGTAGTGTTGTTGTTGCTCAAGTATTTGCTAATGCTTTATTGACAAAATGTGGATTTACTTCACATTACAAACAACAACAGGGATGCATCTTGAAAACACAATGAATTCTACATATAAAGCAGAACCATAACTTTACCTGTACAAAAGCCCATAACGAGGGTCGCACACCAATTTCGCCGCTCTGTGCCATGCCGCACTACACAGTGCCATGCATTTTAGAATTTTAAACATAGGTTTCTATCAGCGTACGCACATCGGCGCCACAAATCAGCAGTTGTCAGCGGCTGTCCATGGTGCCAAGTTACGACTCAGGACACTGTTCATATTTCTGCCGCGCCACAGAGCACCATCTAAATAGTTCATTTTAAATAACAGGCGAATGTGCGGTGCGCTTCTTATGTGCGTTACTTCCAACTGTCATATGCGGGGCGAGGCATGTGCGACCCCTTAACACTTGTCACAGGGGCAGTACCGTACAAATGCTAAAAGCTATATCACTATACCTTGTTAAAAAAGTTGCTCATTAGTACTTTAAGATTACACATTAGTAAAGTATATTACCTAAAATGTACATATTAGCACCTGTAAGCTTTTGCACCTTAGGGTGACAAGAATTTTCCCTTTTTCAGAACATACTGCAGTGTATGTTCATGAACATTAGTGTGTAATGCTTCTGGTTTTTATTTAGGTTTACTTCAGGACAGATAACACTGAGTGATGACCCAACACATCCTGAAGAACATTTGACAAGAAATCAAACTTAAGGGATTGTAAGCACTATAAGCCGACTCACTAGCTTAGGACTTCAGAGTTCTTTCGTACTCAACACAAAAGTGTCAGTGAATAAAAGTCCAAAGAGAGAGCACAAAGTGCTTTGTTTGACTGTTTAATTGTAAATCTTAAAAACTTAGGATATTTACTTTTCTTACAAATTAACTTTGCAGTTTGCATAGGTCAAAAGACTGTGTTGCACAAAAGTCCAGTGGCTTCTGACTGATTCGCGGGGTTCTAAATCTAACAGTCAATCAAATTACGTTACGCTACATCACTGGTTAACTGTTTATGTTACAATTTCTACGTTTCATTTGCAACACAAGCCTATTCTTAGATTTTACTAAATGAACTCAAAATATTATTACTTATATATATTATTACACTCTCATTCCCACACATACTCTACGGACAATTTAGCTTACCCACTTCACCTATACCCCATATCTTTAGAGCACCCGGAGGAAACCCACATGAACTCGGGGAGAACATGCAAACTCCACACAGAAATGCCAACTGACCCAGTCGAGGCTCGAACTAGTGACCTTTTTGCTGTGAGGTGACAGTGCTACCCACTGCGCCACTAAGTTGTATTCAATTGAATTCTTAAAAATACGTATCTTGAGGTAACTCTATCATTACCTCTCTCCACAGGCAGTAACCTACATATTAGAGCAGAGTATGTGTTTCTGGCCCTAGATAGAAAAGACAGGACGATACATGCAAACAAATATTAGAGACCGTTGGGGACTTGATTAGTGTGTTCTGAGTAGATCTTCTGAGAGATACTGTGTGGGAGACGACAGAATGTACAGATCGAGTGTGACGTGCTGGCAGCAGTGTGTGTGTGTGTGTGCATAGTAAGAGTCGTGTAACCTTACGAGTGCATCCTGACGGCAGTGTGTATGACATGAAGGCACCGGGCCAGCATGAGTGTCAGCAGGTGTTGTGCAGAGTTCTGCCTGGCTGCGTCAGACACTGAGTGAGTGAACAGAAGATGACAGGCCCTCACCGGCCCCTTCACTCAACCTGTCACGCGAGGTCACCTGCAGCCCCGGGCGCTCATCATTCATGCACACATAGTTACAGAGACTCACAGAGATTTAGTGATCACAAAGGGACCTAAAATTATATTAAAAAGGTAGTTTCTTTTGAATGACTGTCCCGTGCTTGGATCATTATTTACTTGTGACTGTTGTTGACATTGTTCACTGGCCCCCAGGGGTCCCATCTATGGAAGGTTTCAACGTTTTTGATGTGTAAGGATTCTAAATATTGGCATTGACTCCTAAGGCTGCTGTATATTTTCATCGACAGTGATTTATTTATATTAAAAAGTGCTCATTGCTTATTTAAACAACCTTTGGTAACACTTTACAATACCAGCACATGAATAATGATGTATTAATATGTAAACTAAACATTATTTTATTATGAATGAATGATGAGTTAATGCATGCGCTAATCATGAACTAACTTCAACATGAGTCACATGAGTTCATGAGTAAATAACAGCTACCTTAGTTACTTGTTAGTTCATGTTGTTAATTAATGTATTAATTAACATTTAAGTTTAAGCTAAATGTAACCAACATTAACTCATGAGCTGTTCATGTATAATTTTGTCATGACTTTACTTGGAGGGGCACATTTTCATTAACTTATCCTTAACTACTCATAAAGTCCTGTGTTTAAACTGTTTATGTTGATGTTGACGGAACAATTTTCTATTGTTATTCAGTGTAAACGCACTAGACAGATGTACATAAGGAGTTCTTGAGTAGTTAAGGATGAGTTAATGATGATGTGCCCCTCAAAGTAAAGTCATGATATAGTTATACATTAACTTGTGGTAATCAATACATTAATTAACAAACAATCATGTACTAATAATTAATTATGGTAGCCGTTATTCACACATGAACTCATGTGACTCGTGTTGTACTTAAAGTTAGTTCATGATTAGCGCGAACATTAACTCATCATTAGCTCATAATAAAATAATGCTTAGTTTACATATTAACACAACATTATTCATGTACTGTTATTGTAAAGTGTTACGCAAACTTTTGTTAATACTTTGATGAAATTTAAAACAATTATCAAAGTATAATCTGAAATGTGTGTACATTGTTTGAATTGACAGACAACAATTCATTCTTAAAGGTAGGTACAGCCATTTAATACAAAAGACTCTGATGGCAGTTTCTATACAAACTTTCTTTTTTCATAAGATCTGTTTACGCTTCATTTTTTTAGGTTTGGGCAGGAATTGAATGCTTTAATTTAAGAAATCATATGTTTTTATAAGAATTGCATCATACAAATTCACACAAAATAATTCCATCATAAGATCAGGTTGTTTTAACTTCAGGCTCTTAAACTTTCATTTGAGCTTTAAATTTTGTATCATAGGCGACTCTGTGGTTCAGTGGTCAGCACTGTCACCTTACAGCATGAAAGTTGCTGGTTTGAGCCACAGCTGTGCCAGTTGGCATTTCTGTGTGGAGTTTGCATGTTCTTCCCGTGTTGGCATGGGTTTCCTTCGGGTGCTCCCGTTTCCCCCAGAGCCCAAAGACATGCGGTATATGTGAATTGAATAAGCTAAATTGGCCGTATAGTGTATGTGTGTAAATGCGTGTGGTGTATGGGTGTTTCCGAGTGCTGGCTTGTGGCTGGAAAGGCATCCGCTGCATAAAACATATGCTGGATAAGTTGGTGGTTCATTCCGCTGGGGCGACCCCTGATGAATAGAGACTTAGCCGAAAAGAAAATTAATTTTTATTTTTCATGCCTGTATATGTTAATGATTGATATTTGACTACATCCCTAACACATATTTGGGAACGGTGAACTTGTGAATGTCTTCCTAAATTAATGAAAATTAAGCTTAGATTAACTTAATGGTATAGTTCATGCAAATACTACAAAAATATCTCCATAATTTACTCACCCTCAATCCATCCTCAGTGTATATGACTTTCTTCTTTCAGATGAAGTTAAATTTTTATCCTGACTCTTCCATTCTGTATAATTATGTTGGGTAGTGGCCCTTTTTTTGAAGATTCTAAAAGCTTCTAAAAATACAACTCTACTTTTTGTATTTTTGTATTAATATTATATGTTAGGCACCTAGGGTCTGAGAGTAACGGAATTTCGATTCTCTGTCCTGTACATGTGGTTGAATTGACAATAAAGCTGACTTTGACTTTGAAGTGCACAAATCTGTCTATTGAGCATAACTAGAATGCTGATAAAAGGGAGAAATTAGTTACTGGCTTTTAGTTATACTAATTTGTTCATTCTCATCAAAGCTTCCTCTACGAACACATTTTACGTCATGCAGACTCCGTGCAATGTAATCTGAACTGCACGCAATGCTTTTTAATGGGCTCACCTAACCCCACCCCTAACTGTCACAATAAAGTCCCTGAGCTCTATCATGCATCCAGTGCAATATGGCGCAAGATGTGTTTGGTGGGATTTGTTGCTATTTTCAGACCAGCGCAACTCTAGTTTTCACATTTTGCGCCACATTGCTTGAATAGCAAGTCCATTTGCACCACTTTGTGGGCTCAGTTTTTTCTGTTTATTCATGACAATTTGCGTTTGCATAATGTTATTATTATTATATTATTTATTATATGCATATTTATATTTGTTTTAATTTGTCACCTGTCGGGTTTTGGAGTCGTATGAATCACTATATGGAGCATAAGAATAGGACGTGTGTTTAGATTTAACTGTTTATTGACCATACTTTATTATTATTGTTCATTTATTAATTTTCTGGAAAGTAGAACTGAATTTAGAAATAGTTTTGAAAGAAATCTTTGCGCTTAACAAACAAAATGAAATATGTAGGCTAATGAATGTCTTCAGTGGAGTGCGTATAACATCGTTTCCTTATCCATAAAAGTAAAGGAGTAAAGTAAAGAGTAAAAGTAAAGAGAAAGTAAAAAGGCCGAATGGAGGAGAATCGATCTTTATCCTCATGCTGCAGATGCTCTGTTTAACTGTTTTCTTCCTAGTGAAGCATTCCATTTTTCTACTTACAATGTCCGCTATGTATAGCAAATGTGCCATGGTGCGACACAACTGACTCTTAAAGGGAATGGGAGATGAGACTCTGATTGGTTTAATGCACGTTATGCTCAAAACACACCCATAACTCATTAAGAGAATAACACAACCCTGTTAGACCATGTTTTTCCATCCTTAAAATAGCAAAAGCGAATTCAGATATGCCTATAATGCTTTTGCACCATGCACTTTAGACTTTGCGCCTAGATCGTTAAAATAGAGCCCACTAGCTCCATTGAGTGCATTGTGTCTGACATTGCATCTCCAAAAGATGGAATTTCAGCTTGCATAAAAACTGCATCCAAATACTATTTGGGTTTTGAAAACACGCATATGGCTGCAGCTGGAGGTCAGCGATTGAGTTGAGAAATCTGAAAAATAATAGAAAAATTAGAATTTTTACGCATTACTACACTTTATAAGAAATATGATAGTACATTGTGGCATTTGGGTGAGTTTTACAATGGATGTATGCCCTGAAAGGTTAAAAAAGCACCGTTATATAGCATGAGAGCAAGAATAAGAAATGAAAGCTACTCCAACTGTTCGTCTGAAAGAAGAAAGGCATACACAGAAGATGGCTTGAGGGTTTATAAATCATTTTTTTGGGGAAAACTATTTCTTTAAGTACTTTCAAACTTAAACTAAAATCTTTTTTAATCAACAGTTATTAGGAATATAGGAATCCTGTCAGAAACCATAACGAGATTTCGTCATAACATAATATGTAATTTATCAGTACAGATGTACATTTAATCTTAGTAGCTGCTTTTGCCACCTGTTGTCGACGGTAGCCTATAACAGTAAGTCTGAGGGTTGGAAATGGACTCAACTTTGACATCAGTGTTACTGCCAATCTGTTCCTGTTTTATTCTCATAAAATGGTGGTCACGGGTTAACAGCGAGAATGGAAGGGGGAAAAATAAAGAGAGAGAGGAAGGAGGAAAAAAACAGCCCGAATTATAGAGAGGGAAGAAACAGAGGGGAGTTCATAGGGTCGTATATCATTAAGCAATTGAGAAAGTTAATTAGGCAGCTCTGATAATTATTGCCATGGCAACCTGAGCGCACTCATGCACATTTGATTAATGAGGTGCCATTTATCCGCGCCAGTGAGACAGTACAGTCATAGAGGAGCGTGCGAGACCCCTAGTGGGACACAAAGACTCTCTGCCGAAACAATGACAGGCCAGTTGAAACCTGGAGTCCATGCAGAAACCAGAGAGCCAAAGAGTGTGCGAATTTAGCAATAAAAAAATTACCATAGAGGCTATATTAATAAATGTTGCTTTCCTTAAACCTATTGAGCATGCACTGAAATCTCTTTTAACTGAACATCTTTTTTTATACATTAAAGGGAAATTGTATTAAAAAAAATAAAAATATATATTATTATTATTATCTACCTGGTCAAACAATCTCGAAATTATCTTTCCCATATGCATATCCTAATCTTGGCAAATGCCCATAGCATTGCATTAGTGTGTTGCAAATGAAAAAGCCTATTGACAGCTTTGTCACACACTACCATCTAGTGGACAAACTTCATTACTTTACCCTTTCTCTACTTTGATTTAAATGATTTTGAGCGATGGAAAACTGTTCATAAATGTCATCATAAGGATTGAATCATTCAAAATGACTCAGTAATTGCTTTAAAAATTATATATTAAATTATGCCCTTCAGAGTCTGTTATTACATTTTCTGAGATACCATTTTTGTCCAGGTGGAAAAAAAAAAATACCACGATTTACATACGTAAAATAAATTACCACAGCCATCTAAATACTCAAAAATACCACAATGGGAAAAAACAGAGAGCAGTTTTTAGTGCTAAATATATTTAAATGTAAATATTTTACTCAATACATTAATCAGCAGTCAGGAACAGTGTTTAACCAAATGTTAATGAAACGGCGAAGGATACTTACACAGAAACCTTTCATTCCACCTTGGATGACCTGTTCCCTCAGGTTCCCCTATCCTTGCACTTTGACCAGTTATCATATATTGTTAATGCTTTAACAGTTATTATCAATGTTCAATTTAAAAAGTTTTTATATACAGTATTATATTAACGTGTTAACTTGTTTTGTACTTGATATACTTATAAATGTATTATTTCAATAAATTAGTTTTATTACCTCCTTTTTATGTAATTTCTTGTTTACACATGTTAGTTTTTGCTTTATGGTCAAATGTATTTGTGTTCAGGTAATAGAATGAATTAAGTCCAAACTACTGTATAGCTACTTAAATGGTTTAAGGAAACCGATTGCGGCAAACATTCAAAAAAATATTTTCTTTACTTGTTCGAACTACTTAATTAAAAGAGCTAAAACAACACCATTCTTGAGATTTTATTGCAACAACTTAATTTTTTTATGCTCAATCCACATACATTTGTTAAAAGTGTTAAGTTAACTTAATCAATTTGTGTTGGGACAACATGAATGAATGACTCTGCATTTTTTACAGTGAACCGTTTAAGTTGACTAACTTTATTCATTTGAGTTAAGTCAACTTAAACCATTTGCTGCAATTGGTTTCCTCAAACAATTTGAGCAGCTATATAGTTTGACTCGTTTAAGTTAACTGAACTCAAACATTTTACGTTCAGTTATCAAACCTGTATAAGTAACTAATACTTTAAATGTTTGACAATATGAACTCAAATAAGTGCATATGATTCAGTATATATAAGTTTACAATACTCAAACCATTTGGTTTCATAACTTAAACAGTTTGCCGCAATCTGTTTCCTCAAACGGTTTAGTTAACTTATTGGGTTTTACAGTGCAGAAAACTGTCATTCTGCTTTGTTTTTGATTGGATGACCTGTTCCCTCAGGTTCCCCAATCCTTGCCTTTTAGTCAGTTATCAAATATTGTTGATGTTATTAGTATTATCAATGTTCAATTCATAAAAGTTTTCATACACACTGTAAAACCAAAAAAGTTAGGGTAACTCAAACTATTTGAGGAAACCGATTGCAACAAACCATTTAAGTTCAAAAATGAATCCTAATCAGTTCTGTGATCTTACTCCATTTAAGTTGAAATAATGAGGTATTTAATTAATTCACAACTTTTAACATTGAGTTCAAAACTCTTTTCAAATGAGTAGAATTAACTTTTAGTCAATTTTGGGTTAACTTACATTTGATTTGATAAAGTTGACTGGTTTTGCAGTGCAGTATAAAGTTTATCAATCCATTACTATATTCAAAGAGGCTACTTTTTAATAATTTAAATGCACAAATCACATTTTTCTTGCCGATAAACAACATTGTGAGCAGTTTGTAACAAAACTTGTTTTAAAAACATGTTTATAAAAGCTTATAGATATTTATAAAAAGGACCCAGAACATTTTTTGATAAGAAACTTATAATGAACAAATACTTAGCAGGGCTGAATAAGGACTGCCCAATGGCCCGGGACCAGCTTGCAAAATGCTCGGGACAGTAGAAAGGATCATTACTGGCCCGATCAAATCGATGTTGTGAGCACATTAATTTTCCATAACCTAGTAAAAACCAGTACAGCGTAGAGACAAAAAACATCAAATTATTAGGCTAAAAGAAAATGTGTCACTAATGTTTTGGATTTACTTTGGTACAACACAACTAAAGTGATGTTTTGCAAAATTTGCCTTCAGTTTGGCAAATCACCTTTTGTTAAATAATTTAAATACCTGCACATTTTCCATACTGCTCTTTTTGTTTGCACAACACTTTGAATTTTGCACATTAAACAATTTAAAAATATTTTAATTTTAGATTCACAGACGTTATTTTTTTTACATTATTTAAAATATATGACTAAGAAATAGCTAATAACTTTTTTTTTTGGCGGGGACAGTGAAAATTTTGGCAGGTGCAAGTAAAAATCTGTATCAGATCAGGCCAAAAGAAAAAAAAATCCTTAGCACTGAACCCTGACTTAGGTTTAGCATAATGCCCAACTATTATACTTTTAAAGTAAAAAAATTATAATAATTCAAAACATAGTATTACACAGCCACATCTAAAACATTTATAAAATCATATAATATGATCAACGTATTATAACAGTGAAATTTAATGATCTCATCTGTTCTAGATCTTGTGCAAAAAAGCTTCCTACTGTATAATACATATATCAAATAGGAAACTAATTTTGATATCTGATCAAATACTCAAAGGCAGACTTATTGTACAATAAAAAAAAATTAAAATAGGGAAAAAAGGGCCAAATCTTTCACAGGTGAATCTCTACTCTGGCAAAAAACTCTATAGGCATTCATGTTGCTGAGTCTCGTAAGCAGAAATAAAATGTTCTTTACAAAACATAATCCATCATCAATGCACACTGTGTTAAGGACAAGGAATACTTTTTATTAGACAAATCATCCAACAATAACAGGAATTTCTTTCATCTTTTCACATTTAGTCTTCTTTCATCTGTGCTTTAAACTCAAATATAAAAAAATATATATAAAAATAACAAAACAGTTCACATTACAAGTCAGCCCCCTGCGTTCAGATGACACAAATCATTCTGTTCTCCTTTCATCAGTGTTTGTTCAGATTCAACTTCTCTCTATAAACATTGTATTCACAGCCACAGATTTTGAAACATTTAATTTAAAAAAATCCTATATGTAACACAGTCGGTTTATGACAGCGTTAAACATGTTGCTCAAACAGATTTCCTACGGCATGATGTTTAGCATCGTAACATTGGGTTAGCACTTCAAATACTTTGGTTAGTACTTCAAATACATCATTTCAAAATATATTTTTTTTAAAAAAGAGCCTAACATGAAAGTACAGCTGAAAATTCAGTTTCTTCTAAGGTGTGCAAAGCTCTTAGGCTTTCAAAAAAAGCAAGTCTACTTTTTGAACAAGTGTTACTGTTAAAATGCAGTGGTTTCTGCACACTGTTAACGAATTTAGTGCAAGACTCTTTAGTGTAAGAACACATGCTCAAATCACCCATTCATACCTACTGAATAGTCTCTGCATTGGCTGTTATTCAACACAGAATGTCTGAAATAATCAATATGTAAAATGAGTGCTAGAAATAATACACCACAAGTCAAAAAGTTTGGAATAAATGCAATTTTTGATTACATTTTTTTTTTTAATGAAGTCTCTAATGCTCAACAAGACCAAGGTCTTCTTGTGATTAAAAATACAACAAATAAATAAAAGATGATAATAATAATAATAATAATAATAATAATAATAATAATAATAATAATAATAATAA
>CAIGQZ010001455.1:63112-98615 GCA_903798205.1 Danio tinwini | reverse complement strand
AATAATAATAATAATAATAATAATAATAATAATAATAATAATAATAACAATTTAAATAGCTTGCTAATGTAATGTAAATCTAATGTAATTTATTCCTGTGAAAGCACAAAAAAAATTTGGTCAAACCTCAGCATTACAGATCTTTCAGAAATTATTAATATTATTAATGATTATTATCAATGATGAAAGCAGTTATCAACATTTTGCTTCAGTTTAAAGTTATTTTCTTTTGTTCTTCAGTGGCTTTTGATTAATTTAATGTGCGTCTATGTTACTTAAATGCATCTTTTCTGTACTAAAATAAATAAATAAATAAATAAATAATCATACTTACCCAATGCATTTGAATGTTAATTTGTCATGATATGCACCAAACTAAGCAGCAGCAACTTTTGAGATTATTAATAAATATTTCTTACACAGCAAAACAGAATGTAACTGAATGATTTTTCAAGGATCATGTGACACTGAAGTTTAAAGTAACGAGGCTGAAAATTCAGCTTTAATTCACAGGAATAAACCACACACATCTATGCTGTATTTTTGATTAAATAGTCTTAGTGAACTTATTATAAAAACAATACAAATCGAATTACAAACTTTCAACAGTAGTTATTTTAAATAACCTTATATTTTACTAAGCCTATGGGTTATTATCTTTAGCATTAAAAAAATATACAAATCAAACCTATTAAGATTTTTTTGTATTGGCGTTTCTAAATTAAACATTATCTCTCAAAATTATCTAAGGCAAAACAAACCTTTACACATTGTTTTCTGTAGCACTTTTACTTTAGAATTTGATCAACTACACAAAAAAAATGTTTGCTGCTTGTTCAAACTACTAATTTAAAATGAGCTGAAACACATTTAAGTTTTTTAGGCATAACTTAATTGTTTCATGTTCAATCAACTTAAAATTGTTAAGTCAACTTAATAGATTTGCGTTTAGATGAGATGAAGGCATTGTGTGGAACCCTGCATGTTTTACATTGTATATGCAGTTAAATAATACCAGACAGGATGACTTTAGTTACATTAATATGTATTTGTATAATTAGCACTTCTTGTGTGTATTGCCTCCTTGTCGCCGAATCCCTCCTCAATTGTAAGCCGCTTTGGACAGAAGTGTCTGACTAAATGTAATATATTTGTGGAGACAGATGTATTTCAAACTAAATCAAAATGCAAAAAATAATAAATGAATTAAAATTTAATTAAAATCGTCAGCTTCATTTTATAATAAACATATAATTAGTATTTTCCCTTTTGATTTTGGTGTAAAATTAGTTATTTCTATATATTAACTCTCCCTGGCAGTTATAGCCTGTTTTTAGTGTCAAATTTTTTTGAGTATCACCAATGGCAAATCCTCAAACAATAAAAAGCAGCGTTACATATTTGTAGTATGTATCAGAAATGCTGGAAGCACGACATCTGGAACCAACAACCTGAATGATGTGATCTTCATGTGCCAAACATAGTCTATGTCCATCCTTACAAGTGCCATGTTAAATCAGCAGTGAAGGGGTGGGCTTTTTGCCAGGCCAGGCCTCTTTGGCGTATTTCTTCTTGCGAGGCTCATTGAGGGGCTCTGCTGAATAGGGTCCGGGAGCAGGAGTGGGGTTCAGCATGGCTGGAGGCTGCACAGTGGTGGGTGAGACGTCCACCTCTGGCGCGGGGTTGGGGAAGAGTAGAGGCATTCCACCCGTAATGGCAGAACCACCACCCTGACCTCCGCCGCCTTGCCCTCCTGCTTCATGGCTGGTGGGCGGCAGGTCACCATAAAGCCCCCCGCTGAGGGGGAAGTTCTGTAACCGACGTGCTGCGTTTTCATCAAGTCCCAACGTACCGTGACCTTCCAGTTTCTTTTTCTGAAGTGCAGAAATTCACAGAATGTAAATATATGTTTTTTTAAATAATATTTAAATGTCCTAATAAAGTAAAATAAAGTTTTTTGGATGTTAGTATCAGTATCTTTGTTTTTAGGATATTTACACACTAGTGCACACCAAAACAATAACAAAAATTTCTGTTTAGAAAATGTTAAATTGTTATAAACATGTAAAGCTGGTAGTTTGTCACTTTGGCAATGGATCAATGGTTTTATTCACGTCACCTCATTCTTCAGTTTCTCATTAAATCTTGACCAATCAAATGCTCTCTAGTATCTGACATGCACCACCGAAGCTCACATCTGAAGATGTACATCTGAAGCTCAACCACTGACTGGCAGAGTGGTGATAAAACGAAACGCTTCTGGCGGAGGTGGAGGATCTACACTATGCCCCACCCTCTCAAAAATGCACATTTCAAAGCACTTCACGGGACCTTTAAAGGGATAGTACATCTAAAAAGGAAAATAGGTCATTTGTTCATCCTCCATGTTCCAAAACTGTTTGAGTTTCTTTCTTCTGTTAAAAAGAAAAGCACATGTACTGAAAAGTGTTGAGGGAAAAAAATCAGTTTTTTTTTCTCCAACATTCTTCATTCTTCATATCTAATTTTGTGTTCAACAACAAAGAATATTAGTTAAAGTGATAATGGCTAACAAAGTATCTTCAAAGTATCTTCTTTTGTGTTCAACAGAAAAAGAAACTCAAAGATTCTAAAGAATTTGAGGGTGAAATGGTAAGTTAAATTTATTCTATTTTTTTTTTTATTAAAAGAGGTCCCTAACCAATTTGAGGTAGTATGAAGTTGAGCACCTGTGTTCACAAGCACAATCAAAAAGAGCAAATCTGGAGATTGTGTCCAAGTATGTTCTGAAGCAAACTTTGGGCTTTAAAATACCACAAAACAATTTAAAAAAATAACACAACTTTACAGTTTAAATATAACATTTTGACATTTCAGAATTTAAACCATTTTTTAAAAAAAATCAATAATTGAAAGATTAAATATTAGATTTATGTTTTTTTTTAAAATACACTCACCGGCCACTTTATTGGGTACACCTGTCTAACTGCTCTTTAACACAAATTTCTAATCTGCCAATCACATGGCAGAAACTCAATGCATTTAGGCATGTAGACATGGTCAAGACGAACTGCTGCAGTTCAAACTGAGCATCAGAATTGAGAAGAAAGGTGATTTAAGTGACTTTGAACGTGGCATGGTTGTTGGTGCCAGATGGGCTGGTCTGAGTATTTCAGTAACTGCTGATCTACTGGGATTTTCACACACAACCTTCTCTCGGGTTTACAGGGAATGATCCAAAAAAATAAAATATCCAGTGAGCGGCAGTCCTGTAGATGCAAATGCCTTGTTGATGCCACAGGTCAGAGGAGAATGGCCAGACTGGTTCAAGCTGATAGAAAGGCAACAGTTATTCAAAGAACCACCCGTTACAACAGAGGTATGCAGAAGAGCATGTCTGAACACATAACACATCAACCCTTGTGGCAGGTGGGCTACAGCAGCAGAAGACCACACCGTGTGCCACTTCTGTCAGCTAAGAACAGGAAACTGAGGCTCAAGTTTGCACAAGTTCACCAAAATTGGACAGTAGAAGATTGGAAAAACATTGCCTGGTCTGATGAGTCTCGATTTCTGCTGCTACATTTGGATGGTAGAGTGAGAATTTTGCATCAACAACATAAAAGCATTAATCCGTACTGCCTTATATCAATAATTAAGGCTGATGGTGATTGTGTAATGGTGAGGGGGATATTTTCTTGGCACACTTTGGGCCCATTAGTACCAATTGAGCATAGTGTCAGCGCCACAGTCTACCTGAGTATTGTTGCTGACCCATGTTTATCCCTTTATGATCACAGTGTACCCATCTTCTGATGGGTACTTCCAGCAGGATAACTCGCGATGTCAAAAAGCGCAAATCATCTCAGACTGGTTTCTTGATGACAATGAATTCACTGTACTCAAATGTCCTCCACAGTCACCAGATCTTAATCCAATAGAGCACCTTTGGGATGTGGTAGAACAGGAGATTTGCATCATGGATGTGCAGCCAACAAATCTGCAGCAACTGCATCATGCCATCATGTCAATTTGGACCAAATCCTCTAAGAAATAGTTCCAGTCCCTTGTTGAATCTATGCCATGAAGGATTAAGACCGTTCTGAAGGCAAAAGGGGGTCCAACCCGGTACTAGTAAGGTGTACCTAATAAAGTGGCCGGTGAATGTATATGGTTATGTGAAATATATTGCTACTGTTGGGCAGAATGTTTTTTTATATAATCTTAATAAATCATCGCTATTGGTCACCCTTTATGTCTGTCTGTGTGGAATTACTTTGACCTACAATTCTATAAAATGATAACACCACATTTAAGTGTTTAGCAATATATAAAACCATTATATTATATTATATTATATTATATTATATTATATTATATTATATTAAACCACACATATTTGTCATACAGCCTAAAATCAAATCACATTCCAAATAACTTTTTCAGCCTTTGAAATGTTTTTGTAGCCTTATCCTACTTATTTATCCCAAAGGTCTGTTGAAAGCAGGGTGTAATTTGAGTAACGGTATTGCTTTTCAACGCATATGATGATTTTCCATAGGCACTGTATATACAAGAAAGTTGTATAGTAAGTCTGAAAAGCAAACCCATTTCAAAGTAACACAAAAGCCTAAAGACAGATTGCTGTAGACATTCAAGGTCAGAGCATCTTTACATTAGGAGACAGACTAAAGGAAGCCTTTTAGAAGCCATTACTCTTGCATTATACACAATTTCCTGTTTGTGAGCCATGCAACAAACAACCTAAATTGTATTGAGAGAACGGCTGTTCTCAAATCCATTAAAATCAATGATGACGTGCTAAAACAACAACGCAGACCAGCAGACGAGAGCAGGCCTATTATCCTACCTTAATAGGAACCACGGCCGTCTGCACCATGTTTCTGAAGCGTCCTACAGAAGGGTCCACGTCCTCTGTGAAAGAAAGATTAACAATGAGCTATTAACACAAGTCACAACATGAACGAGGACTGAGAGAAGACCGAGCCATTCACACATGAGGATTGTTCAAAAGGGAATATTAATGCTCAGAATACCGCACAGTAAGTACTGTAATAACATTTCCAACTGTTAAATGTTGAATTAAAAAAATTTGGTTATTTAACAGTTTCTGTTTTGTGATTTACAAGTGCTTTCTGTATATTTACAGTTGTCAATTGCATAATAGGATGTTAATCTCTGCTCTATCAACTTTCAATGTCAAAAATTCAACTCTGCAATTTAACAAAGAGACTTTTATAGACATTTTAGTAGTTTTAAATGATATAATGTATAAGAAATAATATAGAGAGAAATAAGTCTGTAAAATGTACTGCCAGTTTATTACAAGGTTTTTATAGTGTAATATACAACACCAACCCAGACAATATATCACTTTATATCGTAAAACTTTATTTTGATGGTCTATTTTAGTATTTGTAGACTGCACAATATCTGTTGATACTGCTCCTTCAACAGACATTTTACTGACTATAAGAAACTTCTCAAGTACATGTCAACTTACACTAACCCCAACCTAACAGTCTACTTATAATCTAATGAGAATTAGTTGGTATGTAGATGCAATGTAACTTAAATTCAACAAACGGACCATTAAAATAAAGTGTGACCCTTTATAGTATTAAAAATAGTAATAAAAGTCACTTTTCCTAACTTTTCAAGGTTAAAAGCTGAAAGAACGATCAAGATGCCATAATTTAATTCAATAAATAAACATTGAATAAACATGAATCACAAAATACTGAAAACTAGAGTGTGAGTTTGCAATTGTTTTGTCTGTACGATCTCTCTTTTTTTGTGCTCACCAAGTATTTCTTTTCTTTTATTTACTTTGTGTTTATTTATTAAATGCACCTTAAACAAACCATATGTTGTGCATATTACTACATATAAACAAATAACTGTTTTCTTTCTAAACTGATATTCAAACTGCATTTTTTCCCCAGTGACGTTGCAGTAGGGCTGGGTAATTAATCGAAATCGACATTCAGAACCTATAATTAATCAAATTTTTCAAAGTCAATTTTTTTTTTATTATTTTCCCTCCGTGTGTGGAGTCTTATGACCCCGCTCTGTTAAGGCAAATTTTTGTTTATTATATTATGATTTATACTTGATACATTATTCGGACATTATACTTCTGCCAAGCGCTTGCGTATGGTCTGGCGCAGTCTTCGCATACTCACGCATCTCTCAAAAAAATTTAACTACACATCACAACAATGCATAGCGGAAGCTTTGTGATTGGTTGATTTGGTAGTGGTGACAAGGGTGGGCGGTGCAGAGAGCCGAGTTTTAGGCAATGTGTGTTTCAATTTGAGTTGTTCAGAGTTAATGTGCAATAAAGAATCAAAGATAATAGATAGTGTGTTCACTTCAATTATTTTAAAATCAAGTTATGCACCCCTCATTCAAAAAACTCTCACTTATATTATGAGCACATTTACTGTACAGAATTTGTCAGTAAACTATGAGGGCAAAAACATAAAATAAATAAATAAAATAATCGTTCATTAATTGTAATTGAGGTCAAATGTTTAATTAATCGAGATTTAGATTTTAGGCCAAATCGCCCAGCCCTATGTTGAAGCTAAATTTTCAGCAATCATTTCTACCATCTACAGAGTCACATGATCCTTCAGAAATCATCCTAATATGCTGATTTCTTGCTCAAGAAACGTTTCTAATAATTATCATCAATGCTTTCAAGGAAACACCACAAAAACACAAAAACAAACACAAACTAAATATTTTCTTCATTCTTTGATGAATAGCACTTATTTGAAACAGAAATCTTCTGAAATGTCTTAAAACAAATAAATAGCAAACTTCTTTACTGTCATTTCTGATCAAAAGGGATGTTTCCTTCAAACAGCACTGTGCATATTATATTTAAACCCTGTGTGTATGCGTTGGTGTACCTGGGTTTATGATCTCCTCGTCTTCGCTGAAGGACACCCGTGAGCTTTTCCTCTTCCTCTTGGGTCTCTGGATCTCTAGGTTTCCCTCTTCAATGGTGAGTGTTGAAATGCGCTTGTTATGAGCGGTGTTGAACTCTGTCAGGTTCTGAAGAGAACAGAAAACACTTAAAATTACATGGTGGATTTAATAAAAGCACATTTTTAATGTGAAATAAATTCTTTTTATTTTTTTTTGACAAACTGTTTGACTTTATAGACAAACTGTATACAAATGCTTTGATGTGCTAAACTACACTTCTTTGAGTACAAATAAAAAATATATTAAGCAACAGTACGTTTCCATGCATCTGATCTCACTTTTTCAGTTATTTGTGATTAAGATAGATGTTTTATACAGATTCAGCATATACAGCATATCTGGAATATGAAACGTTCACTGACTTTTAAAAATTTAATTTTGGAAACGGGGAAACCACCTTTTAACAGTTCACTACACATTTTATGGTTTCAGTAAAATTACTTTGGTGAAACATGACTAGGAAAAGTACAATTCTGACAACAATTTACCTGATTACACTAAAAAATATCAATCATGCGACTGAGCCATTCATTCAGACACACAAACTAGAGCAACAACCAACAATTATTTTGATAATAGATTAGACTAATGTTAATTACAATGATTAAACTGACCACTCATCATTCAATGGTTTATGAGTAGGCTTTATTCGATTATTCAGCTTTCACAATTAAACATTCAGAATAGGCCCTTATCACATTTCCAGGTTTCTCAGTTGCAGAAGACATCATAGTTAAGTAAACTTAGTTTTTCATTAGTTGGGTAAACTAATGTTTTTACAACCCTATTTGCTGAAATAATAAAAGAAAAACTTCATGATGGTGTTATCAAGAAAAAAAAAATGTGTAAGACTGATGACGGCAGCCAGAGGAGAGAATAACGTCAAATTTACTCTCAGCCCCATAGACGCTGCATTACAAACACGTTGCACAAGTGGTAATTCATTTTTTTGCAATTTGACACAAAGATGATATAATACATTCATAAATGTATATAAAGGTTCATTCGTTTTTTTGAAAATCTAAATATTAAAATATTTATGTATTGTATTGCAAGGATTTAAGATTATGAAACGCGTCATGACAGTCTTGTGAAAAGTGTTCATAATCTATAATGAATCTTTTAAAACAAGCCAACTACTTCAGTTTTTTTAAAAGGTCAAATTATTGTCTATTTAACGGTTAAAACAAAACAAATAAAAACAAACACGACACACAAAATTAGATAAAAGCAGATACTATTTTTTTCAAGACATGCATCATGCCTAAATTAGATATGGAAGTAAATAAAAATAAACTATATAAACAATTTTCTTTTAATATGAAAAAAGCTTTATAGTCATATAATCAAGTCAGCTTATTATCACATTTATGTGATGCGTTGTTAAAAACAAACAGCGAACATATAAATAAATTAATTAAACAGATTCAAATTTTTTATATAAATGTAATTACCAAATCTATTAAAAAGTATGTTTTTTTAGATAATTTTATTAGTTACTTACATTATACTTGCCTTAAATAATGTGCATATTTTCTGATTTTGAGATCACTCTCACTGTCAAGTACAGCTATTGCATTTGTCATACAAATATATTTTGCTGAATAATTCTATTTTTTCAGCTAAAGGTTACATTTATCATAAAGATTGCAGGTGTTAAGAAAAAATTAACTAAGTGAGAAATTAGTAAATGACAACATATGGTATAAATCCAGAAGCACAGTAATTGAAGAAATTAATAACACTATACGGTAAGTATGAAAAACGGTTTCATTTTAGATAAACGTTTCATTATTATTATTATTATTATTATTATTATTATTATTATTAACAATAATAATAAGTATTATTATTAAAAAAAAAACTTTAATGAAACAGTTTTGAATAACAGCAATTACATAAAGTTATCTCTATAAGTAATGTTAGTATGTGTACTTAGGGACATTTTGTAATTTAGACTCCGACAACCTATTTTTGAAATTCTCCTGAATCATACATTCAGCTTCAATTATCATGGCATAATGAAGTCTATTTTGATCTTTTTTGTGTTTTTACAAAATCAAACACTTGCATCAAACATCTGTTTTCTGCATTATTTATAATTTCAGTATTTAAAAAAAATGTTTAATGTCTGTGCCGATATGAATGCTGTGCGATTTAGGGAAAATATCTAATTGCGATTTTATTTGACAGATATTGCGATTGCACTTTGATTTACGTTTTAATTCAAGCTTCAAGCTGATTTTAATTTAATTCAAGCTTCAGCTTAATAATCTGTAAGCCGTGGCAAAAATTCTGTGACAGCTCTTAAAAGTTTCCTTGACGTAGGGTGTCGTGGGAAGTCATAAGCAACAAATGGGCATCATGACACAAGATTCAATCGTTTCTTCTCGTGTAATGGCATAGTTCATGACAACCGATACCATGTCTGCGATGCCTTATTTTTGTTTACATACATACATATATATTTTTTATATTGCAGCCTCTTGCAATTGACTAATCGTAACATTTCAAATTGCGTTTGCGATTCAATTTCGATTAATCGCACATCCCTAGCCTACATTCTTGTCAACTGTTACATCAGATATAAAAAATGCTTGATAATCTTTAGCACTGATAGTAAAATTATGTAACACAAGTGTCAAACTCAGTTCTTGGAGGGTCGCAGCTCTGCACAGTTTAGTTCCAACCTTATTTAAACACACCTGGTCAAACCAATTGAGTTCTTCAGCTATGTTTGAAACCTTCAGGGAAGTTTGTTGAAGCAGAGTTGAAGCTAAACTGTGCAGATCTGCGGGCCTCCAGAAACTGGATTTAACACCTAAGCATTAAGGCATTGAGGTGTCATTTGTTCTCCTCTCATTCATCTGTACAAAATGTTTAGGATACACCAATAGTAGAATAAGCCTGTCAACTCTTGGTATTGTGAAATTTCAAAGATTTTTTTATTCACATTGTAAAAAAAATAAATAAATACTCAAAATTCAGTTTTAGACATGGCATGTGGTATCTGGTTTAAGGTTAGCATCTTAAGCTAAAGTGCAAAAATCGTGGAAAATGTCAACTCTGTTATGGTTTAAAATGTTTACCAATATGTTAACCAATTATTAATACAGATTTAAATATTCCCAATCACATTTAAGAATTTTCCATTATTTTCCATTAATAATGGATTCAGTTTACTGTAAATGATTTTTTGATTTGTGTTTTATTGTTTATCATTCAATTTCAATGAATATTAATAAAAAAGCTTTTTAATGTGCCCGCAATTCTGGAATGATGCATACATTTGAACTTTTCTTAAGTAACAAAGTTCTGAATCTATTTCCAGAGAGATTTTCAATGCATTTGGAAAAAAAATCTGAGTTGACACAGATTAATTTTGTGACTCGATTTATCACTGGGTTTTAATGCACATTTTTAGAAATGATGCACATCACAATTAATGCACCACATCGTCTTCTACTTGATTGCATTCAGGAAGGCTGAATTACATTGAACTGACACTTTCAATTCACTATAATCTTCTATGCGAAGCTGTTTTGACACAATCCACAATTGTAAAAGCGCTATACAAATAAAGATGAATTTAATTGAATATGTGCACTACCACAATAATATCTACATTGTCTATTAGGGCTGTGCAAAAATATCGCTACATCTAACTATCGTGATAATTTCTTTTACAATAGTGTATCGATAGTCCAAACCTCAAGTATCAATTCAAGTTGTGCCAAACGACCTCTTCCTCCGCTCCTGTAGATGTCGCTAACTCGCGATCAACAAAACGCCAAGTAGTACGGTATCAGAAGTAAGCAAGAGTGAGCATGGCGGAAAATATAAAGGTGCCTCCAGCTTTTAGAACTGACTTGTGGCTGCACTTTGGTTAACACTATACCAGGGAGTACTGAATTAGAAAAAAAAAACTGCAATTTGTAAGCTTTGCAATAAATATAGTTCTCTGTTCAATCCCACTGTGCAGTTCTAATGAATTGGAATGGATGGAAAATAAATTGGAATTAGAACTTTTGTCTGCCGACTTTATCAAGTTGTCAATATAATGTGACACACTAATGCAAACTATTGCAATATATCACAATATATATTGTATCACAATATATCGTGATATATTGTATCGTGACCTGTATCATATACTCATGTACTCTTCCAGAGTGAGTAAAAGGGCTCGTAAAATCACTCTGGACGCCTCACACCCAGCACACTACCTGTTCGAACTGTTACCGTCTGGTCGGCGCTACAGAGCACCAAGCACAAAAACAGACAGACACAGGAAAAGTTTCTTTCCTCAGGCCATCTACCTCATGAACAGTTAAATATTCCCCTACTGTGCAATAAACGTGCAATACTTTCTCATACGCACTTGTACACAGCACCTTATAACCTGTATATTTACAGCATATCTGTACATACAATTCAACATCCAGATCTTTTTGACTGACTGCATCTCTGTTTAATGTTTAATGTTTATTGCCTTTTCTTTCTTGTATTTAATTTTGTGTTGTCACTCGTCACTTTATGTACACTGGAAGCTTCTGTTGCCAAAACAAATTCCTTGTGTGTGTGAAGCACACTTAGCAATAAAACTGATTCTGATTCTGATATCGTGAGGCCTTTGCCAATACACAGCCCTATTGTCTATAATGCTGAATACTCTTTTTACACACCTCTAACTCTGTTTCTTCCTCTGGCAGTCCCAGCAAGCCCTTGAGCTCCTCATCCTCCACTCCTTTACTGTCTCCTGTGGTGGAGCTGCTCTGCGTCTGCGGTTTCTCTCTCAGTGTGTAAACTCGTGTTGATGCACCAAACGACATGGTAGAGTCGATCGGAACTTGCTGAGGTTTTTGGGGCTCAAGGCGAATTCTGCCCAGAAACGTGCCATGAGCTGCATAAAGAGAAATGAAGAAAGCATACAGTAAAAGTAGAAAGCTAAATTACTTAAATGTGGTTTCTTCTGCACTCACTGCTGTTGAGGTCGATGAGAAACACTCTCTTGAGGTGTCTGTGGTAAACCAACGCTGCATGGACACGCGAGCACGACTGGTGGTCTATCGTGAAGTCACAGTGGTCCGGGTTCCTCCCAAACAGATAGAACTTCTTTTCATCTATAATCAACTTCTGCAGGTAACAAGAAAAAGTGTGGCGAATAAAGAGTTAGAGATTATGAAACCTATAATATTTGTCACAAAATTACTCATATTATTACATTTAATTCCAAAGTCAGTTCACCAAAAAAAATCTAGTTTGTCGAATGCAAGTTTATTAAGTAAATGAATAAATTATTAAAGTCCCTTTTTGCTTATATGTGGGACATTCTACCAGAAAGGTACATTTTCACTTAAAAAAAAGTGACAGGGCCTAACTTACGTTTGTTTTTTTGTTGTTTTTTTAATTATACAAAAACAACCATAAAATCATACAATTTAATGATAAAATGCAACCTTGATCGCTGTCAGCTTCTTCTCTGTCAAATGATGTCACTTCCGAGTCATAGCCTAAATCGTGTATTGCACGCATTTTATGTTAAATTTAATGCAAATGTGACGGGACTGACAGAAACATGGGGACAGTTGTACATTTATTTGTATTATATATTTGTAGAATATAATTTTTGTATTTTTAGCATTACAAAACTATTAAAGATGTAGGTTCAATTGAGCTGAGGACAAGGACAATGAGGGTTTGTGAGCAATTCCAGTGCTATGGATGTGACATTTGCAGTAAAAACTCAAAACATAAATTCACATAGAAAGTATGTTAACATTATATTGACACATCTGATTATATTTTCCAAAACAACTAACCATAGAGTTATCAATCTATAAACATTTTTTATACTTTCAATGAGGAAAATAAGCATGCGTTATGGATGTGACAAAAAAAGTCTGTGAGTTTTCAGTCTACAACATACTTTGTAGAAATTCTGTCAATTAAACTGCACAACCCAATAAAACAATGCTAATCAAATGGATAGGAGTTGGCTCACTAAAAAAAAAAAAAATGATTTTATTTAATATTTTTGCATTTATGAGGAAAAAGTGTTGTTATGGATGTGACACTTTTCTGTTATGGACGTGACACCTGTGAAATTGCCACTTGTGTGATTTTGGCAAATTAAATATAATAGTTTTAAACACTGACAGACATTTATGAGTATTTTTAAAGTACTTGCTTACACAAAAAATTAAGAAACGGTTTCTCTATTTTGGTGAAGAAAAAAAAAATACCATGGCAAGGTAGACATTTGCATAGAATTGCTCTTGTATATTTGTAAAGTGTTTTTAATAAAGAAAATCAATCTGAGAACCAAATGAATGGCATATTTTCTTTTACAGAACAACTTGCAGAAATCAACCATAAGTCCATTTTAAAAATTTTTGGGATAAAATATTTTATTCACTGTATTTATGTTTTATTTCTGGGACACATAATGTAACAGTAGAATGTCACATCAACAAGTTCAGACATGAGAAATCGTCAGGGTTAAATTGGTTTTCCATTCACATATTAGGACTTTTCTCCATGATAATATAATTTCAGAAAAGTATTATTCGCAAATTCTAAATAGGGAAATCATATTAGCAGCCTAAGACGATCAAAGTGCGACATTGTATTGAGGTAAACTTGGTTTTATATTTGCACATTCATTCAGTGACAACTTGTGACATGCTCCTTATATTGTTTACTATGGTACTTTGAATATTTAGCCTGAAATCACGTGCAATTATGACTTCAAAACAACATTAGCAGTATTTAATTGACGGCGAACAATGTTGTACTTTGATAGTCATCGGCTGCTAATTTGATTTCACTATTTAGAATTTGCAAAGATTACCTTTCTGAAATATTAAGGAGAAAGTCAGAATGTGAGAATTTATATGCAACTTTACCTCAATTAACATTGTTTACAGTCAATCAAATGTTGTTTTGAAGTCGTAGCCTACTTGCATGTGATTTCAGACCCAATATTCAAAGTACCATGGTAAAAAATATAAAGAGACCCACATGTAAAAGATGTTATATGTAACCAGACGAATGTGACCCATGGACCACAAAACCATCTTGAGTTGAAAAGGTATATATTTTTGGCATTAGTCAAAAATATTGTATTTGTCACAATTATTGATTTTTTTTTTATGCCAAAAATCAAGATCATCCTCCATGATGATATTTTGTAAAGTCCCCCCTGCTGAAAAAAAAAACAGCTTAAACCAGCCTAAGCTGGTTTTAGCTGGTCGACCAGCCTGGTTTTAGAGGGGTTTTGTCCATTTCCAGCCTGGTCTTAGCTGGTCAGACTGGAAAATGACAAGTTTAAACCAGCTAAAACCAGCTTGATCAGCCTGGTTTTAGACTGATTTTGGCTGGTCAAGCTGGTTTTAGCTGGTCAACTCCCAGTCTGACCAGCTAAGACCAGGCTGGAAATGGCTGGAAACCAGCCTGGAAATGGCTGAAACCCCTCTAAAACCAGGCTGGTCGACCACCTAAAACCAGCCAACCATCTTAGGCTGGTTTAAGCTGGATTTTTCAGCAGGGGGGCCTGAATGAATGTGCAAAAACTAACTTTACCATTGAGAAATAGCTTATGTTGATTTAGCACACTGTATGCTTATTTGAACCTTGAACATTTTTATACATTAACATACAGTTTATTTAACAGTCTTACCTCTATTAATTTGTCTCCTTTAACAACATCCAGATGAAGTCCAGGTGGAGGTTTTCCTGCCCTGAGATTAAATTTTATTAAATTAAATTATCCAACACTAAAGGCTAGAATCGGCAACGTAACACGAACTAGCAGATCCATATTCATGGCAAAAATTTGCCATATAAAAATAGAATTCCATTCCAAAAGTCCATTCATTAATGCAATAATACTCATTCGATATTCTACTGTGTACTCAGTTTCTGTCTGAGACTCTTATTTACAGGAGTAAGTTGCATTGTTTGCATTTATGCATTAATGGTCTACTTGGTAGCTCCACACACATGCATGCAGGACTTCACTTTGATTGCAAAAATGAAGTAATTGGTTTCTTATCTCACCATGACGGGCAGTCAAAGCCTGTTGTGTTTGTGCTTGCAATAGCCGCCATTTTGCACAGTCGCGTTGAACTCTGGGTTATTATCACGTGTTATTGGGGATCGTGGGATTTGTAGTTCGTTTGTCACATCATAGGCTGGCTTGCGCAGATTACGGTATTCTACTACACAGTTAAATAAATAAAAATCGTTTAATATAATGTAAATCTTATATTCAATCCTACTGGAATCTTAACATAAAGCTAGCTTTTCTTTTCCACAATTAGCCTAGTGTAGCATGCAGGCAGGCCTATGACAACAACCAACGTTTAAAGCATCAATATTATTATAATTTTATATGTAGCCTGTCATATTTTTATGTGAGAGAAATAAAATAATACAGTTAAAAAAAACAGCCATAGTTATACACACCAACCTACAGACATGAAGAAAGGTTTGTGTGATATCTTGTTTTAGAACTTATTCATACGTATTTTGTTATTCATGTTTTTTATACTTTGCTATTGCATTATAGGATCTTGATGTTGAACATTTGAAAAAGTGACTTTTATTGAGATTTTTTTATTGATATTGTATGGTTTGGGGTTGTAAATTACAGTACAAAAACCTATAGAATACTTTATTCTCATTTTGTTTTAATGGTTACTTTTCATTGCCTTTAAAGTGAAATAAATTATGCAAATAAATTAGAAAGATTCTCATTTTAGAAAAACATTTCAGATTCAGTTTCAAACTACTAAAATGTCAATAAAATGTTGAATTAAAATGTTAAAGGTCAACAGCATAGATCAAGATCCCATAATGCAATTTATAACTGTATAAATCACAATCACCTGTAAATGAAAAAATATGGAAACATTTATTTAAAAAGATGGTTCGGTTGAGCTAAAAACTTATTTTCACTTTTGCAGAGTTTTACTTTTCAAGTTTGAAACAACATGATGGATTTAAAAAAATTGTGAGACTTCTTCCTTGCAGTATACAACATTTAAAGTGGATCGAAAAAGTTAATTAAAGTTGTTCTAAGACAAGAACATTTGACTTTCTTCAAATGTTGACTACATGTTAAATTCATATTATTCATGACACCCACCAGGAGGGCAAAACAAAATTTCATTGATGGCCATTCATTTTAAGTAATGATGTAGTACAAAGTTTATATTAAAAGACCAAATGTACCAACATATTCACCCAGTGGGGGGTTCATTTAAAACTATTGTAAATGCCTTAATATTGAATTCATCACATGCTGAGTATGGATTGCAATGCCCAAAACTTGCTGTTCGATTACATTTTTTCAGAGGTGATCTAAATATTTGTGGTTTGAAGGACCAGAAACCTCCAGGACTAATCATGTAACTAAAAAGTTTAGCAGTAACTTTGAAATAATTTGTAGTAAACCAAAATAGACTGAGGTATCAATTACCAAAAATATAATTTACTTTAAAATGTTCATAATATCACTGTAAATTAATTTTAAATCTGGCCAAAAGATTTAAAATCCCTTCAACTCATCAGTCAGTTGCAGTACAAACCTGTTTTGATATTTATTTTCTCTGTTCTGTCTGTGTAGGTTTCTGTACTTCCACAAGTAAATATCTAGCTAAACGTTGAAAAATTGCTTAATAGCAGAAAATTATGTGACATTCTTATCGAAAGCAACACAATTAATATTGTAACTGCATATATTGCAATGAACAAAAAGTGATATGACAAACTTAAACATTATAATATTCTTAAATAAATAACATTTCCTCACCAGTCACCACCATTGTATAATTTTTGCATACATTTTTTGTTGTTGTTGTTTTTTGGCTACTGAGAGGAAAGCGCAGAACACCCTATATCAACATATTCATCTAAATACTTACAATGCATTTCTCAGCATTGGATGTTCACCGAGTTACAACAAAAATCGGCCTAATAGTGACGTTGTTAACGTGTTAATAACAAACCATCAGCATTTAGATTTTTTTGCAACCCCTGGGGTGATTATGTTATATTAAAGACTAAGCAATATCATCAGTTGCAGGCTGCAGCACACTGATTTTATGGCATCAGGTTAAACTTTTAAACTTTACGGCAGTCTTGTACATTAAAAATAAATACAGGCCACAACTGAACATGGAGGATAGTGTTCAAGTGGCATTCTCCAAAATTAAATGATGAATAGACTTGGGCCTTTTGGTATGTGTGTGCCGTTGAGTACAAGATTTATATATTATAACCACCTCAGAGAATATTGAGGGTCGCAAGTCACTGGTATTGTTATTTTGGGGGTCGCGGGCTAAAAAGTTTGGGAAACCCATGCCATAAAAGTCTAACTCCCCCAAAAATAAAAAGGTGGTTACAAACCTTTAGGCATTTCTTTCTACTGTTGAACACAAAAGAAGATATCTTGAAGAAAGATGAATACATGTAACACATTACCACCCAACAAATACTATGGAAATCAATGGTCATAGGTTTCCAGATTTCTTCAAAACAACATTTTTTGTCTTTCAGAGATGAAGAAACTTAAACAGGTTTGAAACAAGCGAAAGGTGAAAAAGTAAATTACGGGGTGAACTATCCCTTTATTTTTCATGATTTCTTTATGCATTTTCTTTTATATGCTGTGGTGTAACGTTGCTATTGCCAAATATGTTCCTTAAAAACAAAGAATGAATAATAATAGCTCTATTCACTAAAATATAATTTTTTTAAAACTCTAACGGTGTATCCCAGCATATTTATAGCTAAGCTCTATAATATGATTATAATTTCTGAGAAAGTCAATTGCAAAAATCTAATGGCTGACCTTTCTATACACTAGACAGATCATTAAAGTATAATCTTGGCCACCACAGAGACTTGTTCCGCATCTCCCAATAAATAAATGCTTCATTAAAACATAATTCAAGTAAAAGTTTTATTAATAAAGCCAACCCCAACAATAAATTACACATTCACTTAGAAGATCATCCTCTCATGAAATTGTTTATCTCAAAATACTTTACAACAACACAAAGTGTCTGTAAAAAAAAAAAAAGTGAAATAAAAGCACTTTTGAAGTCACAGTGCATCACCACAAAGTTCCCAGTATAGTTGATGGTAAATCAGGTCAGGCTGTCAGAGGCTCGGGAGGGAATCTGTGAGCAGGGCGCTGTGGGAAATATTTTGTATAGTGCTCTGAAACGAGAATTTCTTTGTTACAAATTTAAATACAGTTGTGCTCCCAGTTTTAACACACATAAGACGTTCACCCTTCATTTATCAGATCATATCAGTAGACACACTGAAACTGCACAGAAAACCAGAAAAACACAAAAAGGGCATGTGATCCCACACACTATTAAAACAGCCCAGTCCACAACACAAACTCACCAGTCACTCAAACAGCACATAAAACCACCAGGGAGTCATTTCTGTGCATTTCAGGCGAAGACATTCATGTACTGTACAGTATGTACAGAAAAGCAAAGATACTTGCTGAGAGAAATTCATTATTGTGAGTCTCTTTTGTTTATTAGTCAGGAAGAAAAACGTGAAAGGTGTGATTATAAAACACATTTTGGGTGCTTGTTTTTCAGCTTTCACACTGCAAGATAAAGTGCACAATGTCTGCCTAAAGGGATAGTTCACCCAAATATACAATTCTGTTATTATTTACCCACCCTTAAATTGTTCCAACCCAGTTTGTCTTTTTTGCTTTGTTGAGCACAAAAGAAGATATTTTGAAGAATGCTGCACTGTAAAAATAATAATAATAATAATAATTCTGGTCGCCTTCATTTTTTAAGCTGAATCAAATTTACCTTGAGTCCATTGAACTTAAATTATGTTAAACTGACTTTAACCAGCTTGCGTAACTTTTAAAATTAAGTTAGAACATAATTAACTTAGTTTAATAAGTTACAATGAAGTAAAAACATATATTGTCATGACTAATAGATCATATGAATTTTACAGTGCTGAAACCTGTAACCACAGACATCTACAGTAGGAAAAATAAATTCTATGGAAGTCAATGGTTAGAGCTTTTTTTGAAATATCTTCTTTTTTGTTCAACAGAAAAAAAAACAAATGTTTTGAAACAATTGAAGGGTGAGTAATAGATGACAATTTTCATTTTAGGGTGAACTATCCTTTAAAGTTAGGCTTCTGTTGTATTGTAAAAAATAAAAAAAAAATGTTGCGAAGCATATTAGATAATAATGTTGAACTGTCTTCCATGCACGCCAAAAATAGACTGCAAATGAAAATTAGCTTTGAATCAGAGGCATTATTAAATAGATAGCATAACCTTACTTTTAAACAACAACAAAAAAAATTGATGGAGGGTTGTATCATTTAATTTATTAAGTAAATAACAAAAAGATCAATAGAAAACCCACGCTTTTAGACCTATCACACTTGATAATTCAATTATATACAAACATATTTTTTTTTTAGATATTTAAGGTCTGAAATCATGAAAAAACTTTATTTTGACTGACGCTAAATATGATCAAACAGTAATGACAAGGTTTCAGCTGTAAGTTACTGGTTTCAACTTAATTTTTTGAAGTTATACAAATGTCAACCTAACGTTTTACATTAGTTGTTGCAAGTTGAATTGACTGAGTTAATGGTTGATTCAATTCAAAACAATAAAGTCATCCATTTTACAGTGTATTGACACTTTATAAAAAAAAAAGATTAAATTGATGAAATTTTGAAGACATACTATTAGTAGCTTTAGATTTATATCTATTGTTTTATGTCTGGACTTTATATAGCCTTGTATACAATATGATATGATTATCCGTCCATAAAGGTGACATTTAAGAAAAAAAATATTCTGTGGGATTTGTGAAATCAATGAGATTATCCGTTTAGACACATTGGCCACTTGTATCTCCAGCGTGAATGTCACATAAACAGCACCACACCTGTAATTTTGCTCTTTTCCCACAAATTATTCCAATGACATTCAACTGCATGTCGGCTGAGCAGTTCAACGCTTGATTAAGTGGACACTTTCTAACTCCAAGGGGACACATTGGCCTGATCAAATTAATACTGGCAAACAGCAACACTCATCCAAGCAAGTGTGTGTCAGATAAATGGAGCTCTGTCCTTTGAGAGAACTCCAGGAAACACAGCCCAATCAAGTGCTCATATGGGCAATAGGATTTCAAAATAAGGCATAAATTACGGTAATCTATAAAGAAAGGGAAGATTAAACAATATTTGGGTGATTAGGAAGTAGTGGCTCTGTGAAAATAATCCCTTTATGCGATAATGTGGATTATAGCATAATACCACAGTTGGAAGAGAAGCTTCCACAAAAGGGGGATGATTTAAGCCATTGCACAGAATTATATTTTTGCTGGTTCTGGCATTTACAGCGCACCCCACTTGACAAGGTAAAAAAAAAAAAAAAAAAAGTATGCCTACACACAACATTAAATATTAATCCCTCTGCTTGTCACTTAGGAAACAGACGTGTCCTGTGTTTAAAGGGACAGAGCTACTACTGCCACGAGGGCTCATGTCTGAATGCCTGTAAAATCGTACAAAACGTTGACCTGAATGGCAGTTTCTGTCCCAGAGAATGCTTTCTTCGCCTAATTCCTCAAAAACGTAACAGGCTTAGTGTTAGTCTGTCATGAGCGTGGTGGAAAGGATTACCGGTAAGATTCAGCACTCTGGGAATCCAGGAGAAAAATGACACAGTGAAGTGGAGATCAAATTCAGCTCGCTGGTATCGTGTGTCAAAGACGTGAGATCCCCGACTCACAGAGGCTTATGGTTGTGTGTTAGCATCAATGTTGTATCCTTTCACACTCCCTGTACACATTTCCCTGAAGCCGAAAGGTGTTGCATGCATTACAGCACTGGTGTTTATTGAGGTGTGTAACGCTCTCTGTGCTAAAACATGAGGTTTTGAGTTTTGTTTTTTTTAACCAAGGCTGGTTACTCAGAGCTTTCATATGAGGATCGGTGGATGTAAAGATCACATAAGTGTGCAAGCATTTTTAATTAACCTGCACCTTAGAGGCTGTATGTACGCTGTAAAAAAAATATTTTTTTTTACGCTTTGGAGGTGCCTGACAAAAAAAAAAAAAAAAAAAAGTAAAAGAACAGCTGTAGAATTACAGAAATTTACCATAAAATAACAAATGTTTAATTACAGAAAAGCCCTTAAATTAAATTTTCCCCTAAATTTCTGTAATTTAACACATGTTATTTTACGGTACATTTCTGTAATTTTACAGCTGTTATTTTTTGGTAAATTTCTGTTATTTTACGTTTTTTTCACCCCAGCTGCCAGAAATAAAAAAAAAAATATCCAACAGAATCTCACAGCAATTTGTAACTGAGTTAGTGGCTAATTCGTATAAATTTATACGATCTAATTTGTACAATTTAGTACGATTTGCTCCTCCCCATTGACGGTTGGGTTTTGGGGAGGGGTTGGGTGCCACGCCTCCTTTTTAAAATCGTACCTTTTTGTACGACTGAACTCGCACAAATTAGCCACTACACTGACAAAACGAAAAATACTAACCTTTCCTCATGAGATCAAGCTAAAAATATCAGTTTTTTTTTTACAATGTGGGCCACAGTACTGTATAAACTTAAAAAAATAAAAAGGTAAACTCTTTGCAGTTTTGTTGTTGGTTCATCAATGGCACTATAGAGTTGGCAAACTTTTGACAATAGGGTAAAAAAGTTAGCTTGTGAAAACAGTACCATTATAGTGATGTCATGAAACAACGTGACAATGGCAGGATTGGGTTTATGTTGATCAGGACATTGCCAAATATTTGTAATTTTTGTGGTTGATTTTGACATCATTTTAGTCCAGCCCCATCTCATGAGGAAACAAAACTTTTACGTATTGAAGGAAGAGTGGCTAATTCGTACAAAGTCATATAATTTCATTCATTTGAAAAAAAAAAAAATTTTTAATTGAGTCATGCCCCCAAACTCCACCCCTAAAGACTGGTTTACACTTCTGTGTTAAGCGCACACGTATGGTCTGGTGCAGCCTCCATGCGTTTGCATAACCCTCGCTGAGGCCGAAGCACACCTCTCAAAAAAAATTTAACTACATATTATGCATAGCGCAAGCTCTGTGATTGGTTGGCTTGGTAACTGTGACAAATGTGGGTGGTACTGAGAGCCATGAGCCAGATAGAGCAAGCGTTTACAAGTGTCGAGTCCAGTGAAGGCGCTCCAGATTGAAACGTTTGTTTTGGGTTTACTTTATGAATTAAGTTGTTGCACGTCCATCGTTCCCGCCTCTGAATGAGTGAGTTTTAACTAATGTACATTAAGGTAGCATTCAGAAAATAAATAAAACACCTGCAAAGAAACTCGAGAAAGAGGAACATAAAAACCTATTGCCAGCTAGCCTTTCAGAAGTGTTATTGCAGAGCAATGCAAACAGCACCCAGAAGTATAAATGCACAACTACATGCAAGGCAGGCGCTGTGGGTCATGGAAATCACTCGACGCAGAAGTATAAATCAGCTTTAACCCTCACTGAGGGATAAGCAAATCGTACTAAAATGTACAAATGAGATTATACAAATTCGCCACTAAATCAAAAAAGTTCAGAAAAGTTTCAAATTGGCGTCAGATTGTGTTGTGCAGTGTGTGAAACATTTCAAAACTGCAAAAGGAAAAACCTTTTTGTTTTTAGTACATTGCCGTTATTTACCGGATATGTACATTTACTTCCACGATAACACGGCCTATTTATATTATTCTATTTTACTTTTATTTTATGAATCAACTCAACTACAGTGAATCCTCATAAAATTCAGTTTAGGAGATAATGCAAAGGCAAATGTAGCCATTCTGCTATCAGAAAAACAATTCAATCAATTAAAGTTTAGAACTCAAAGTTTGGAAGAAAAACGCAAAGGTCAGACCAGATGAACAGAAAATAAATGATTCATTTAATGTTTTTTCCTCAACAATTTACTTTACCATTGACCCTCTGTGTGGAAAGTGTCAAAGAGAAAAAAATGCAATGTTATGTCGAATCATTTTACACCTGGTGCTCCAAAATGGACACACATCCTTCACAGACACACAGAGCTGCCTTTTTAGTGGTTTATTTAGTCAGTTTGTGTCAGATACCATGTCTAAATTAGCTTGAAATGGGTATTCAAAATGACAAATGTTACATAATTTAGCGCATGCCTTTTGGCAGACTAAAAACTATTGCCTTGAAGTTTTCTTTTATTTGTCTGTAGAAAAGATTGAAAAAACACTGTTTTCAAATTGAGTGATACAAATACAACTCCCTGAAGCCCTTCAGAAAAAACAGGTACTGTTTGTGTTGTAAAAAAGCTGTTAAACTGAGCACGGAAAAAAGGAACCAGTAAAAAAAGCTGTTGTTTGCTGCATGTTTTCCCATTTTGCATTGAAAGTTAAATTAGCACCAGGAGTGAGGTTAGCTTAGCTCTCAAGAAGAACTAAATGGTTCTCAAGAAGAAGAAGAAGAAAGTAAGCTATGCTGTGTTAAATTAATGTAAGGGCTGGGCGTTATACTGAATTTATATGATATACAAGTTTTTGTTGACATATTCTTAGTGACAACGTAAACAAACTTTTTTCTAGTCATTAAAATTCCTAAAGACCATAACAGTTGGCAAGTTTTGCAACCTTCAAATTAAAGAGCAATCAAAATATTAAAAGGGGTAGTTTACCCCCCAAAAAAAAGTTATCATTTACTCTTCACTTGGTCCAAACCAGTTAAGTTTTCTTCATCCGTAAAACACAAAAGAAGATATTTTAAAGAATGATGAAAACCTTTAACCAGTGACTGTTGTAGTATTTGTTTATCCAATTATGGAAATCAATGGTATCCTTTTTTCAGCATTCTTCAAAACATCTTATTTTGGGTTCAACAGAAGTATAACCACTTGAGGGGGAATAAATGGTAATAATATTAGGGTGAACTATCCTTTAAATACTTCATGTAGTCAAATTATTTTACAAACTTTTTTATTGTTGTTACCGCCCAGCCCTGATCTACATGCTCTCTGCTGGAATGTTCTAGGAATTCTGTGGACCACTCTTTATCTACATCACTGTGGCTTATGGTTGGTGGAAGGTGGATATCTTATGTTTTTTTTTTTTCTCGTTAATAAATCCCCTTTCGGACTCTTGTCAATGGAAATCCCAATGTGCTTCTGAACAGATGAGACAATAATAAGCATGAACATTGAAAAGGCTGTTTATAATCACTTGTACTAAACTGTAAGAATATCAAGAAAAGACCAAGGACCAGTGCAATTGCCCATTAAAAAACTCATTCCTGCTCACAAAAGGCCCTGTCCCAAATGGCACTATTAACCAGTGTGGCATTCTTCAAAATCTGTACAAAATCTCTTGTGGATTTCACAAATATTACCAAGCGAAAAAAAACAAGACGCCAAGTCCACATCAAGTGTGCCAATTGGGACAGGGCCAAACGATACGTTCTTGTATTCACTTCAAGCTCAAAGCAAGTTGTACTAGAAATTTACCCAATGTCCAAGAAACTGTCCCTTCACGTATCCCAATCAAGTTCCCTGCATGCGATCCGAACTAGCCTGAGCTCCAGCTCAAAAGCATCAGGACGCTCCTGTGGATTGGCTGACAGCATCTCTCGAATCAGCTGCTTCATGCTAGCATTCATACTCTTTTTCCGGGCTGGGATGTTAAGCTCCATCTTGGGATTCTCCAGCAAAGCCTCCCCCAATGGGACAATATCCTCACCCTGCTGTACGTAGCTCCCCAAAAGCTCCTTCTGAGTCTCCACATCCACAAACGTTATCCGTTCTACCATGGCCCATATGATAACCCCCAAAGCAAAAATGTCAGCTTTAGCGGTGTAGTGGCCTTCCCAGACCTCAGGAGCCATGTAGAAGTCCGTCCCGCAAGCTGTGGACAAGAAACACTTGTTAACACTTGCTGGTTCCTCAGGGTTTAGGCCCGAACCGGAGCAAACCTTGCTGAGGCCAAAGTCAGCCACCTTCAGGGTGGGTTCAGGGGACCCCGCTGGGGTGCGGCCCTGTGAGATGAGAATATTGTCAGGTTTGAGATCTCGGTGGATGATCTGGTTTCGATGCAGGAAGGCAAGAGCGCTGCCTAGTTGCAGCATGAAGCTGGTGTTCGTCTTGCGGCTGGGTTTGCGGGACAGGAGATAGGCGTTCATGTCTCCACCGTCACAGAAGTCCATTACGAACCACATGTAGTAGGCGCAGCAGGGGTCAAACGTGATCTCACCTTTCAGGGAGGTCTCCACCAACTAAGTGGAAAATAAATAAATTCATGAGTTACAACCAATGGTGTAAAATGGGGATATTGAACAGCATACTTTATTAACAATCCCAATCTGTTGTCATTTGCGTAACAGTTTTCAACAATCTGCGGTGCGTTTCCCAAATCACCACATATTTCATGGCTGAACGATTATTGTTCGATACATTGTTTAGGAAAAGAATGATGTAGTGAGGAGCGTTTCACAAAACCGTAGTTGCTGTCGCAGATACATTGTTTGAACTACGTTAGTTATCATGTAAAACATCTAGAATGACTACTTCTTTAGAGAAAACCCCATAATATTTTGTGCAAATGATATTGTTTTACACGCACATACGCATTTAAAAAATCCAATACTAGTTTTGGTAAAAACATGCACTCATTTTCCATATTAATTGAAATATATGTAAACCATACAGGGCAAACGTAAATTCCGCTTTTAAATAGGTCACCTTCAGCTTTTATCATGAGCCACGGCTGCATTTAAAATTTCATAAATGTTTTCAAAGTGCACTGTAAAGGGAACGCAACTGTCAATATGAAGATGCTAAAACTGAACTGTAAAAATACTGCAAATTACACCCAAGAGAGATGACTTTAGTGTATTTTTTTAAATGTTAGAATGTTTAAATGAATCAAACATAGGGGGCGTAACTGGGAATAGAACAAAACCAGGAACTATGCTTCGAATTACAGCTCTAGAGGTGTAGTTGCAAGCGTACAAGTTTGCGATACAGTTTGCAAATGTTTGTTGGAACGACGGATTTGGGAAATGCCAAATCAACAAACTATGTTTGTAAGGACAGAACTTGCAACCTTGGTTTTTGGAAACGCACCCCTGATTAGCATCTGGAACAATAGATAAACACAATGATCAAAGTAATTTCAGCAGGACTGTGGTAAAAGGTGTAAAAGTTTTATATAGGCAATAACACTTTCAATCGATTCTGTCGAATTCTTAATAGCTGCTTTAATATAGACATCCAGAAAGTAGGTTGGCCAAGTGCTATACTCTACTGTTTGAGCTTCAGTAACACTTGCCTGTGTAAAACCTGGCTCCATAATGCCAGGGTGCTGCAGAATCTGCCAAAGGGTAGCTATGCAGCTGCCAAGCTGCTGTAAATCAGTTTTTTGTACATTATGCAACATAAGGTTGCTGATGTTATTGGAATGGTTGTCAGGGCAGTGCTCGGGCCAGCAAGTAACTATAAAGAAGTCAAAAGAACTGGATTTTTCCCTATTTGTTTTACTGTCCACTGGGGGGAGAAGTTATAAGTTAGATCACTCAAAGAGCTAATAGCACACTTCATCAGCTATTCTCATGATTTAAAGGAAATATTCTGTCAGTAGCATAAAAGGGATATTAAAAAAATAATTAAATTTAACTTCCAGCCATTAAATCCTGTCCCGTTTTTTTTTTTATTTGCTTGGTGAAGATACTCTAGGGAAAGCTTAGTAGGAGAAAACTAAGGATGTTCCGGGACAGAAGCCAAACTCTGTTGTTGAAATCTTAAGCTGACTTACGACAACCTATGGTCCACTGAGAGACTATAAAATCCCACATCCACATCCTTGAAAATACAGTCACTTCAAGAGACAACATCGTGATGTGAACATTCGCAATAGTCACATGGCAGGATATGCAATGTGGAGTCTGCATTATAATTTATCATCTGTATGTGATTGAGGCCTGTATGAGAATTTTTAAAGCATTTGGCATAAAGAATTAGTAATGATACAATTATTAATTTATTTTTTTATTCAATTACTGTACCTGAATATTGTTAGACTCGGAAATTGATAAAAACACAATTTTTGTTGTATTATTCTCTTTATTGTATTTATCTATGTTTTTAATTTGCTTGTTAGATTTTATCCAGAAATACGTGCCTACAGAATCATTCTAATGATAAGATCTTTCCAAATAGAGATAATTAAGTCATCAGGTGAAATTGTATTCATAACGCAATATATGCATCGCGGACTAACAAAATAATGCAATGTTAGATTTTTCCAATATCATGCAGACCTAGTTCTATTCCTAAACCTAATGAGCTGATTTTGAGTTTTATAGTAGCATGTTGCTATGCTAACTATTGGTTTCATCCAAAGCAGAACATAGAACATTCAAGTTGACATACAAAGAAAAAAATAAACACTAATGGTTGATGGTCTCCTGGCAATTTGAGGTAATGGCGTGATTATTACCCACCATGTTAACATGTATGGTGCATGTGTATGCTTAACAACAAAAATCAGCATTTACTATGTGTTCTATTGCGTACAGTGACTAAATAGGTCACTTTAAAAACTTGACTGACTTATGTATGTATATATATTTCAGTGCTTCCCACATGTTTAAATTATACTTGCGGCGGTAGCCAGATTAAATAACACCATTTGCCCACATCACATAAATAGTTAACTATATGCGACAAACAAAACATACTTTTTAAGTAAAGTTATTATTTTTTTATTATGACACTGTTATACACGGTCTCTTTTCAATGAGTTAAAGAAAAAAAAAAGATGTATATTATTACTCTTATGCTATTCAGAAGGCATGTGCACCCACTGACAGGTAAAATCTGCTTCTCTCTCTTTCAAATTCAAAGCAAACTTGAATAACAAAGCATTTTAGAAATGTATATAAAATAGTCTATGTCATCTATTAACATCATCAAATTAATAAAATAATCAGCAAATGAGAAATAAATGACAAAAAAATAAATAAAAACAGACAATATCTCTAAAAATAATCAATTACAAAATTAAAACTTGTTGATTAAGGCAAATGAGATGATTAACCATTACTAAAAGTGTATATATATTTTGCAGCTAGTTTAGATCAGGCATTTCATCCTCTGAGTATATAGTAAAGTTTTGCTAAGTCGTTTAGATAAAAAAAAATATATATATTTAATGTTTCTCTCGCTTTCGCGACTGTGCGTACGCAGTCCGCTGCAAAGCTAAGCTAAAGTTGGCTTAAGTAAAAAGGTAATGCAAAAATGCATACAAGCTTTAGAAAGCGAAAGCAAAAGTTGAATCGCAAACATTTTGACAGATTTAGGCTTCCTCCGAAATCGCATACTTCCATACTATATAGTAAGCTAAAAACAGTATGCGAGTAGAATAATATGTCCGAATTTATAGAATTCAAAAAACAGTATGCGAGAAGTACCCCGATGACCTACTACTTCCGGCGAGATACTCAAGTGTGCATCCGATGCATGCTGCGCTATCACTTGATGCCCCACAAGACAATTCATGAATGGGAGTGAAGCGACTCCCGCGGGTAGGTCACGTAATCATGACAAAATGGCGGATGTAGTACATTCATTCCATTCCATTCACAATGCTGACATTCATACTGTATAGAATGTACTTTTCTAACGGCTGAGTAGTGTTTAAATTCAAATGCAGTACTTACTGAGTTTTAGGCGGTTTCAGATGCAGCCAAACTGGCCAGACAAATATTTTATGTCCCAAAAAGGTGCACCTCTGTCAGTCTGCAGAGCACGTGAGACTGTCTGTGGGAGTGTTGACAGATCTTACGCGCACACAATGAAACTGGTATTTCTCCTTTTCCACTACTTAATCGATCGTGGATGTTGGTTGATGATGATGGTTATATTTGGGTGGATATATATATATATATATATATATTTTTTAAAGGATGTTAATAATAGTAAAAAAATATATATATTAATAATAATAATGTCTCACTAAATATACTTGGTCTCACATAAGTAAAGTCTTTGTGGGAAGCACTGTATTTTTTATTTGTTAATTGGTCTTTTTTTTAAGACATCACAATTTTCACATTACATTGAATCACGCTAGATGGACATGGAAAAGAATAAGCAAAAAATGCATTTAACAAAATGAGATGCAGTCAATCTGAATTAGATTAGCAGTTTGTATTTAAACATTTTGCCATTAAATAGAATTTAATGTTATTCAATTCTCTCCACTTTCCGTTCTCTTGAACAGAAAAGAAGCAATATGTTTTCATTGAGAGGTAGCTTAAGCAGTAGCCTAAAACTGAGTGTCAACAAGCATCAAATTGGCAGAATGTCTAGACCTGCCACACTGCACCTACAGTATCGAGTTATGCAATTGTGCTACCAGCTGTAGCAGCTATGTTTTCCTCACCATCTTGCAGGGTATTGCAAAACAGAGCACCAACCTATGAACACTACACCATCTGTCTGCACAGGGAACCAATCAGAGCGCATCTCTTAAAGTCGATCTGATCTGAAGCATGACAACAGCTCTGTCCATAGAGGAGTTGCATTACAGAACACTGCTGCTTGTCATGTGTTGGTACATTTAACCACATCCTTCCCCTGACAATCTTTGCAAGGTATTCCTGTTTTAAGATTAGCTTTGCTTTCTCAAAAAATAAAACTTGAGAACTAATAAAACAAAACGCTAGTTTCAGATTTATGGTTAAAGTGCCCCTATTATGAATTATAAAATGTTCTTATTTTGGTCTGTGGAGTCCCCAACATCAGGCTGATCTGCATGCAAGGTCAAAAAACACTTCTTATCTTCTAATAATATGCATATATTTTTGCTGCATTGTCCCCTCCTTTGCGAGATGCTAATCTTTAATAATTGTTCAGATGACGCAGGCTCTTGTGATTGGTCTACTGTCTTCTGCTATGCTGCGTTAGAGCTTTGGTTGTCATGTTCGAGCCATTGAAATCAATGAGCTTTGTAGTACAGCTATTTCTGGCAATGTCTGGTGTGAAAAATCACTTTAGCCGGTCAAACAGAGACCTACAAACTGTGCGGGGTTAACCACACAGACAACTAAATATATATTATGAACAAGGCAACCATTTTTAAACACACAGTTTGTGGTTTGAAGGAAGAAGCTGGTCCAAATAAAAAGGGTAATGAAAAAGTCACATGTACATCTAATCTTTGGGACTGATCGATAGTTTAACAACAAATTGCCGGCAAATCCAATGTTGCAGGTCGTCAGTGTATTACAAGAACACAGCACATGGTTGGGGCTTTACTGCGGTATTGTTGTGAAAATTTACTTTAAACATTGATTCCCCACAGCCTAATATTTAGGTAGTAAATCATCTCATAGCATTAGCATCTTCGCGTCATAATGTAATCCACTAGTGTTTGAGGGAAGAGAATTCTATTTTTTTCCGGGTCTGCATGCCCATCAAATGTTTTGTTCAGATGTCACAATGAAACGCCTAAAGATCCACTTGGATGATTGTTCATATCAATGACTCTGGGTTGACTTTCTTTTTGAGAGTCAAGACATTTATACATGGTGCACTTTTAGATTGAAAACTCAGCAGGACGTTTTTATCCACTTAAAGCTGTTAAACTCTACAAGAAAAGTAAATTTCATCCAATCCATAATAGGGACACTTTAACATTCTTTTTGAATATTTACGAGATTAACACAAGTTAATGGACAGTAGACAAAAAATATGACCTGTGGTAACCCCAACTCTTGTCTTAATACTATCAAAAATGCATGTTTTCTGTCTATGTGGACAATGAACACATGTGAATGTTGAAGCAGCAGACCAGGTGCCGAATTTGTTCATCTGAAGCTATGATGTGATTTTAACCAAAGTTGTAAATCTTAAAGATATTTAAGAACCTTTGCAAGTACAAAATGATTGTGTATAGCTAAAGCACATTCCCCATGCCATCAACTGTTGACACAAGAAGCTGAAGGCTTTGCACAGACAGAGGTCAGAAGATAAATGGTGCTCTCCAGGCTCACAATTACAGCAGCAAGAGCGATAATCAACCACATCTCAAAGGCCAAAAATAACAACCTATTACCGTGCTACTCACGCTTATTTTTATCCAGCCAAAACATCCTGATTTCTTTACTCAACTGAAAATAGTACACAAAATTATAATCATTCACTAATATTAGAGCACTTTCTTGTAGTCAAAATGGTTTGTTTTCAGCATGATCATCCATATACTTTTTTTAACAGCCATCTTGTTGATTATGCATTACTGGCTGTGATAACATTTTTGGAAAAATGACACTGCCCCGTTTACACATTAGACTGCCGTTTAAGTGAAATTACCAATGGCATTCAAAAATATACTGGAAAAAATGCTTTTCCTAATGTGTCCAAATTTGATGCAACACATGATAAAAGATATTTTTATGTTAAAAATAGTTTTTGTCCTAACAATCTGCGATGGCAACATGCCAAATTTTTATTTCTTAAATTTCTATTTTAGTTTCTATGTTGGCGACATTGTGGTAAAACAACAGCACCCTTCAAAACAAACCTTGTCGTTGTCTTGATGAACAGCCACAAAGCCAAGAATTTGCTGTGTCCTGTTGTTGTTTTACAAGGACGTCTAAAAGTCTAAAAGTGCGAGCGGTTTTTCGCTTTCTCCAGGGAGCTCTCAATCGCATCAAGATTTGATATAACGAACTTCTTGAGCTGATGATAATAACGTGTGTGTGATTAATGAAGCGTCTTTGACATCTGATCCATTAAAAAAAAAAGAACAAGCGCGAGAGTGAATCGCGGAAAAAAGGAGAAGCCCGACAAAACACATGAGCAAATAGTTTCAGCAACCTGAACAATCTGCCATGAACAAATCATGAACAAACTGCCATGTTTATCATCACCTTTTGGACTAACAGTCTACTACTACGCTCTAACAGAGGCTACATGTGCTGGTGAAGATTAAAGATACAGATGAGAGGTTAGCTCTGACTGTGGGCTACTGTATATGTTTCGTGTTGTTTTTGAACTCAAATAAGGACTTAATGTATGCTGTGTGTACTTTATCTGTAAGTGGTAACATATCGGAGACTGTAAGGGTCTGTATGTGTTCATATATGTTGCATTTATTTATTTTATATATTTGCAGACGTTACAGTAGGCTGTAACACTGTCATTGATCTGCAGTTATAATCAAATCATGTTCATAGAAATGTTAGTAATAAACTTTTATAAACAAGTATTAATATGTTTAAAGCATCTGTTTTGTTAAAAGAGCTTCTCATATAATGTGAACGACCTGTAAAGCTTTACTGTAGACATTTATTCGAGCGAGAATGACGTCGACTGAAACTCTCTGTAGTACACCACGCTCACCAAAAGGGTACCCTTTGTAGTGAAAACGCAAGCTTGATAAAGGTAACCTGTACCGACCCGAACCGTACCGTACTGTACCACTCAGTGGAAACGAGCCATTATATATTTAAACTAGAAACAAGACAAAAACTTAAGAAAAGCATTTATTGCCACATAGTGATAATAGATATCATGCAATTAATTAACATAACTGGAAATGTTTTATTGCATTGGTTCATGCACACAGTAGTTCAGAAATTAAATGGCCAATGAGCAGAACATTAAAATCTGTACATCTGTAAAAAATTGTGACAATCTTCGATAAAAAGGCATTTATTGTCAGTCACTGTACTAGTCCATATATTCTTAAAAATACTGGTGTCTGACTAAAATGATTCAACTTATATATACTGAAATCTGCTTGAGGTGGTTCATGTTTAAATTTGGGCCACTTTTAGTACAATCAAACTTTAACTAAATTAAATAATAAATGTTGTATTGGCAAAGTTTATACATTTCTTATGTTTTATGTTGGTTTTAATGTTATGATTTTTGTTATGACCAACTTATGACAAAGGCAGCACTGTTTCTCTTTCAGCATTATTTTCACATCCCTATTTTTAAGTCAAAAACTACTGTCAGATACATTTTCCTCTTTTAACCACTTTTGGATTTCTGGAAAAATACTGAAGGCACATAACCAAGTCCTAGCAAGCAGATAATAAATGATTTACACTATGTCTAATCAGTTACCGCACCCAAAGAATTTAGGACATATCATACTTATTGACTTCCAACAGTATTATCAATGTGTCCAAACAGTTACAACCAGTGCAGTAATGGTTTCCAATTTCAATTCCTCTTTGATTGGTGTCTAATAAACAATGTAAACCTAAAAACTATTGACTCTGTGTCCGCCATTCTGTAAGGGCACGAAACATACCTCGAGATAGAGTGAGGAGCTGGAGCCATGGCTCATTCTCTGGGCAAGAGCATCTCTCTGGAGAACACACTCCTCCAGGTGGATGACGTTGGGATGCTGGCTCTGGATGCTACTCAGGGCCCAGAATTCCCTCAAGGCCAGCTCTACATTCTCTGGCGAGTGACAGCGGATCTTCTTCACAGCCACGCGAGCACCCGTTTGCCGTACAACCGCCTCGTAAACCACACCGTAACTGCCCCGGCCCACCTCCTGGATCAGCTCGTACTTGGCCTGACTGCTCACCATCCTCTTCTTCCTCACCTGCCATGACACACAACACGATAACTGAGACTGTCACAATATCAGACCTTTTACTACGACAATTGTGGCCAGAGGAATTCCCAATAATATGCAGTGGCCAACATAAATTCTCCCCTTCTTAAATGTATTTTTATATGCATTTCCCTGTAAATTTTGGTGGATTTAAACAAAAGAGTCATACTAATTAACATAGCACCATGTCCAAATAACAAATGTTAAAAGGCATCTTTTCCATTTTAATTGGAGTTCTTGTCCTAACCATATGCAACGGTTGTTGCTAGATCAGATATTGCAGCCGGAAGTTAACAAGATTTATATTATTTATTAAATTTACCATTCAGTAGTTGCATTGAGTATTATTTGTTATTTTATTAAATTACCCAATAAATTGTATTTTATTAATGCCTACCCCCACCCAACCCTAAACCCAACAGTCACAGTACTGTAAAAACCTTAATTATTGTTATACAGTGTTACAAAAAATATGCTTTATTGTGCATATTCGCAGCTGTATCCTATCTAAACTTTAGAATACGCGATGACAATGCACAAAATTTCTATTTTCACAACTTTGCTGCAAAACAACAACTAGTATGACAACGATCATCTCAGGTACAGATTATGGGCTTTATTCAGTGTTAAATGCTACCAGTGTGAGTTTAAATACCATTTTACATTACATTTATTGCCATTCCACTGAAGTTAGTTAATCTCAGATCTTGAAAATAAAATAACTAGCAGACGGTTTGAAAATGAGAGTCAGAACTGTACAAACCAACAACATCAGTCACCCAGTAGCCTATTAATAATGTTAAAGGCGTTTAAAATGTATCAGATTAAAATCCTTCACCATATCGTTGGTTGGTATTCAAATGATTCAGTGAAGTCACGTTACAATTAGTGCAGACAGCAGAATTGCTTGTCTGCTGGAATCTTGTCATGCAATTTATCATTCATGACCTTCTGGATTTTCCCTTTTGATTCAATTGTACTTTACATTTTCTCCTGACATATTCATTGAGGAGTACTCATTTTTGCAGCATGATAATATATAATAATTTTGTCAGATTGGTTCCAGTTTTTGTTTTCACACTGACTAATGAAATGTAAAACCAATAAAACAGATTTTCAGAAATAACTCATTGTATTGACCTTATTCGTCACGTGCAACTGATTAGAGGTGATTAGAGGTGTGAACCTACACTGGTCTGACGGTTTGGTTACAATTATCATGCCATTGATTCGATTCAATTCGATATCTTGGTGAACCACAGTGCATTGATGATGCTTTGCATATACAATTTTATATTTTACTTCACAGCACAATAATTCTTATATTAAAATGTATCATTTTTAAATGAATTTAATATGTATTTGTAACACAATTTTATCCTTTAATACAAACAGTCAGATACATGAACTGTAACTTAACTTTTACCAGCTCAAAGAAAACACTTTTTAAATATATATCGAACAAAACTCAAGTACCTGCACAGAACAACATGAGCATTTATAGCAATTAAACTTAAATATTAATACTATAACTTTAAAATATTTTTAAGCGTTGTCAAGCAAATTGTTAAAAGCCAATGATTGGTCAGGCGCTCAACAGAAAGGGCTGCGATTGGCTCTAACACGGCTCACTGATGAGTGACACTGATAAATGGCTGCTGCGATCACAGCTGATCCATGATAGTCACAGTGGAGAAAACTTGCTCTGGAGACACACTCATGTCTGGATCCACAAGTAACAGCTGAGAGGAGATGAAACATCATGCCAGCAGGTCAAAGGTCCACAGTGAGAGAGACAGAGAGA
>CAIGQZ010001455.1:50479-63102 GCA_903798205.1 Danio tinwini | reverse complement strand
AGAGAGAGAGAGAGAGAGAGAGAGAGAGAGAGAGAGAGAGAGAGAGAAATACTGTCCAGCAAACACACGCAGTGAATTGTGCAGAGTTTCTGCATTTTATTTACTCGCGCTCGTCTCCCTTGCCATAGTACTCTACCGTGACACAGCGCATATGAGATAAATGACAACAGTACATAATAACCGTTTAGGATCTATTACTGAACCGAAACCAAATTGTCCTCATCTGCATCATTGTGCACCGAGGAAACAATTAATTTTGACACCCCTACAAGAGATGTATGTTTTCAGAAAATAAATTGTTAGGGAGAATAATATATATATATTATTATTTTACAACATCTATAGAATTCTTTAAATACATCAAATCAAATCAATAATGCTTAATCAATCAATAATACTATTGTGTAGAATTAGATTAAAACTGTTTAGCTCAGTACATTTTCTGTTTCTGTATTAGAGCAGTTTTTAATGTGAAAGATTAATACAAATCTAAAAAAATAAATTAAAAAAATTTAAACTTGAAAAAAAATCTCAATTTTTGCTAGAAAACAAAGAAAACTGAACCTAGGTATATATGTACATTTTATATAGCATAGTTAAAACCTACCATATGAAATAAATTATTAACAAATTTGTATCAACCATATTCTTTCCTCCAAAGCAGGAAAGTATTTACTATTCCAAGCTTGCAACACTATTCCATCACCACTGTGGTTCCAATTTGGCTATATCACCTACAGTCTTGATTTCATATCACCCATTAGAGCAGCAAGCTGTTGTATCAGGTTTCTACTGTTATATAACAATTAGTCTCAGACTCAGACAGACTGTCTAATACATATTGTACTCTAAATTGGCAAGATTCCACTCTCATTGGCTGACTGCTAGACAACATCTAAGAATCAGAGTGCTTTTGATTCTTCCCCAGTCTGTCAAGAAATCAAATTGTTTTATAATATAATCAGCCTATGAAGATAAACTAATCACAGAACTCATCAACATTTGTGGGGTCCCTAGCACTGAATTCCATAAGATATTCAGTTTTTTCGAGGTAATTAGGAGCAAACAATCACAAATAGAGCAAATGGGGTTTCTTTGATCCCAACCATAAGCATTTTCTAACTATTTCTTTATTGTTGACTGCTCAAACATTGTTATGTCAGCAAACGGTGGATAGTTGCTTTACATTTGGGTCAGATATCAGCTTCTCTCTGTGTAGTGGGTGGTGTTTAGCAAGACATAATGTAATGAAACAGACTTGTCAATACTCTGGCCGTTTAAGATAACACAACAGTAGGCTTTATCTCACAGAGAAACAAGCAAAACATCATACCGTGTGTTAGAACCAACACTAGCATAACTGGAAATGACCCTGTGGCCCAGAACTTCCAATTCTGCAAAGCTTGAAAAAAGTAAACAAAAAAACTGCATCTTAACTGCAGTTTCCATGCAAAAAATAACACAAGAGGCAGTGTTGTGGAGGCATTGTGTTCCTTTCAAGTGCTAATTTGCACACAGAGACTAATACAACTGTGGATTTCTGTACACTTCCAATTGTACACTGGTGAAGTTCAGCTGAACTACATGAGGAGTTCTCGACTGGTAAAAATGGCCATCACATGTACATTATGCACATACAACAAACAAGTTTAGCTCAGCATACAGCATTGATTAGAACATTTAGTAAGTTCTGTCACAACATTTTAAATCAGAAAACTGTTACTGAGTTTGTGTATTTAGGTTCCATTCTAAAAATAACAGTATGAACACTAAGTGAACCTGAACTAGTGGGATAAACACAAACTAAAAGATGTTTCCAAGAAGTTCTAAAGTGATAGTACACTCAAAATTAAGTTCTGTCATGTTTTACTCAACTTTCGCTTGTTCCAAAACCATTTATTTCTTCTGTTCTGAAGATATTTTGAAGAAATCCTTGACCATTGCCTTCCATAGTATTTGTTTTTCCTACTATCTAAGTTGGTGGTTACAGGTTTCCATCTATTTATTTATCCATCCATCCATCATCTAGACTTATTGCCGTATAAATTGTCACCCTCGTTTTTTTTTTTTTTTTTTTATGCAGATGGCATTTAGATATATTTAACTTTGACTTGTCAGCAATTTTTTGCCTTTGAAATGTAGTAAAACTGAATAGAATTTAATTGTAAGTCCTAATACCATTCCTAATTGTGATCTTAGTTCATCTAAAATATCTTTTAAAACTAGTGATTAAGAATCTGGGATTTTTATTTATTGAAAGTAGAAATTATAAAAGTAGAAATTTAGTTTTTTGTTTTAATTGAAATTGTTGAGCAAAGCAAAAACTTTTCTTAAGTGATTTGTAAAAGGTGACCTATGCTTATTACTTCCAGTGTATACTATACTGTATGCTCTGCACTGCTACAACCATGATACAGCAGCAAAGTTCCTTAATTATTACGCCAAAATGAAAGTAAATTTCCTGGCCATGTTGACTTAGAAAACAGCAACTTTTTTTTTTATCATTTTTTAGCAAGATTTTAAGAGTCTAATCTGATTTAATCATATATACTAAGCTAAAAGTGCTCCCAGCAGACTCAGAGTTTGTCTGAATGGATGTAAAAAAAATATAAAAATCAACTGCTTAACTGTAGGTGAGTTGCAAACTGAAATCATGTTTAAAAAGTGAAGTGCTCTCTTAAGGCCCGTTTACACTAAGTGGTACGGTACGGGTCGGTACGCTTTTATGGCCGTTTCCACTGTCAAAAGCGTACCGAACCGATCCGTACCGTACCACTTTTTCGGCACCCATTCCAAAGGGTACCAAAGGCGAGAAAGGGTACCCAAATGTGGAGCTACACGCGCAGCTGAACGCTGATTGGTTTACAAAGATACGTCTTGATCTCGTGGAGCTAGCAGAATCAAAACAACGGAGCCGCCATGTTTTTAAATGCACAGCCGAGACAACTATATGCATATAATAACGATACATGGATGACCCGGGCTCAAAACAAACCTTGTCGTTGTCTTGATGAACAGCCACAAAGCCAAGAATCTGCCGTGTCCTGTTGTTGTTTTATGTTGTTGTTTCGCTTTCTCCAGGGAGCTCGCGTTCGCGTCTAGATTTGATATAACAAACTTCTTGAGCTGATAATAATAACGTGCGTGTGTGATTAATGAAGCGTCTTTGACATCTGATCCATTCAGAAAGAAAAGGACAAACGCGGGAGTGAAGCGCGAATAAAAAGGAGAAGCCCGACAGGATTACAAGGATTGCCGAACTCAAATAAGGACTTAATGTATGCTGTGTGTCGTTTATCTGTAAGTGGTAACATATCGGAGACTGTAAGGGTCTGTATGTGTTCATATATGTTGCATTTATTTATTTATTTTATATAATTGCAGATGTTACAGTAGGCTGTCACACTGTCATTGATCTGCAGTTATAATCAAATCATGTTCATAGAAATGTTAGAAATAAACATTTATAAACATGTATTAATATGTTTAAAGCATCTGTTTTGTTAGAAGACCTTCTCATATAATGTGAACGAACTGTACAGCTTTACTGTAGACATTTATTCGAGTGAGAATGACGTCGACTGAAACTCTCTGTAGTACACCACGCCCACCAAAAGGGTACCCTTTGTAATGGAAATGCAAGCTTGATAAAGGTGACCCGTACCGACCTGAACCGTACCGTACTGTACCACTCAGTGGAAACGAGCCATTAAAGTCAAAATGCTTGCACATTGAGTTGTTTTTTTGCCTGAATTTGATTCAACTCAGTTAGAAAAATGTCTATTATTGGTTTAGTTTAATATGATCATTAAATAAATAAAATTTTGCAAGAAAGAAAAAAAAAAAACATTGCAATACTTCTCAGTCATCAACATCCATTTATTATATTTATATTATCCTAAATTTTGCAACCCTACAATGCAGAGCACATAAAAGCTTAACAATACAGTGCAACTTCATCAATTTTGTGCAAGTCTGAAAGAATGCATTTCACTAGACAAGTCATTTAAATGATCCTTACACAATGCTGCTTGTTAATAAGAACAAATGAAAACACTGTTATTCTCAGAAACAAGAAGAACAGCTGAATCATTATGGAACAAAGATCAGGTTCAAAGGCTTTTCATTCCACAAAACCACCAAATATTACCAGTTTTACTGTAGTAACACTATTTAAAACTACTGGCAGAAATCTGGGATTTTACATAAAACTTTGGCGCAATGGTCTCAAACGCAATTCCTGGAGGGCCGCAGCTCTGCATAGCTTTACTTTAACCCTAATCAAACACAGCTGATTAAACTAATCAAGGTGTTCAAGACTACTGGAGACTATTTAGCAGGTGGGAGTTGGAGGTGGTTGGAGCTAAACTATGCAGAGCCGCAGCCCTCCAGGAATTGCGTTTGAGACAATTGTGCTGAAGTTTTATGTGATTTTTTTACTGTTTTACTGCATTTCTGTTAAATATCAGCTGTGTGCACTTTTATTACTAAATGTCCTTAGGTTGTCATTTTTCTTACCATTTTCTTTCTTAATGTAACAAAGTTCTGCTAGTTTTTATTAAACAATGGGGTATATGCACACAGACTTTTAATTTCAGTCGGCCAGCCCCAGGGTTTACGGTTAATTGTCATCCCAATCCCATAAAAAATTGCCACGTTTAAGATCTGATTTCTTTAAAAAAAAAAAAAAAAAAACAGCAATCTTTTTAGACCAAACAAAAAGCACTGCATTAAATTATGTGTTTGTCTTTAAAATATGGAAATTAATTTTACCCCAGTATTTTCAATGAAATTTCTGCGCTAGCCTGCTGCTAATGACAGCGCCTGCATTTAAACGTCTTTCATCTCTTTTTAAGCTTTAACAATCAAATGGATGGTTAAGTCTATTTAACTGAATATATTTGAATATATTTGAAAAGAAACCTTATGAAATTAAAAATCGTCACTTAAAGCCTTTACCAGAAGTTCATCATTGGCTGAAAAACACTAGCTGTACATAAAGCCCATTTACATCTGGATCTCAATTCACTCTCGTGTTAAACTAAACTACTGTCAATTTTGAATTTATAAGAGACAAAACTGGATGGGATGATGATTATTTTTATTATTATTATTATTATTATTATTATTATTATTATTATTATTATTAATACTATTCGTGCAGTATCCAATAAGGTGTTTGTCTCAACACTACATAGAATTCAAATGTTCAAGTTAAAATTGTTTAGAGACATGGGACCATCTCATTGTCAAATAAAATAAACACTGATAAATTTGATTACCAGATCCTCTGTAACGTTTCCTTTCCTGTGCAGACAAGAAAACAGAGAGGGACATATTGAATTATCACGCTTTTTTCCCATGATTTTAAGTTAACTTAAATAGTAGAGTTGTGTCTAGGGGGAGGGGCATTACAATCCAGAAGCCATTTGATTGGACAAAACGTACACTCATAAGTGCAAGATAATGCCACAAACTCAAATTTTGAATTTACCATTTCTACTAAGATGTTCTCAGAAATATAAAGGCTCCACCTATTTAGGCAATACTCAAACCTGTACAAATACACAGCGTGACAGATTCTTTAAAAGAGGTTTCACGAACAGGGGGGGCCTTAAACATTTTAAAACGCCGTTAGCGTAAATGGTAAACAAACGCGACTGCGCTGCCAACACGTGTGTGCGGAAGCTGCTTGACATGAGGAAACAGCGATCAAAGGGCAAAGGCAACATTACACACTTACTGTTTTAACTGATAGCCTGAGAACAACGAAGCACATGAGCAGAAATCGCAGGAATACAATCGCGTGTTGTGTTTTTAATGCAGTCATGTGCTTTTGCGGTGTTAAAGGCCTGTTGGTTTTGTCCGTTTCGGCCACAGCGCCGCTGTTTTCCGCTCTCCAGCTGTATATCACTGTCCAGCTTTAACAGTACACGTTGCAACAGCACATAACACGAGGGGAGATATGCATGGTACTTATATGTTGTTGTGACATTAACAATAAAGGTAGATTTCGTAACCAAAACCCTCCCAGGAACAACACATGCACCTGCGCAGCAGCTCGACACACATGCTCAGACAAAGAGTCCCACTGCAACCACACACACAAACACGAAAAACATTTACCTGTGCACGAATCTTATTCCCAATGTAACCGATTTTCCTCAGCTCTGCCTTTCCTGGCAGCCATTATAAGCGCGAGGCCGCCGCACACACTCCTCGACTCTCTCGCTTTCTCTTTTCTCGCAGCTGTGTGTGTGTGTGTATGTTCGTGAGCGCGTGCCCGTGCGCGCACTCGCATTTTTGTATGTCGCGTCCGCGTCGAAGATTCCTCAAGCGCGCACCCTTTGCCTGTCTTATAAAATTGGGAAGTGCAGCTAAAGTGAGAAACACCGCCCTCTCTCTTTCTCTAACAACACATCAACCGTATTCTGTCATTCACATCACACTCGGAGCATATTTACCATGGTAACGGTAGTTTCTGCCAAGATACTGCTTAGGCCTTCAACATTTATTATAAATATAACATGTTGTCTCAGTCATGTCATCTCAGAAAGCTGACAGTATATCCTCAAGGCTATATTGCTAAATTATATTATAATATAGCTTTCACATATGGCGTTAATTATAGCCTAATAAGCTAATTATTATTCAGAATTCATAGTGTGAAGCTACATTGTAAAGAACAGCATGTGGAGGAAATATCACAAAATTGTAGCCATATAGCTAAACAATAAACAAAAAATGGAAAAAATAGCTAAACTGGTAAAACAAATCTGGAAAAAAAATCACAGAAAGATGCAAAATGTGACTTAAATTACTATATATTATTTAACCTGGACTTGTGAGTAAAAAAAATCAAGTATAGCCTATATTTCATTCAGATATATTTTTAAGTTAACTTAAGTTAGGGTAATTTGAAGTGATTTGGAAATAGGATGTAATACAAAGCATAGCTGTATCAAATAACTTTTTTTTCATGCAAAATCAAGAATAGCCTATGCAATTTTGGTGGTTTTCTTTAACTTTTATTTAATTGTCAAAAGTACAAAGTAAATCAATTCCAGTGTTTTTAGTGAGCAAATGAATTGTGTTCTGGAAATATTGACAAATTTTCATTTTGATGCCTGCAACATACTCCAAAAAAGTTGGGACAGATGCATGTTTAACATAATATCATGTAAGGTAATGTGTATTTATGTAGCGCATTTATTGTGTATTGCCATACACGCAAAGCTCTTCACAATCATGAGGGGATGAGGCTCTCTCCACACCACCATTAGTGTGCAGCATCCACTTGGATAATGCGACACAGCCACAGGACAATAGCTACGTTTCCATCCACCTATTTTTATGCAAATTTTGAATATGCACAAACTACAATGGAAAGACTTTTACCGCACAAATTCCAGTATGTGCATTAAAAAAGTCATGTGATTTTGTTATAAGAGATCATGTGATCAGGGCTTAATTTGTGCCGGAACACGCCGGATCCAGATCCGGATCCGGCACCTCTGAAATCTGGCACCTCATTTTACAGATGCCCCCATCCATCCTCCTCCCCGTCCGCTGTTCACTTTCACTTTCTTCGGTGACTCCCCAACCCTCTTCACTTTCATCCGTGACACCCCCGTCCCGCTCTTCACTTTCGTCCGCGACACCCCTCTGCCATCCACCGCCCCAACCCCAACTCCAACCATTCAATTAAATTAAATTCAATTCTTTATTTATATAGCGCTTTTACAATGTAGATTGTGTCAAAGCAGCTTCACTCAGAAGATTATAGTAAATTAAAACTGTCAGTTCAGTTTTCAGAGTTTAAGTTCAGTTCAGTTTAGCTCAATTCAGTGAGGTTTAATAATCACTACTGAGAGTCCAAACACTGAGGAGCAATTTCATAGATGCGCAGCTCTACAGATCCTGAACCATGCACGCCAGTGGCGACAGCGGCAAGGAAAAAACTTCACCAATTGGCGAAAGTGAAGACTTAAAAAAAAAAACTCGAGAGAAACCAGGGTCAGTTGGGTACGACCATTTCTCCTATGGCCAAACATCTTGTGTAGAGCTGCAGTCTAGGCGCCGGAGACTGGAGAATGCTGGACCTCAGTGAAGACTCATCTGTCCCTGGAGCGTCACAGGAATCAGTCTCATGCTCTCCAGTCTTCCATGACCACCACAGCAGCTGCTCAGGATATGGCCTGGTCCAGGATTATGAAACCTTGGGATCATCTTGTCACTGGTCTTGGATCGCATCAGTGGTGCTGCATAGTCTGAGGGCCTCGGGGTGAGTACCCCCAGGTGGAAATAGAGAAAAATTAGCTTAACTGCTGTTCATGTGTATATAAACGAGATGCAAAAAACCTGCGTGAGGCACACTCATGCGTCATACATACAAGTGATGCACTGAGTGTATGCTTTGCTAAAAAGGTAGGTTTATAATCTAGTTTTGAATTGCGAGAGTGTGTCTGAGCCTCTGACATTATCAGGAAGGCTATTCCAGAGTTTAGGGGCTATAAATGTTACTCGACTTTGCTATTACTACCAGAAGCCCTGAGTTTTGAGATCTTAAAGAGCAGGTTGGATTGTAGTGAGACAGAAGGTTGGTTAGATAAACAGGAGCTAGATATTAGTTATATTCAATACAAAACTTAACAGGCAGCCAGTGTAAGGAGGATAAAATTAGGGCGATATGATCATATTTTCTAGACCTGGTAAGAACTCTGGCAGCTGCATTTTGTACTAGCTGAAGTTTGTTAATAGAGGATGCTGGGCAGCCGGCAAACAGAGCATTACAGTAATCCAGCTTAGAAGTCATAAAAGCATGAACTAGCTTTTCTGCATGTGTGCGAATGGATAAACCAGCAGGCTGAACACACTGTAAAACATCTGAAATGTTGTTTTGGTCATTCTAAAACGCCTTTCGTTTCAGTATTAGTGTTATTATATCAATAATGACCACCAGAATCAAGAGCGTCTCTGTTCCACGTCTCACACCATCAAACACCACCGCACGTTCACTGTGTGTCAGGGTTGCCTTCTGAGGCTTGAGTCATTTATTAAATGAAGAAAACACTCACACGGCTTCTCCTACTGCAGCAAATTCCATTTTACCTGTTGATATTTGGCGCCAGTTAGTTGGTAAGTGACGATTTTGTTAGTTTTGACTCGTTGGATGGAAACGCTGCTTTATTCGCACGTCTTTTATGAGATATTCCAGTTTTGCGCATAAAGTTCATTTGCATTTTTGGATAGAAACATAGCCAATGGCACCGATTCACTCACCACACATTAGCTATAGATGGAGTGGAGAGACAGTGATAGAGCCAATTCAGTGGATGGGGATGATTGGATATATGGCTTGTTCCATTTGGATTCCATCAAATGGAACAAGCCATATACTTACCATGAAAAAAATAATCCTCATGGGAAATTATGGCTCTGTGTTCTGCCAATATACGCCTCCATATATCAATAGTACTTGTGTTCTTGATGATCTGAGATCCACTTTTGCCCTGAGAACCCGCAGCCTCACTGCACACAACTGATGTACAGCGTTCACCATCAACAACAAGTCAAGAGGCACTTCTTGATGCAGCAGCAGACTGTTGCAGTGGTTTTGCTAAAGTTCGTCTGATTTTATTAAACAGTCCAACATTTTTATGCTGTGCCATGCGAGGCTCAAATGTAGAGCACACTTTGCTGAGGGTTTTGCCTTGTTTTATAAAGATTGAGATTTTTCACAATATTAAATATGGTATGCATTAATGAATGCAATTTTTCGATTTGTTTGGCATTTCTCACACGACTTTTGCCAGAAAATAATGAGCCCTGGTAAACCTGCTTTACTTGCAAAGACTGAGCTCCTTACTTTATACACAACCACAAAGCTCTTTTCCTTAAATACCCAAAGTATTATTATTATTATTATTATTATTATTATTTTGCTTTTATGGAAGTCAGTGGTACTAGTTACCAACATTCTTTAAAATATCCTCTTTTGAGTTATTTATATAACTCAAAATTTGATTAAATAATTTTGATTAAATATTGCTCAATAATTTAGATTCTTCTCCCAAAAATAAACAAATAAATAGTATTTCGATATAAAAGTAAATTTAGTAGTCATAAAAATTAATTGAATAAAAGCAGAGGGAAATTAAAAGAGTCAGCAAAGAACAAACTTTAGATGAAATGTGAGAAGAATGTGAATATTACATTTTGATAACATTAAAAATAAAAGTCATAACTAGCACTTTTTACTTAATGTACAATTTGTTGGCTTTAGCTGCAAAAATCTGTGTAAAATCAAAATTAATTACAAAAAAATTGAGTTTTTACTCAGATATAAATTGATTTACGAGAATCATTTTTCCAAAAAAGTTTTTTCGTCTTCATTTTTAATGGGTCTACAAATGCTATACCACTATATACATCTTTATTTAAACTATTTTTAATACTTTTTTTTAGTGAAGGGATGATCTCTCTGTTATTTATGCTAAAATATGCATGTGCTTTTTACTAGCTGGGTGATAGAAACATTTTATTTTAGTAACACTTGGTATTTCAAAGGAAATTTTGTGGATCATTGTTGAAGTAAAAACAAATGCTAGAACTGTTAGCTTAACTTCAGGATGATTATCATTATTTTCATTATTTTGTATTAAATTATCTGCCCTTAGAATATTTAATCAATTATCATAACCTTCATATTTATCATGTTTACAAGCTTTTTGCACTATATACTGTTTTGCACTATACACTGTTTGGCATTATACTGTACTTTTTGCACTGTATACTGTTTTGCATCTGTACAACTCTGGTTTGCACTCCTTGCTATGTGCCCTTAAGTGTAATTGTATTGTTTACTTTTTTTTTACTTATATTTTTAGATTAGATGTGCAATTGTATTTATTGTAATTTCTTTTTAAAAGTCTACTTTTTGTATTATTATTATGTTATTAACATTATTTTATTTTTTTAGGGGTGAACTAGTCGTCATGGTATGCTTACATCTTGTACATTTAACCTAAAATTAAATAGTTGATGAAATAAAAATAATTGCATTATAGTGTGGTCTTAGAATTCTATTTCATTTGTTCTAAGTTTCCAAAATAACCCACAAAATTCTGATTCTGATTAAATCTATTTAGCTTAAAACAACATCATCTTTAGCTCAAACTCTGTGAATGTATAGATTTTCCCTCACCAGTGTGCAGTATTTCATCAATATTGAATCACATGTTCACTAAAATAAAGGTTTGTATTTTCTAATGTTAACGGTACATGCGTAGGTGTAAAAAGTTTATAGCAAGACAGTATTCATAAAAGTTAAAGCAGCAAAAAGAGTTCTGAATGCATTTTACTGAGGACAAGCAAGAAAGCTAAATAGTATCTACCAAGCTTTTGGCAAGACATACCCTTTGGCACATGTGAAAGAAAAAAACAAACAAATAGGTTGGCATTGTCTATTAAATAATGCTTTAAAGATGTTTATTTTGTCTGCAATTAATTTTATTTTGTCTGAGCTTAAATCATGTGTGAGAAAGATGAGAGATCAATCAGTACCACACAATCTTAGTGTCTTATTGTTTGTGTGTGTGTGTGTAGTTTTTTGTGTGTAAATGAATGTGATTTGAAATGAATCAAAATTGACCCCTAAAGCAATCTTTGTACCCTAGCTGTGTACTGACTTCATGAACATATAAACATAGAAAATTGTAATATTTTGAACTTTTATTTAGATTTTATAGTGAACTTTATTCAACCTGACTGAGTTTCAGTGTCTGTGACAAAAAATGAGGTTTATATTGAGCATAAACAAAAAAAAAAAAAAAAAAAAAGGCAGTGGCATCATAATCATAAAAAGATATTTATTCACTTAGAAAGCAGTTGTAAATGTTACCACTAAAACACACTTTGGGCACAACATTCTTTGCATGCTTCATCACGATAAACTGAAAATGAATTAGCTCTCTCTGAAATATGTTTAGCATGGTGATCGCAGAGGAAACTCTATAAACTGAGCTCCATGCTTTTTGCTTGCCATATTCAATGTGGCTACATTCTTTGGTCACCGGAACACAAAACATGCTCGTCTTCATCAAACACACAATGGAACATATAGAGGGTCTTGGCCATCTGCAATGAGATCAAGACAACCGAAGGAAAAACTAACGAAACATGAGTAGGTCTTCATATTTGTGCAGCATTTGATATCCTGAGCATCAGTGAACAAGAACACATGAGAAAATCAATCATAATAATAATAATAAAACAAATCAAGGTCACCAACATTGATTATCCTCTTCATTCATTAGAAACTAAAGAAATAATTAACAAATATTCCTGAGTTCACAATCTCAGCATACAGTACAGGCCAAAAAACAAAAAAAAATCATCAATCAATATACCAAAAAAACAAAAAATATTAAGAGATCTGTGAAATTTGCACTTCTTTTGTGAGTTGGCCTATATGTGAAACAAAAAACCTATATGAGATTAATTTCAAATGATCACACCACCAAAATTAAATACACACCATAAAAATAAACTAAAGAACACACTCTCTCTCTCTCTCACACACACACACACACACACACACACACACACACACACACACACAC
>CAIGQZ010001455.1:28719-50469 GCA_903798205.1 Danio tinwini | reverse complement strand
ACACACACACACACACACACACACACACACACACACACACACACACAAATGGACAATGTCCTAATTGAAATGTCCATTTAATACATTTCAGCAAACCCTGAGGTAGATTTGTATAGATTCAAAACAAGTTATGCATCTTGTTCTCACTTTAAATAAAGATGAAAAAATATATAATAAAGTATTGAAATGATATTGGGACACAAAATAATAGCATGACACCAAATACCATCTTTACAATGACAAAGAAACCTTCACATCCTTGAAAAAGAAAACTTCAAGTTTTCAACAGGCTGCTTGAGGCGAAACCCATCCACCCATTCCTAGTAAACTACCCTAACACCTACTTTCATGCAATAATATACTAAAACCTAAAAGCCTCTGGTTAGCAAAACACACTTTGGGAGCAGCGATGTGCTGTAAAACTCCATTTTAAGTTAAAAACGGAAAAATTAACATGGTTTACATTGTTGGTTAGGGGGACTGAAAATGCAAACCGATTTCAAAGCACAAGTTTTTGAAAATGATATCATTATAATCTCTGGTAAAAGGGTTAGCAAGGATTATGTTATTAATTACTCCCTCGAGACCTTCGTTCATCTTTGGAACATCAATTTGTATATTTTAGATCAGTGTTTCTTAACCATGTTCCTGGAGGACCACCAACACTGCATGTTTTGGATGTCTCTGTCACATTCATTACAGGTCTTTCAGCCTCTGCTAATGAGCTGATGATCAGAATCAGGTGTGCTTGGTTAAGGAGACATGGAAAATGTGCAGAGCTGGGGGTCCTCCGGGAACATGGTTGAGAAACACTGTTTTAGATGAAATCCAGGAGCTCTCTCCTCCTTTGGAGACAGCAACGGTCACACGATGTTCAAAGTCCAGAATAGGAACTAAATAAAATTGTCAGAACATTCCATGTGACTTCAGTGGTTCAAGGTCATTGTGCATGTTTACGAAGTGCAATTTGACTCATGGAATGTCAAGGTCACATGGAACGTTTTTAATTTATTTTCTAGACTTTAAACTTTGTCTCGGGCCCATTGTGGTCTATTAAGAATGGGAAAGGTGTTAGATTTCAATTAAAATATAAAAACTTTTGTTCCAAATACGAACGTAGAATTTGGGTTATTAGAATGACATGAGAGTGAGAAATTACCAAAATATTTTTTTGGGGTGGGGTGGGGTGGGGGGGGGGTGAACTAACCCTTTGAACTACAAACATGCACGCATCACTTGCAGAATCAAAACAGTCCTTGCAGAAATAAGCTTCACATATGGGTTCACAGTAAAAATCACATGTGAAATGTTTTGGAACATTTTCATGTGAAACATTTCCAAACATGACCATAATTTGTTCACGGGTCTTCACATGAAAATAAACAGGAACCACGTGTCACACATTTTTGTAAAAAGGGATAGCTTTGACAACATTTTTGTCAGTACATTAAACGTTTTGTTGTTGTGTATATGTACTATCAATCTGTGCTTAACACATACAGGGCTTTCATTATTTTTAAAAGACCAATCATATCATGCTTTGATTCACCATTTGTCATTTATTTACTTGAATTTAAACCAAACTGCAGGTTTTGCAGCACTGGAAGAGAGTATAAAAGAAATATAAAAGTAACTATTGAAATCGGTCTACACTGGATAAAACATTATATGAAAAATTACTTACAGAAAAATTGTAACTAGTTTACATTTTAGTGACTCAACCAATTAATTTGGCCAATTCATACACTCAAATCTGCTCAAATCTCAATTATGGTTGTGTTTAGGGGTTTTCATACTTAAAAAAAAAAATATTTGTATAATGGAGATCACGCAAATACATGTAACATGAAGGACAAATGATTTTGGTATGCGACAAGTGTAAAAGAATGCTAGTGTTGGTTTACTTCAGTTCTTTTACACTGAGTTTCTTAAAGTTTGACAACTGTCAAACATACAAAAAGGCAAATAGAATACACAATTACTATTTCTATTTGGCAAAGCTAAATACTTTCCTCAAAGTGAAGCTTAATGGCTTATTTGCTCCATTACCCTTAGATTAGATCACTTTATTTAAAATTGTTATTACTCAACCTCATGTTGATTTTAAACATGTAATTGCATATGTGAAACTCATATAATTTCCACTTATAGTACACTTTGAAGTCAGTCAAACAAAAATGACTGCATCGCAACGTATTTTTCTGCCTAGTTTATACAGCGAATTCTGGTCAACTCAAAACTACAGTTTAAGCATTATTAAACTAAAATAATTAAAGGATTTGTCTGTTTGCATTCAAGAGCAAACCCCATTGCAGCATAGCATTGAGTTTGAGGTCAGTTTGTGTGGCTACAAATAAATATCAGCGATTTAAAACAAGTTTACAATAGTTATTTACAATAAAGTGAGATCAAATAAAGCAGGATCTCAAGCCTGGCACATTATTTGACTCTGCTTTAACGTTTAAAAAGATTATCATTATAAAAACGTGCTATTGTCGTGGCTCAAGCTCAATTTGGGATTATAGGTTCTCGATTTCCCAAGGCTTTAAATTAGAGCAAGCCATTCATTACAATTACGAATCATTAAATAATTTAAGAAAGCCCCAGAGTCTTTCTTATGAACTAACTAGAGACAGTGCAGTGTATTTCCACTGATGATATAAAGAGGCTGAGGTATCATATGCACAAACGCAACCTTAACATTCACTTGGCCTGTGGTTCAGAACAATCTCAGAGTCAGATATTATAATTTCGTCATCAGAAAGCAAAATAATCCCTTGTGTAATTGCAAAGGTACTTGTCACCAATGTAATTTCCAAACATATTGCAATTCATAAACGATGCGTTTTGATTGTTTCAGTACAAATCGAAGACACTTTGCTAAGGCAGAAATTAAAAGTCTTACTTTTTTTCACATTTGCTTCACACTTTAGGGCATATCTCACAAAGCATGTCTGTATTACACACAATATTAATTTCCCAAACACAGGGAACAGTATTTTAATTATTATTGAATTGTAAGCATTATTAATCAGGTTAAAAGAAACAAATGGTGCTGTTTTGCATATTTCTGACAAAAAAAGAAACTAATTTTTGTTTGGATTATTAGTTTTGATTTTCTTGTTTTTGAGTAAAACACATTTTGGAAAGCAAGTTTTATATTAATTCAAAAATTAAATGTGCATTTTTAAAAAACCTTTAAGTTTTTAATTTAACTTTCTGCCAAGTGTTGTCAAAAAAAAAAAAAAGAAACGAAATGCTGTGCAACAACACATTTATGGTCTACAACAAAACGTGCTTAACAAATGAATAACTCATAATTCTATACTTGTAAATTTAGTACCATATAATCCCCTAAAAAAAATCATTACAAAAAAAAAAGTTGATAAAAAAAAAACCTACAAAAAAAGACCTCTGAATAATAATGAAAACAAGCCTCATTTTATGTAAAATATAAATTCCATCTTAGACTTGTTCGTGTGAGATTTGCCCTCTAAACAAACCCAAAGCTGAGCTACCTACATTTTACTAAGACGATGATGATGGTTATAAATAAAGATGGATAGTAAAGTGATCTATTTTTGTACAACTTTCAATATTAATTTAAATTTCCTCACTAAAGTACAAAAGTGAGCTGCTGACATTCATTTCTGCGGTTTGAAAAAGAAAAACCTGAGTTAGTTTCAAAAGCAGCTTTTCCACTGAAACTTTTTGATTGGTGCTTGTGTTTCCCTGACAACCTTTCCTCTGCTAATCAGAGCTCTCGGGCGGTAAGGGAGTGTGGCTCATGTCCTCCTCTTCTCCTGTTGAGGTTGTCGATTTGCCCTGAGATCCTGGTGACAACTGCTGTGCTTTGATTGGGCAGTTGGCCACCATGTGGGAGATGCTTTGGCAAAAATGGCACTTTTTCGGCTGAGGTGGCAGCTGGCATTCTTTGGCATGATGATTCGGCCCTCCACAGTTGAAGCATCTGCAAATGGAACAAAAAGACAAAGGTGTTATTTGCAAGGCGCACCACCAGAGGGCGACAAAATGTTTCAAATTAAGAGGCTCATGCAGTGGGTCTTTTTATTTGAAGATTGGAACGAATGTAAGTGACAGTTATAGCTATGTGAAATAATGTGAGGCAGATAACATACTGCTGAACCAAACTGAACTGCAAATGGGCTAGGCTGTGTAGGCTGATTGTTTCACAAGTTATTATAAATTATAAGGTATAAGTTACCAATATTAAAGTTATACTTCTTTAACGTTTTAATATGAAAATAATAACAATAATAATACACAGTTATAAACAGTGACTTTCACAACATCATCATCAGGGTAATCGTTTTAACAATGTATTCTATTTTAAATGACTCCAAACCTTGTGATTGTCAATAAATTAATTTAGGTTTTGTATGACTTTTCCCCTCATTGATTAATTTGTGAATAAAACAAATGGATAGATATTTTATACACACCTTCAGATGTCACTTAACTAAAATCTATAAATAAATTGTGTACATAAAGTATCTAAAGTATGATGACCAATTCTAGACTAAATAAACAAAAATGAAGTAAATCATTATTAATACATTTTTATAACAAATACTCAGTCTCACTTAAGGTTATAAACATTATTTACAATAATTAATCGCATAGTTTTAGGCAATACTTGATTCTGACTGGCCAATCACAACCAGGTATAACAATAACCAAGCTTTACTATTCCCAGATAACAACTGCTGAAACTAAAACATAGACTCATATGGGGACATCTTGGACGTTAGGAGTATATTCATATATTAATATACAAATGTATGAAATCACGCTGCTGTTCTTGAATTTTGGTGCCATCTTGAGTTTTTTTCTGCAAGCTTTAGTATTTAATTGTTGACATTTATGCTATGTAAACAATGTCATCACATGATTGTTTTTGCAGAATAAAGCCTGGCTTTAGGAATAGCTTCGTAATAAATAAATAAGACACTGTCATAACTTGTTTAGAGTTAACAAAACTTAAGTAAAAAATAATAATAATAATTAAACAGCTTTGCTAAATTCGCTGAATTAAATCTGTACAGGAGTTTAGCATAAATTCAAAGAATTCCTTTATGAATAAATAAAATAAAAAAACCTTCAATATAATTTGAATTAATTTTAAAATTATAATTCAAAATTGCACACTGTTACTTTTGCAAGTAGATACAAAGTAACATGGCTGGGTCAAACGTAACAATATATTCTGGATTTACAGACTTACTATTATTTATATTAAATATGACTATGACCTTGTTAATATGTTAGCTGTACATTGTGTCCTTTATCTTAGCAAAAAAATAAAATCACTTTTAAATTTCACATATTGCTTCCATCAAATGTTTCAAAAAGTGACCCAACAATACAAAATTGAATAATTTAGATTTTTTTATTATTATTGGCATTATGCATTCATTTTAAAAACATCTAATATGGAGACACTGTAAACTCATATGGATGTCCCAAAAATGAAAATTTCTTCATTTACTCACCCTCTAGTGGTTTCAAAACTTGAGATTTACTTCTATTGAACACTAAATAATATATTTTGAAGAAAGCTGAAAACACCACAGATCCATATAGTAGGTAAAACAAATACTACGGAAGTCGATTATTACAGGTTTCCAGCTTTCTTCAAAACATCATTGTTTAACAGTAAGAAACCTAAAAGTTTAAAAAGTAAATTCAATTATTTTCATTTTTGGGTGAACTATCCCAAAAAGGATGTGAAATAGCACTAAACAGAGAAACACAATGTTTAATTTGGAAATTTAATTAGGGAAATACCACTACAGTTTATTTCTGCAATTGACAACTGCAATCTGGACCCAACTACTGTGTCCCAGTGATGAAAAAGTGATATTTGGAAGCTTCATCAAGGGTTGCATTCCTAATATGCTGTTATAGCTTGAACAGTAAATGTTGTCAGGGCACTGAGCCAATTGCTTAGTTACTTCTGTCCCACATTACTTTCAGGTGGCATTTTACCCTTCATAGTGCAGTTTAATGCAACACCTCGTTGCATTAAAAAAAAAAAAAGGTATTTCCATTTGGGGTGAGCTATTCATTTAAATGAAAACTTCCTGTGCATAATCAGCCCTGTGCTGTATTGTGTCTCTGCAGCAGCAGAAGTTATTGATCGGCCAGTGGAAGGAGGTGGGCAAACTCTTGGGCTCTTTGTTTCAATATGCAGCTTGACCTTTGCACTTTGATCCCTGCTCTCTCCTTCCACCCCCACCCGCTCACATACATCACACGCCATGGCAGATTTCACCTCTGACCTTTCTCAGGCACCTACATCTGTTATTAATTAAATGGACAGGATCTGACTCTCCATCAGGACGCTTTGACACACACACACACACACACACACACAGAGGTGGAATAACAAACACAAACATTAGGAGAAAGTATGTTTTGGTAATAACAGTAATAGTCAAGACAAGTCATTTTTATTGCTGTATTGCTTTATAAAGCTACTCTTACACAGTTTGCATTGTATAAAGAAAATGCCAATAAGAGTTAATCAGATATGATGCAAGTTTTAAAATGATATTTTCATTACACACATTCCCTTTTACAGAATACTGCTTTTGTTCATTTATGGCTGTTTAGTGTGATTCAAGGTAGGACAGCTATCTATTTTAAATTATAGCACAGAGTAATAATGGCACATGTCATGTCTCCACATAAGGCTGCCTGATGTTCCACAATTACTCCTAGCTACTTTGTGTGTCGTCTTTATGGTATCATATACAAGTCTGTCAGTTTCATTTTTTATTTAAAAAAAAAAAAAAAGCTTCAAGTGCAGTTAATTATTTGACATTCTATACATGCCATCATCTGATGACTGATACAAAATCCTGCCATTTTGTTTGCTGTCAAACTGTTGTGCATTTTGCACCATACCGCAAAATGTGGCAAAATAAGGTCCTACACAATGGTAATGGGCTATATACACACAAATTTTGAATTTTTAGGCAGGCAGCCCAAGGGTTTCCGATGAACTGTCTTTCCATTACAAAATGGTCATGTTTAAGATCTAGTTTCGTTAAAAATCAGCAATCTTTACTGCCTGTTATATATACACCATATGAAGTGGGTCTCAAACTGGACTAGAAGCATTGCATTACATTCCATTTCCCCCCGCTATGTCTTTACAATATGACAGTTTACTTTACCCCAGTATTTTCAATGGAATTTCTGCACTATAGCCTGCTGCTACTGACAGCGCTAGTGGTTACAACAATTTTTCACCTCGTTTTATGCTTGAACAACTAGATGAATGCTTAAGTCTATTTAACTGAATGTATCGATGCTGTAAAAAACAATTTTGTGAAATTGACAATAGTGACATTAAGCTTTCACCGGAAGTTCATCGTTGGCTTTAAAATGCTAGCTGTGTATAGGGCCCATAGCACGATTAAGACTGGACACACATCACTAAACAATCTGGTTGATTTTTAGCCAATACTTCCGCTTTCAACAATCCTAGTTCCTGATTATCTTTGTGACTGAAAATATCTTATCAGATTTCTGATGCTGTGAGGTTCGTTAAAAGGAGCATTACTTTTTTTTAATTAGGCTCATTTTACAAGGTCCTTCAAGCAAATCAGTTTTAGACATTTTAAATCCATTCAGCCGACCTCCGGGTTTTGCAGAATCACTTTTAGCTTAGTTTAGACTAAGTCACTGAATCGGAATAGACCTTTACCATCTTCAGCAGGTGCAACGATATTATGCAGCACCTGAAAATTATCCCCATCTAGGTAACATCGCTGTGTATCATCATTGCATGCCTGTAGTAGCCATGGTATGGCAGCAGTTTATTGATTATTAGGCCAGAATGAGATTATAGTTCCTAGCCATATCAACCTAGAAATTACCTAGTTTCATAACCCATCAGTCTTAGTACACAATGCAATTACAGAAGAGTCAAGTTTTAAAAATATATATATCAAAAATTATCTATTTTTAATAGTCTCATTCAATTCAATGATTTACATTATAAGCTAAGCTAAAAGTGCTCCCGCCAGACCCCAGAGATTGATTGAATGGATTTATAAAACTCAACTGTTTAACTCTAGGAGACTTCCTTTCAAATAAAATATGTCCCTTTAAAAGAGTGTCCCTTTAAGAGTGACTTAATCCAGAACATTGGAGGTGCTACAATAGTGAATCATGTTGAATATTTACGGTCATATAATACTGATGTCTGGGGGAAACCTAAAGACCATCACTCCTGAGGTTATCATGTGAAACGGAACAATATCCAGTCAGAAAGCAAGCTAACAGATGGAAGCATATAAAAACAGTCATGATGCAGCATAAAGTAAAATGTGTTTGGACAGCAAAGATGGAGGATCAGACTGTCAATTTGTATCAACTTAATGAATGTTTATTTGCTTATTAATCGAGAAAGAATTTGTGAGATTTCCTGTGTTCACATTTGAGACTCCAGTTGCAGATCTGTAGCAGTGTTCTGCTGTCTGTCACATCAAAACCCAACACTACACCAAACACTATAGGAGCAAAACAAAGAAATCTAGCATTTTGGTCTTTAACATTTTGAAAATCAAATAAGATTTTAAAAACATTTACTACCAGCCTTAAGGATTAGTTCACCAAAAAATAAAAAACAAAAAATCCCATAACTATTTACTCCAATTATTCAACCTAGATGTTTATGAATTAATATCTTCCATTGAACGCAAAACAAGTTATTCTCAAATATGTACACAAATCAGCCATTGACATCCACAGTAGAAGAAAGAAAATAAAACACTATAAAGGTGATTTCCAATATTCTTCAGTATATCTTCCCCTTTGTCTCACAAAAGAAAGAAACTCAAGACTGTTTGGAACAAATTGAGGGTGAGTAAATGACAAAAAATAAAGAAAGAAAATAAAGAAAGAAAAAAAAGAAAAAATAATCAAATAAATAAAAATATATACTACAAATAAAAAAAAAATATTAAAAACAAATAATATAACTTAATAAAATAAATATTATAAATCAAATAAATATTATAGATTAAATAAAATACATATAATAAATAAAATAAATATTATAAATAAAATAATTATAAATAAAAATTGGGGTGTATATGCCTGTACCAATACTTTGCATTTCATAATCTAATTTAGTTAAGATTAAGGTGATCAAATGTCTGTTTACTTGGTATATTCTTAATCAGAGTATTGTCTTAACTGTGTTAATATAGGAATATTGTTGTCCATGTAAACACACTAAGAACCAGAACTCCAATGATAACATGCTGAATTAGGCAGAAATTGGAGGACTGGTAATACTGCAAAAATGCATCAGCACATTGCCGCAAATCTGAGCTAGATTATGAAACCATAATTAAGGCACATTTGTAAAACACACAATGGTTTGAATCCACACTCAAGCAGTTGCAGTGATTAGATACAGAAAAGGATTGTGGGAGGACAGGGCTTATCAATAACCTGCAGCTCTCCTGTTGGGGGTTGCTGACTGTGTGTGCCTAAATTCTGAGCTATGAGATTTTAAACAACCTATTGATCTGGCAGGTCAAGTCACCAATGCACAGGGTGGGGGAAGGAAATGCTCGTTGCTTGGTCAAAACCTGAGATATTGTGTTAAAGCTATTTAAAAGCAACATCTGAAATGAACAATAACTGAAACACTGCAGTACTAGTAGTAAAGGTGAGATTAGCGTAATACAACAAGTTTACCTGAAAGAAATGTAAACATCCTTGCAGGTAAATCTCATAAAGCCACACAGAAAAATACAATTAAATGGTCACACTTTACAATAAATGTTATTTCTAATGTTAATGCATTTACTATGAACTAATGACAAAAATACCTGCTAAGCATTTCAGTTCAACATGTACTTAAAATGCATTATTAAAATCTGAATTCATGCATGTAAACATTGAGCTGTAAACTAACAACGAACATCTTTATTTCCAATAATATGTTAACCAAGACAAATAAAAACTGTGATTGATGTATTGATCATTATTTGTTCATCTTAGTAAATGCCTGAACTAATACAACCTTATTGTAAAGTGTAGCCAATAAAATCAGTCAAGAACTCATATAAAAGATGCACTGATACAACTTTTCTGAGACTTAAAAGGCCTGTTCACACAAAGCATGTGAACTATAACGTTAAATATATTTGCATGCACACTGACAAACAATTTTTAAAAATAGTTTATTTTTAGTTTAGTCAGCAGGTGTCCTCATTGTACTAATAGTGCATCTGACCAGTGAATCCAGCTCGTGCAATCTTCATTTAAAACCGTATACTCTATTAAATCTAAATCGAACTAATTTAGAGATTATAGTCAGTGTAGTGGAATATAAACAAACTAGTTTCTACATTTTCAGAGACAACACAAAGATGATGAAACTAGCACTACCTAAGGTACTTTTTCTACTTCAACTTTGTTAGCCTGGCTTGAATAACTTCCATGTATTTTTTATCATTCTTTCCAACAGTATCACCTAGGGGTGTCACAATATACCGTTATTGATAACCACGATATTCATAACATCAATTAGAGATATCATGTGGGTATGTGACTATATAACTATATTGGTGAGAACCAAAATATTCAAAATGATGGAATGTCTTTAGATAGCGTGATGCATAATTACTCCAGAACCAGTATCTGGTTGACCTCCCTTTACTGATATTTATGGATTTGTCCAGTTTTCATTATTTCATTTAGGCAATTTATAAGTCAAAAACTGGAGTAAACATCTATACTTAATAGACTTCATTCAATTTAATTGTGCATCTGTTCATTTCATTTTGTGTGTGGAAGTATATTATTAGGGTGTTTGGAGAAAAAAAAAAAAAAAACAGCACATGTACTGTTCATGATGTATGAAAAATTCTAAAGTTCTAAATATTGTTTCATGGGGTTTAATTAAGGCGTTTATGAGTCAAACATGCTGTCATAATACAATTTTAGATGCATTTTCATAAAATACAATCATACCATATTAAATACAATCTGAGCAGTTGCTTTGCTTGCAGTTGTAACCAAGGAAACTGTCACTCACACAGTTTTATAGCTTGTCAAATTGATGATATTTTTTAATTTGTTGTTGTTTTCCTATTTACCTGAACTTTTGAGCTTTCTCATGTACAATTCAAGACAACTGAAATACTATCAAGCAAGCAAAACATGCCCAAAAATGACAATCATTTGGATTCACACTGCACGCGAGAGACATGCAAGTATTTGTATTTTACACAAGCAGTTGGTTTCAATTTTCACTTAAATTAGCTTAGGCTTAACATTTATATTAAATATTGTTTATATTTAATGGCTTAAATCTGTCTGATTTATACTTAGGATTGATTTTTATCCAAATGACTTGCTTGTGATCAGTGAAAGGTTTTATATAAAAGCAAACTTTTGCCTAAAAATTCTACTTTTTTTGTTACTGACTAGCCAAAGCCCAAACTTTGCATTGATGTCTGTGATAAAAAAAAGATTCTCCATCCTGCTGTTCTTTTAATCTAATCCACACACCACTTAGTTTGCCTGTTTGATTACCAATTTTTTTTTTAAAATCCATCCTAATTCTAGAATCAATGGACTTGATTCTGGGAATTTATTTCTTGGTTTTTACCATTCTTTTTCCGTTTCTTTCTGAAACCCCATCAGTAGTGCATAAGCTAAAAGGAAGCTTAATCAAGCACATAATTTATCAAAGGGTCACGAAACACCAAAACACATGTGTTGAGCTGTTGACAATCATATGTGTCCCACACTGCTATAAACACTATTAGGACAAATATTGCACTAAAAAGTGAAAATTGCTTTTTTTTTTTTGTTATTTTAAGCAAATTCGTTCTTCTCGTTTGAAACTAATTTATGAAGCTGCGCCATGGCGATTAGATACTTGCGTGTAGTCCAGCGTGGAGAGTGGATGTCTGTACCTGCGAGTACTTCGTGACGTCTCTGATTGTGCGGCATTAATTCATAAGAAACACTTTGTTCAAACCAATCAGCGCGCTCTATTGTGTATGCGGCGCAACCTCATTAATATGCATGATAGCTTCAAAGACTGTTACCTGTTACAGTTTTCAGATGACAGAGACACCACCATGTGTTGCCAAAACAAGTGAAAGAATAAGAATTTGGAGACATGGGTCATCATTGTTGTGTTTAATAATGTGCTGCTTTTATTAATGAGTGTAACAAAGGTTTTGTTTTCATTTCCCCGCTATGAGAGCGCAGCTGGACTCATGTGTGGATTACAGTGCACGCGACAGAAGTGTGTTTAAGGAACAGAGCTTTTTGCATCTGGAAATGAAGAAATCCGAATTTGCCGCTCGTCTCCTTAAAAAAAAAAAAAAAAAAAGACATGGCTCGAATTTGTATTGATCGTCCTGTGTCTACAGATTTGGTAAGTGTGTGAGAGCAGTGCCCTTTGTGTGTTTATTTAGATGGCAAAGTTAGTTCACATCGTCAGCAGTGCACATCACATCGTCTTTCAGTTTTTAATGACATACCATAGTCAAAATGATTTAGTTTACAGTATGTTAATATCACTGCAATATTATAGTACAAGTTATAGACTGAAAGATCCGCTGTAAATGCTGCTCTCCGAATGTAAACATGTAAAGCCACAATCAAACTATTACTGTCATGTAGGATTTTCGCCGCATTGTGTGACTGGATAGTCTGTACACACACGGTTTTCTGATGCTACCTACCGAATGCATTGCGAGTTTCCGAGAAATGCGGAGGATTTTTTTCTTCCATACACTGTGCGGTATCAAACATTCCATTTAAACTCCACTCTCCAGCAGTTTCTCTCGATTGTCACTTGGGACATGCAGGAAATGTTTCTGAATAAAAAGTGAAAGTGCCAAACTGCAGTTAAAGTTGACAAATTAATAATTCGGCAAATAATTGGATTACTGATGTTCATGTAAACACAGTCACACTGTCTTTCTCCCCAGTGTTTGTGTGTTTGTTTTGCCTCCAGTGTTGCCAGATGTAGCTGATTTTTTACCTAGCACAATATGATTCAAAACCGCCCAATTGTAAGTATAAAACATATAAACATGAGGTGAAGGGATAGAACCCTCTCACCTCATGCATCCATTTTCTTTCTTTTGTTTTATGCCTTTAGAGTGGAGAAGTGGAGGTGCCATAACCAGCTGAAATTCTGCAATGGTGTATATGAGAGAAAGCAGTGTTTCTCAACCACGTTCCTGGGGGACCGCCAGCTCTGCACAATTTCCATATCTCCTTAACCAACACACCTGATTCAGATCTTCGGCTCATTAGCAGAGATTGAAAGACCTGTAATGGGTGTGACAGACAAAGGTGACATCCAAAACATGCAGTGATGGTGGTCCTCCAGGAACGTGGTTTAGAAACACTGTTAAGAACCATCCAAATCTCTTTGTGGAAATCTGATCATTATTAGCAAATGACTTATTATAATTTTAAAAAGACAGAGGCAAATTATTATAATTTTTAACTGAAAAAGAGTCAATTTTCATTATGGAATCCATTACAAACTTTGAAATAAACTTATGACTAGGCCCACACGGAATCTGCGCGCGCAGAATTCTGCAGATTTTCAGCCTTTTATTAATTCTGTTTATTTACTTAAGTAAATGTGTGTAAATCTAAATTGATTCAGTTTTTAAATTTACACATATTTCACATATTAAGGTTTTTGTTATGAGACTCCTAAAATAATTCCACAGAAATCTGCAGTTTTTTTTTTTACCAAAATTCTTCACAGAAGTTGCAAAAAACATCCGCAGACTCCATCTGGACCTACTCATGACTCTTAACCCATCAAAACTGAAGAATCAATTTAATTATTGTTAAAATTGATTCCCAGACCTACCTATCAGCTCACTCACAGAAAGGTATATTGAATTTGTATAACACTAATTACTAACACTAATTTAGAGACATAATTGTTTCATTTATTTTGGTATGAAGTGGGCATCTTTAGGGACTTCAGCCGATCTCAGTCAGATTCCCATACTGGAAGTCACAATCTAATTTCAAAATAATTCTTGACCTAAATTTTCTTTTTTCTTCAGCTGTGCAAATACAGCTTTTTATATGGTTTTGTTTATACTTGGATTCCACATAATGTATTACAGTACTGCCTTCCTAAAAAATGATTTTAGGAATAAATGTATATTCAGCATCAACAAGTCTAAGTGTAACATTAAAATGCTAGATTCTAAAGAGCATAAGAACTAGTTTTAAAACACAGTAGTCATCTTGTTTGCAACACTATAAATTACTTTCATTCACAAACCCAGAGTGACATACAATTCATAGGCTTTGCATGAAGATTCTTAAAGGTAATGTCCATGCATCACTTTAATGCCATCCTGTCTGTATTCCTCACAGATTCTAAGGCTATTTGCACAGTGAATGAGAATTGCAGCACTTCACCACATCTTTAAAATTCTTAGATTTGTCCAAATAAAGAAAATTCATGCACCAGTCAAACTTTTTGTTTGTTTGTTTGTTTGTTTACAGCATGCACCCATGCAGGCCTGCAATGCAGTAATCTAATTTGAATAAATAATTGAGAACAAATTCAGAATCATTAGAGAGAAAAAAAATGCAATGCTTCAATGAATACATTTTTCTCCAGCCCCTATTTGATGTCTCCATTCTGTTCTGTTAGTTTTGACAAACTCTGTTTGTTATCATTTACAAATACAAGTGCATAGATTTGGATCTTATACCAGTATTGATGAATCACTAATAATTATGCTCAATATTTTACAAATATTATCATCATCATGTAACAAAAGCATTTGGCATTAAAAAAACATTTGTTTTTATTTACATTCACATTTTTATTTTATGCACTGTTGACTTGTACATTGTTACACATTAGATGGTGAAAAGAGACTGCTGCTCCAACCTAAATAGTATTTGAAAATAGAATTAGTATGTCCCAAATCATAGTATGTTGAAAAGAGTATGCCAAAGGTTCCTGGATGGCTTACTATTTCCAGTAAAAATTTTGAAGTGTAAACCATCCATATTTTAACTGTTGATATTGCCTACAATACTTAGACTGCTAATTAATAGGTTACCCACTGCAAAATTTTTCAAATTGCATTTGCACAACGTGTTTGGACATTAACGTCTGAATGCATAATTATTCAAAGACCTGAGAAGATTTCTCTGCATGAAAAACTTGTGGACGGCAGATTATCCTGCTGCTGCTTCTCCAAAAAGGAATGGAAATTAAATATGAAAGAAATGCGGATGATCTGTGGAGGATTGACAGGGCTCATAACTAAGCAAGATAATGATTTGTTAACAAGGAAGTAGTGTGTCACAAAGCTTGCATACTCTTCTGTTACACACTAAAAAAAAGTATATTTTTCCTTCACAAAAAAAGTACATACTTTTAGGGCATAGTATAAGTATATAAATTGGGACGCAGCATATCTTTATCAGTGCACTGCAAACACTTATATTGAAAGATGCCAAAATAAGGCCGCAAATAAACTTATAAAAAATAAAAAATATAACTTATAAAAAATAACTTTCAAGCACTGTGATTAATGCAGATGCAGTTAACTAAACAGTCAATCCCTCTCAAAATACTCCACATGATAAGTGTTTTTTCCTTCAGAGTTCTTAAATCCAGAGGTTGTGATTTACACACTTATGCTTTTGAAACATTTTCAGTTGTGGTCACAAATGCAGTAAGTAAACTGGATTGCTTTGACGTGATTAATTCCTGATCCTTTGCAAGGGGATTCAAAAGACACCTCATTTAATTGCTTTCAATGTTCTAAAATATATTTATATAACAAAAAGCATATATACACACACGTTAAAACTGCAAAACAAAGTGTTTAGTTCTAAAATCAATAACTGCATTAAATCAGCGTATAAAGAAGCTTATTAAAAGTATCAGATCAATTAAAAACTTTATGAATAAGTTGTTTTAACAATGTGAAAATTCCATTAGCTTTCACAATATTAGATTAGAAAAATTATATACAGAACTACCTACCCACAAACACTCCCTCATCATTGGTTGAAAGTGGACGAGACATTAAGGCCGTACTCGCACTATGTATAGTTGCGTTGAACCAGGCCAAAGCATGCTTGTCCCTCCTCCCGTCTCCCCCGACGGCCCACACTTACATTACATTCGGGCCTGGGCACGCTTAAGTCATCGATGATGCGCTGTTCTGAAAGCACTTTCGCTCAGCACAGTGGAGATTTCTTTAGTTATATTGTTTAAGTCGTTTGATATGCGGTGACACGCAGTCAAATATCTTGCCAAACAGAGAAGCCACTTTTGATGCTCATAAACTATCATAAAGTCTTCACGCTGCAGGAATTAGGAGGTTTGCTGAAGGTGCAGCTGTCGTGCAGTGAGGTGTTTGCGTCTTTGATAAACTACGACAGTTTGCATTCATTGAACAGTACGAATGATTAATTAATCCATATCAAACAGTCCCTTAAAAGTCACGTCTTGCTTTCAGTTTAGGGCTTAGGCACGCTTGCACTTACACTGCAAGCATACCGTGCCTGAGCCTAAGTGAACCGTGCTCAGGCCCACCTCTTCCAACCAGGCCAGGGCCGGCCAAGTGAACCGTGCCTGAGCCCGATTCAGAGCACTCACACTTCTCAAACGATTCAGGAAACGGGCCTGTGCACGATTTGGATAGCATAGTGTGAGTACGCCCTTAAACACCAGGTGTGAACAATAATGGGTCACCATCCACTTATGATCAGATCAATGAAAACACGTGAACAGGGCCTCAATGGGGTCAAAAGTGGATAAGCTCAAAACACTCCACACCTCATTCACACCTGCACTTAGTGTTGCCCTCTTGTGATTGGGTTGACAAAAACGCATCTTTACATTAGCATGCTTATGGCCCCGTTCACACAATATTGAGACATAACACAGCAACAAGTGGGATCTTGTTCATATAAGGGTCAAAGACAAAACATACCATTTTGGTTTCTGCATGGAATTAAATTGACAAAAGTGACTGTATATATGCGCAAGCACATAACACAAAAAAGTTTCAAGAATGTGAAAATAAAACTTGAAAATATTGGTAAAATAAATGTTGTATCGTACCAGTCTACATGTGTAAAAATGCCACAACATGTATTTAATGTGACCTGTACTTATTTAAATATAAAAGTTTATATGATTATTACTATTTTTACATTTTAAAATGTAGAAAGTCTTGCAAACTATTAGTTTGAAAAGATATTGACAATGTATAAACATTTAAAATAAATATTTTTTGTGGGCTGCACTAAAATCTTAAGTTTGTGTGAATCAGAATTAGCTGAGACTTGTTTTAGTGTGTTGATGTACATACAAACTAAAAAGTAATATTGAGTAGGGGGCAGGGCTTTCTTTTTGCATACCATTCTCTCATTGCAAACTAACAGTAAAGGCTGATTTATACTTCTGCATCAAGAGCACTCTACGGCGCAGCCTACGTGTGGACGCATAGCCCGCTTCACGCACCTCTCAAAAAAATGTAACGTGTACGTGTAGCGCAAGCTCTGTGATTGGTCAGCTTGGTAGAGCTATCGAGTGTGGGCGGAGACGAGCCGCGCGGGCCCAATGCAGCGAGTTTACAAGTGTGGAGTCTCGTGAAGGAGCTCCAAATGGAGACTGTTGTTTTGTGTTTACCTTATGATTAAAGTTATTGCACGTCCGCCGGTTCCCAATTTAAAATGAGTGAATTTGAGCCACTTGTACATTAAGGAAGTGTTCAGAAAAAAACAAAACACCAGCAAAGAAACTCGACACAGAAACAAACACCTATTGCCAGCTAGCATTTTGGAAGTGTATTGCAGTGAAACAGAAACAGTATTATATTAATAATAATAATAATCATACTAATAATAATAATAATAACAATAATAATAATAATAATAATCATAATAATAATAATAATAATAATAATAATAATAATTCCTTACATTTATATAGCGCTTTTCTGGGTACTCAAAGCGCTGTACACAATGGGGGGGAGGGGGGATATCTCCTCATCCACCACCTTGTGCAGCATCCACCTGGATGACGCGACGGCAACCATTTTGCGCCACACCGCACCCCAGCTGATTGGTGGAGAGGAGACAGAGTGATGAAGCCAATTATGATATGGTAAAGGGTTAGGAGGTCATGATGGAAAGAGGCCAGTGGACAGATTTGGCCAGGATGCCGGGGTAAACCCCAACTCTTTTTCGAAGGACATTCTGGGATTTTTAATGACCACAGAGAGTCAGGACCTCGGTTTAACGTCTCACTTGAAAGACGGCGCTCACTGAGCAGTATATACTCCCTGTCACTATACTGGGGCATTAGGACCCACACAGACTGCAGACCTCACTAAAACCACTTCCAGCAGAAACCTAGCTTTCCCATGTGGTCTCCCATCCAGGTACTGACCAGGCGCAGCCCTGCTTAGCTTCAGTGGGCGACCATGTGAGTTGCAGAGAGCTAGCTGCCGGATATTATTGTGGCTGAAGTCATCAAACTGATGTTAACAGAGAAGGACCACCACAACAAATGCAGAAGCAAATGGTCAGACTTAGATCACCAAAACCAAATTACCAGCAAGATAACGTTTTTTTTTTTTCAGTGGATTAACTTGCACAAAATAAACATGGTAAATTTCACAGGGACTATAAATAGTCTTTTAAAATCATTAAATGATGAACATGTAAGATGATTGTTACATTGTAAAAAATGCTGGGTTCCTCACAGTTCCTTAATGTTGCCCCAACACAAATCGATTAGCTAACTTAATTGTTTTTAAAGATTTAAGTGGATTGAACAAAACTATTAATTTGAAACCTTAGGAATTTATGATTTAGCTCATTTTAAATAAGTAGTTTGAACAAGTATCAAAAATAAATGTTTGAGCATATATACTGTTACACTGACTAAATTACATTTTAGAGTGCTTTCTGTAAAAATGATGTACATATCTTGTTGATCTGCATTAACTTAACCTGATATAAGATGATAATGGTTAAATGGACCAGCGTTTGGAAAAATGTGGATTGATCAAATGAATACTGATGAAACGGTAAAATAGCAGCAACAGAGCAAGACACTCACCGATCTCCTTTTGAACGCCGCTTTTGGGTACCCTTTGGTTTCTTCTCGCTGCCCACACATGGTGCCCCTCCAGGCCCTGTCACTTGTAAGGACTCCAGACCCTTAGAAGATCTTTTAAAGGTGAACTCCACTGCTTCCCCTTCCTTTAGACTGCGGAAACCCTCCATATGAAGCTTGCTCTGCAGAGATGTCAAACATACAGTAAAATAGCAGATTTTTTTAAATATTTTATTAATTCACATTTATCAAATTTTAATTCCATCATGTATATTTTTGATATTTAATGTGAATTTAAAAACGAATGTTTTCACCATAAAAACTATGAAATACATATTTACATTTCTTTTTGTGTCATACATTAGAATGTTTTCTATTGTATTTAATCAAGATTTACATATGAGGACCAGACCATTGTGTCACAATTTTACACACCAAATAATAAATTATTTTCAGGCAGATTTAGAAGCATTTGATAATGTAATACATTTTAAATCCAATAAATACTAATTAACTGTAATCTTAAAGTCCACATGAAACAGAAAATGCGGAGATATATTTCATGTTAAATATTGTGCTTCCAACTAAAACTGAATATTACATAGGGGCAGGGCTTTCATTTTGCAGTTAAACTGACATCAACAGGGAAGGATAGCCACTCCAAATGCATGCAACTGGTCAGATTTCAGTGGATTAACCTGCTTGCATTATTTACTCAATTGAAAACAAAATGTGCGCTAGCAAAATAAACATTGCAAATGTTCATTTTACGCAGACTTTAAATTTGTATTGTGTCCCACTATACATTTTACAAAACAAGGTGTTTAAAGTATTTAAAATACAATTCTGTTTGATCAAAGTATAGGTTAAGAAAAATAAATAAATAAATAAATGTATAATTTTTTTTACATATGTTTAAAGTGTTACTTTTAATAAGTATTTGCAATTATGACAAATATATAACACTAAATAACACCCATAAGTGCTAATTGTTTTCTTTTTTTGTGCATGTCAAATATGCATTATATAAACTGAAAAACAAAAATTACTTTCCATGTGCTTCACTTCTAAACGGTCACAAATTTAAGCTGAACGTTTTATGGATGCATTCTTAACAAAAATAAAAACACTTAATTAAAATACATGTTGTCAACGTACCAACACTGTATTTTTATGAGAACTGGTAAAAACATCATCTTCCCTGCCCCCAACATTGCTTTAACACCCCATTCACTCTGGCAGTGTCCACCTCTTCAAATCACTCACATCAAAATGGCTTCCTCATTCCATCTCTCCATCAATTAACTCAAAATCTTGATACATCAATGGCTATATCTGAATCTGAGGTCCCAAGATCTAACCAAAAATTACATCACACATTATACCGAAACACTAAAATCCTACCATGACAACTGTATTGCAATTTCTCAGGAATAAGGCAGAAGAAAAAAACTCTACACTGAAATGACTGGGCTGGGAGGATGAGCCCTAAAATAAAGCCATCTGGTTACATCTCACCCTGGCTCATCGGTGCTGAGGGTTTTTCTGCAAGAAAAGGTGGGGGAAGCTCACATTCCTGAGATACTTGCTCTATAGGAGCATGGAAATGGGGCTTGAGAAAGGATCTACCTTTAAAAACAACCTTCCGCTTGAAGTCTTGAACAACCACTTGGAGAGCAAAAACTGACTATTTGGTGTATGTGTGAGCCCACCGTATCAAATAAACCCCAGTCATGGTGTTTACAGATCAATCAGCTAAGCTGGTGGTGTTAGTCTGGTACCGTAATAATAGTCCTAATAATAATAATGGCTGCTTATCTTCTTATCAGGACATGCCTTAAAAGACCGTTTTCAGTCTTTTACACATTAAACTTAATGGTCAGTAATAAATTCCACACATACTCTCTGACAGCAAAACACAAGACTGTTCATGCATTAGATGATCACACACAACATTCATTTCTCATTTTTTACCTAAATTGGGAAAACATGCAAATACATGATCTATTTTGTACTTTGCAGAATCAGGCAGTGTACATGTAAACAACATCAAGTAAAGGAAGTAATCTAGATGATAAAGGTAAAAACATTCATGTTCAGTAGCAGTGAATTCCATGCTTTGCTTCGAAGAGGAGGAAACTTATGAAAAGATTTAAAGCTCTCTCCGCAATATTAAGTTGAGAGTTTATTGTAACATTGAGAAGCCACAGTATACGCACAGCATGTGCTTGTTTATGTATTGTATGAACAATTCTATTACTATATATAAGGCAGTGTCGTGCAGTATACACTGGATATTTGTTATGACCAATTAGTCCTGAAAGCATACATTTAAGTCATTGTAACTTATTATGCAAAGTTAATCATGAGTAACTTAATTTTATAAGTTCCGCAAATATTTTAAGTCAGTTTAGCACAATAGAAAGTTCAATGGACTAATACGGCTAATTTAATTCAGCTTAAAAATTTAAGGCAGCCAGGATTTTTTACAGTGCAGTCTTAAATTGACCAGGTAAATTCCTCACAAAGCAAATGTAAGGTTGTATAATAGTTACACTTATTAAAAATCACATGTTCCTGGGTAAATAAATAATCAC
>CAIGQZ010001455.1:11875-23719 GCA_903798205.1 Danio tinwini | reverse complement strand
TATTTTGTGTTCAATGGGAAAAAAAATAAAATAAAATTGTTTCATTTTTTGGTCGAACTATCCTTTTAAGATGTGATTTTCAGTTTTATAGCAAGTGGACGACACCAAATACAATTGTAAACTATCTAAACTGTTTGATCTTCACTTTTGACCACTTCACACAGTTGAACATCACACAACATTAAATGGTTAGTTTGCATTACGTTGTAAAATGTAACATTTCCTACTATAGAAGTTAAAGCATTTAAACTTTTTTCAAAACATACTTTGTGTTCAACAGAAGAAAGAAACAGTTTTGGACCCACTTGAGGGTAAGTATTTTTGGGTTTAATTTTTGAGGGAACTATCCCTTTAAGCACTAGTGATTGTGAGTGTGAAGAAATAAATGGTCAAAAGAGACACATTTGAATGCATATTAATACCAATAGGCCAAATATTTTTAATGTATGGAACAGATCTTAGTTGAATAGCTGACCTCAAAAAAGTTAATTCTTTGATTGTCTGAAACAGTTTGGATCATACACCCTTTAGAAATGAAGGTACAAATCCTGTATTTTTCAAAAGGAACGTTTTAGTTCCTAACTAGTTCTTGAAAGATACATAATAATAAGTTCAAATGTGTACCTTAGAATATCATAAAATTAAAAAAGTGCACCCTCAAGGTACTAATGTCCACCTGTATGGTACAAAAGTGTACCTTTTGAAAAGGTTCCACCCCAGTGACAGTGAATTTCTGAGCATGTACAAACAGAAATTATCAAAAAAAAATTCAAAATAAGTAATTGGCTGGTTAATATTCTAAGGTGTGTAACTATTTTCAGAGAACCACACAGCTAAAGCAGTTTATGCATGTCCTGACCACATAACAGTTCCATATCCCTATGCCGAATGATTTATTTCACGGCCTACCACAGTTAAAAAAAAAACTAAATCAAAAGGCTTTAAAGAGGATGTGCAGGACAAATACCTGACAAATGTCTTAAAATACAACATCTGAATATCAAAGTTATTAATCAACTACAAGTGGAAAAATTGGCTTTGGTGCTCTACATCATGGCCGTGTTTCAGGTGTGCATTATTTTCTAATAATTCAACAGTTTGCAATCAATTATTCCTTAAATCATCTTTGGGGTTGCAAAGATGGAGAACAGGTATTGACCAATACGAGGTTGAGTAGATTTATAACAGGTGACTTTCCACATTCAGATTTATAAATTCTAGTTGTTGAACACAAAAGACGACAATGAAGAATTTATTGACTTCCATATGGTTTTCCTGATATGGATGTTGATGGTTACAGGTTTCAAGAATTCTTCAGTACATCCTCTCTTGTGCTCAACAGAACAAAAATACTCAATCTGGTTTGGAACAAGTGAAGGGTAAGTAAAAATGACAGAATTTTCATTTTTAGGTGAACTATGCTTTAAGCCCTAACTGTTCAGCCTCTCAGAAAGTCACTCTTAAGGTAACTAAAGACCTCTTACTCTAAGAGAGACAGAGAGATCACTTAACACTATGTGTAAGGCTGCTGCCAGTAAGATGCTCTAATCTCTGGGTAATTTTACACAATGACCTCAAGTCATGAGGCAGCAGGTCATTTGGCTCCGGGTGATAGGTGATCCACTGTTTGCCAACTTGCAGGTTGTTCTGTGGCAACAGGTTGTTGAATTATTGCTGATTGAGAAGGTTAGTATTTAGGCTTGGAGACTTTTTAACAGGATTACTAGCATTTTGTGCAAACTAGTACAAAAAGATCTGAGGAACATTCAAAATTATAATTTAGTTAGACATGTCCAACGCAATCTCACAGCAATTCGTAACTTTTTGATTTAGTGGCTAATTCGTATGAATTCGTACAATCTAACTCGTACAAATTTGTACAAATTGCCCATCACCCAATGACAGTTGGGGTTAGGTGCCACGCCTCGTTTTTAAAATTGTACATTTTCGTATGACTGAACTCATACCAATTAGCCACTAAACTGACAAAATGTAAAATACTTACATTTCCTCATGATAAAAAAGTACAATGCAGACAGGAAAGGTGAAATTAAAGAGCTGACATGGAACAAGGATACACTGTACATTGGACTTGAACCTGTGACCATGTTCACAACACAAACTGTTTTTTAAGACAGTGGATACAACCAACCCTTTAATAATCACAATATAAAACTACCGATTAATTATCTTAAACCAAACATTTGACGTAACTAAACCAAATATAAGTAATGCACATACGTTACATATAAGTAATTATAAACTATTGAACTACAGAACTTTTTTGGTTTCAGTAGGGTTTAATGTCAGTAGGGTCTTGTATTTTACAGATTTTAGTCCCAGAAAGGCTAGCAAATTTCCTACTTAATTCACCCTACTTAAGATTCATCTCATATTATACTCAAAACTCCTTTGCTTTAGTTTTGGATTATTAAGTAAAAATGAAGGAACAGAATCTCAGACCCCTAAGAAAAACCCTGTTTTTCCTGTTTTTATGATTACAGTAAAAAAAAAAAAAAAACTAATATGTTTTTGTTGACAAGTCTTCTAAATATAAAATAAAACTTTAGAATTTACAGCACATTTATATTACATTTTATTCTATACAATGTTTTAAAGTCAAGAAAGTTCAAACTAAAATGTTTGAAGAAATAACATGATTTTCATTTTGAACAATTTAATATTTTTTTAATTAAAAAATGTATTATTATTGTTGTTGTTACATAATTGTGGACGGCTATAAAGTTCTCTCTGCATATTTAGTTGAAAGGTTAACATTGAGGGAAAAAAACATCATTAAGGTTTATTATTATTATTATTATTAGTTATTATTGTTATTAGTTGATATGTACAGTACATCTAAATAAACAATTTGTGGTGCCCCAATGCATGTGCATTACTGCCACTCCTGTAATTTAGACCAACATAATGGCCTACTTTACACAAAAACCTCTAAACAAATGTAAACATTTCTTAAGAACCAAAGGAACTAAATACACTAGACTAAGTGATCAATTTAAATCAAAACAAATGATATACAAGGTCAAATGCATGCAGCTTTTTAAACACCAAGGTACTGTCTTCTTCCAGACATTCAACACGGATCCAAATACAGAATCCAACAAGAAAATATGCTAAAACATAACAGCATAGACAGCTAAAAATGGTTGCTGACAAACATGATTTGCTTTGCTAAACGACTGAAGAACGTTGATTTAGACATTAATGTTCAAAAATAAAATTTAAATATAAAAATTATTCAAATGTACCCAATCGTTTCCGCATATTTCCGCAATTTTAGCATATAACCCTTGTTTGAACCATGGGAAGAAAAAAAGAGATTTCTACGGACAGCAAGGCCTTGTACGCATCCGGATAATTAAAACACGGCAGCATACCTGATGGACAAACACATCCACGGGTGAGTCCAGGCAGATGCCCTCCCGGTGGGTCATGGACAGAAAGCCGAAGCCCATCCGCACGTTAAACCATTTGCAGACCCCAGAGCCGTGGAACGAGCCCGAGTCTTCCTCTGAGCTCGCGGCTTCTTCCTCCTCTGTCTTTGTACATCCACCTTATTTGTATAAAAGCACGAAACAAGAATTTCAAATCACAAATATTTTTACGAACCCAAATATCGCGCTATCGAAAGTGGAACAACAAAATAAATCGGTGAGATCTTACGCTGCTGTTTCGACATGCAGTGAATTCATCACGCTTGGCAAGAAAATGCCAGAAGCTAAACACGAGTGGACAAAATGCGGTTATGGGTTTGTTTATTCCGTAAACATTTTTTTTATCAGTACTTGCTCCACACTTTTTAAACTTTATAAACAATATATTATTTTGTGTTGTAAAAAATTCACTTCAGTTTATAAATAAAGCTGTAAAGCGACAGTTTAACCAACAGGTAGGTTGACAAGATAATGTATAGAATTAAAATAATTATTTTATACATTGAGTAAGTGATAACTCAATTTATTAAATTTCCTTGACTAAATAGGTTACATTTTTAATCAATCACCATTATGCATTTTTTTAATAGCTAAGTAATTTTGTAGCTAATAAATGTAGATACCTAGCTCTAGGCTATAGCTTTTTCACTTCTTCAGTGGTGATTATGCATAGGCTAGGATACGTCTTATATTATTAAAAAATAAGGGAAAACACTATAGGCTACAAATTGATAAAACAAAACTCCTGGCGTTTTTTTTTTATCGTTTATAGGCTAAAAACGTAAAACGGCTAAAAGTTCATTCATTATAGCGCACTCGTGCACTTTTAGTGAGTATTCAAAATCACAAACGTACGGCCGCTCACCTGTATAATATTGCTCATAAACTGAGCCCATTTCACCCATCTCGCCCATCAATCTCCGAATAAATCCCGACTACAGGAAACAGAGTTCAAACTTTCCTCCACATTTCAAGAGTAAAACAAAACAAAAAATATATACTACTTTACCGACGCCAGAAGAAACGAACTAACAAAAGATTTGGGGCACATTTTAGCGGTAACGACTTGAAAATTCCAGGGCTTCTGGGAAGTGCCCTTTGTGAAGATCCCCAAATCTGAAAGACAATGCAGGAGATCCGTCCCACCCCCTCTTCTTTATTCCTCACACTCTTCACTGACCCCCCACTGGAAGATCACCCACGACCTCACCTTCAGCCATGTCTCCAGGATGTCTTCTTGGTTTACACCACAAAAACGATCATTGAATGGGCCCCCAAACAGCATAAAACAGTGGTCAGCGTTTATTCCTGAGTGAATCATAGGACACGGGTCACTGTAGCATCTCCACTATTACCTCCATCGGCTTTAGGTCAAGTCTACGTGGTGTTCAACTTCATTGAGCTGATGAATTGCACATTTCTGCAGCGATGGGGTCCAAATTCACCAGTGGGCCAATCACAGATTGAGAACATTTAAGCTCGAGGAATAGGAAGTGCCCTCCCCTCTTTAACCGAAATGACCCACAGCATGCTGACAGCCTGACACACACCACATAGTGGATGGACATTGGGACAGCACAGCAGAGACACACTCTTCTCAACAAAGCATTGATTTATTATTGCATGCATCAAAGCATTTGGTATGCACTTTTCATACTCAATCTTAAAAAAACGTGTTTAATTAACTTCGAAAACATAACGTTTGCTGCAAACGTTTTATATTGTGCCATCTTAATATTTAGATCTCAAAAAGCATGCTATTTATAAAATTTCTGCAAAATACACCAAGCACTATAAATTATTGCAGTTAGGCCTATTACATATGAATGTGGCAAGAAAATATATGAACGTCGGGGGTTTTGAAGACATCAGAACATGATTTCAATAATTTGCCCAAATGTTCTATAAACTATCACAACATTTGATATCTGTGTGCAACCAAACGCAGGTAGCCTACGTCTTTAAACGACAAAAATAAATAAAAATAAACAAGCATCAGCAAACAAGCATCTTACTTTAAAACACATTTAAAATATACATTTCGGGACCCGTGCAAAATTAAACTATTAGTTATTCATATTTTAATAAAAATGCCAAAAAAAGGAAATAAACTGTTCAGTAAATATGTCTCCGTAGCTAATAATGTTGACAAACTATTTAAAACTGGTCGAAGTTCCGGTTTAAGCTTTATGAAAAGCACAGGTCGCAGTGTCTTTTTGTTCTCACACCTCAAGCAGAGCCCACAAAAGGGAACAATAAGACACTCTGAGGCGTGTAAATGTTATTTAATTGTTCTCTGACGCCAGAGCATAATGAATGGGAATTGCCTTAAGTATTTGCAACCAGCAAATTACACATACATAATACGTGACACAGTTAGGTTGCACGAATATATTTTGTCAAAATATTTTGGGTCAAAATGCATTGTATGGATTATGCGGCTCAAAATGATAATTTTTAAAATGCAAAAAATCATTACATTAAGTAAAGACCTTTCATTGATTTAATTTTCCCACAGTAAATATATAAAAATAAACCCAAATCATTTTGGTTAATAATGTGTATTGCAAATAAATTTGAAAGCGACTTTTTTCCATTTCGATTTTTTATACCCTTAATAGATAATAAAATATTAAGTAATTTATACACATAAAATCTAAAGGATCATCGTGTAGGCTACATCACACACACAAGCGCAATACGCTACTCACAAAAGAATGCTATTAATAAGTTTTTACAGACAAGATTTGGATCTTAATTTTGCTGTCACCAAGAGAGAGAGAGAGAGAGAGAGAGAGAGAGAGAGAGAGAGAGGTTGTAGTAAAGCCTGTATTTGAATGTTGAATGCTGTCATCAGTTATTTTAATAATACTGGTATGAAGTTCTCACCTGTGTGATTGAGATGCGGATTTGCCGGGGGCATCTTGATGACTTGCTACTTCTTTAAAAAAGAAACTGGCCGATTAACTGTTTTTCTGTTGTGTAATCAACTAATGTAGACTGGTCGCCAGGCTTCGTCTAAAAGTCCAGCTCCTCAAAGGCATTTTATACTACACCGAGCGTGTGTGTGAATGAATGAACGGAGAGCAGTGAGTCAGTTAGCAGGGCTCCTGCTGTGGTTCTGCTCTGATGACTGTATTTGTATTGTCATGCGGCCCGTCACCCACAAACACAATTAAAGCCGCATCCACTTTCCAATTAAATATTCATGCAGGATTCTTGGATGCCGTTCATCAGCTTCCCAAACACACTCTTTCTCTCACAGGTTTCTGACTCATGTCAGAGGAAACAGTACAGCACCTGTTAGAAGTGTTAGTCATAACGCTTCGTCTAATTAAGTAATCTGAACAGAACCAGAGACCTCTTCATGTGATAATCGAGCATGTGCTTCGACTGGTCACGTGGTGCAATCATTATACGTCAATCAAAAGTGCAGCTGGATCTCTGGCTTCGTCGTGAATGTAAAAGGCTCCTAGCCGCGTTATTTAAAAAGGAGCAACATATTTGCATTTAGGTGAAAAGGATGCGATCCACATATCAGTGTTACACTGCAAATATCTAATATGGTAGGTTGTCACATGACTTTTTGTAGCCACGTTTAATTTAGTAGATTTTTTTAGTAAATCAAATTGTTTCTGTCCATCAAATCGTGAAACTAAAATAAAAAAAAAATACCACCCCTCCTAAGTAAATTAATAAAAACAGAAAGTATTAATAAAAAATAAATGAAATACAATGCACTTTATGATGTATTATTAACATATAGATGCATTATTTCAAAAGTTTGACAGGTAGGAAGCATTAACATTGTGCTTTGAGAGAAGTTGTTCTCTTCAACAAGGCTGCCTTCATTTTGTTGGTATACTGATTTCTTATGATAAATTATTATTGGTATTCCATAATAATCAATCATTATTTCAGTGTTGAATAAATTTTGGTAATGTATGCATTTAGTATCTTGTGTGTGTAAAATATATATTGACAAGTACATTGTAACATTTAATGTAACATTTCAAATGTCTTTTCTGTGTAAATAAATATTATATATATATATATATATTCCTATTTATATTTAAATATTCCCCTCTTTAATGATTTTATTGTTTTTTTGCATTATAAGTGTTATACAATCTACATTTTTTTTTACTTTTTTATACAAAGTTAGACAATCTACAGATTCCTTACTGCCTTCCTTCACAATTTTAGTATGAAAATTATGTATAGTTGACCATACTGCATTTTTTTAAAAGTATACAGATGATAATGCAGCTGGCTGCATTAATGCCTCCCTCAAAAAGACAACAAAGACTAAAGGATTTTCTAGAGATCTCCTTAGTAACCAATGGCCTTGACTCAATCCTGGAGATGACCCATGTCAAGCAGAGGGCACTGAGGACAATGGATCAGGCACGTGCCTGTAACACCCCTTGAACTACCCACAGCTCTCTCCTCAACACACAAAGAACAAGATTTGTTTAGTACATTATATATGCTTTTAGATGCATTATTTAAAAACCTTAAAGGGATAGATGGCAACATGGTGGCTCAGTGGTTAGCACTGTCGACTTACAGCAAGAAAGTCGATGGTTTGAGTCTTGACTGGGTCAGTTGGCATTTCTGTGAAGTATGCATGTTCTCCCTGTGCTTTTGTGGGTTTCCGCTGATTTCCCCCACAGTCCAAAGACATGCGATATAAGTGAATTGAATAAACTAAATTGGCCGTAGTGTATGTGTGTGAATGACTGTGTATGGATGTTTCCCAGTACTGGGTTGCAGCTGGAAGGGCATTTGCTGTGTAAAACATATGCTGGATAAATTGGCAGTTCATTTCGATGCTGACCACTGATGAATAAAAGTACTAAGCTGAGGGAAAATGAATAAACGAAAGGGACAGATCACCCCAAAAAGTACAACATACTCACTATTTACTCACCCTCAAGTGGTTCCAAACCCTTATGAGTTTCTTTTTTCAGTTGAACACGAAATAATATATTTTAAAGAAAGCTGAAAACCTGTAACCATCGACTTCTGTAGTAGAAAAAAAACAAATACTTTGGAAGTCAATGGTTACGTGTTTTCAACTTCTTTCAAAATAACTTTTGTGTTCAACACAAACAAGTAAATGGTGACGTAACTTTCCCTTTTGAAAACTCTTTCTCTTTTAGCAAGGTTTGCCAAGTTATACTTTCAACCCTATAATTAACTTTTAACATGTTTGAGAATTTGAGACCAGATCAAACATTTAAAAAACAATTAATTTGTCTAATGGGCTATTTTGCTTGGAAAGCTTGTGCCACACTATCGAGAATCAGGGTCACATCCCAGTGGGAAAGATGTCAGTTATTCAGTTCTTTCTTGAAGACCTTAGGGAATCAGTGGATAATCAATACTAGCAATGCAAAGTGTGAAACAGTGGACCAGCCAGTCACATCTAGGATCTGATTTCAGTGATCTTCTCAGGCTGTGAGTCATGACAGTGATGAATGGGACTTCAGTTTCACCATCAGAAACTGGAGTACTGGAGCAATATAACAGTTGTTTCTTCTGTCCTTTCTGTATTCCTCTTTTTTTCCAGATTCAGCAGAATAAGGCTGAGGGAAAACATTTTGTTAGTGTGTGTAGATTTAATTTTCCCAGAAGGAGAACATAAAGTACAGTGGTTTACAGTTTCAGCACCCTGGACAGCGCTGCTGTGCTTCTCTCAAACTTACTGTAAGTTTGGAAATATGTCCTGTGTATGCAGAATATCAACAGCAATTGACTAGACAGATCTGCAATTTCATAAATGTATTGTTTCTCTATCATGTGACAACAATTAAATGCAAAAAAAGTTTTACCTTTTTTTGTACATGCTGAATATTGTCTCTCATGTGTCAATTTGATTATAAGTTCTGACATATCAAATATATTTTTAAACAGTGTTTCTCAACCATGTTCCTGTAGGACCACCAGCTCTGCACATTTTTCATATATCCTTTACCAAACACGCCTGATTCAGATCATCAGCTCATTAGCAGAGACTGAAAGACCTTCAAAAAGACGAAGAGACATTCAAAAGATGCAGTGTTGATGGTCTCCAAGGAACTTGGTTGAGAAACACTCCTTTAAGACCTACTGCTTTAGTTATTGTTGAACATTTTCAGAAATCAGCAAGAAAAAATGGTAGTGTATATTACTTGAAGTTTGATCTAGCCATAATGTTAAGCATTTAAAAGCAAACCTTGAAAATAATTAATGCCTTTTATTTGACTTTTCAGTATATGAAGAGCAAAACCCTTTTTGAATAAAGTGCCATCTGACATTTGTGGCATTTTTAATTAGCATTAGCAATAAAAATTTGCATTTTCTCAGCCTATATGTATGTTCAATTATGTCACATTAATGCATACGAAAAAATGCTCATTGTAGAAAGAAAAAATTTAGGTGGCACTTAAAAGTATTTGCATCTGAACTCTTCATATTTTTAAGCTTTCAGGCCTCTAAACACTTACTCATATCTGTAAAAACCCAATCTAAAATGTGTTTGTGTTTACTAGTTAGTTGAGCCAGATGAACATTTTGAGCAAACAAAAAAGCACATTCTTTTTGAAATAAAGCAAAATGCTATATTAAACTTTGAAAATATGTCTAAAAACGCATATTTTATTTTATTCACAAGCCTGTTTGTACATATAAATGAGGCTAAACAGGCATCTAGACACAAATTACTTCAGATTTTTCTTGCCCTCTTCTGTTACATTGTTGGAATATTGAAAAGTGCTTGGCTTTATCTAGCTTTAACTGATATACGATATTAATGGAAAAACGTTTTCGAGTTTATTAAAATCTTTCTAAAATCTTTTACAGTTTCACGTAGATATAAATGGTATGATTTAAGTGAATGTTGTCACATTACAAAAATAGACTAAAAATAAATGCATGTTTTCATGATTAGCTATTATTTTAATTGTCATCAAAGATTCAAAATTTACAAAGGACATAGCTAATTATTTGTCATTGTTAAGCACAGTTTGAATACCACATGCCAAGAATATGTAGTGCTTTTAGGGATTTTTTTTCTCTCATTGTTTCTGTGACAAAGCTGTTTTGCTGATACTGATTTATATTTTTTGCAGCATTTCTGTGATTTTTATGTTTTATTTTCATTTTCCCTTACGAAAACTAATCATTACTAAAGTCTCATTGTAGGGAAAAAACTAGAAAACAAACAAAAAAACATAAACACAATATCACACGAGTATAGCAGTGTGATGTGGCTGTATATCGGCACTGGTGGGATTCATGCGTTGGATTGAGGCCGCAGGCCGAGGGCCATAGTGTCCCACCAGTGAAAATATACAGCCATGTTGCACTGCTACGAGTATGACATTGCATTTATAGAACAGTTTGACGGCATAATCATGTGTATAAAAAAGACAATTAAACACAGAGAGTCTGAGCCTTTTGTATGCGAAACTACTTTTGTCTGACATTCCTTTACATCTGCAGCTGACATCAGAACAGCAGAAACCATTGCTCCTTCACACACGTCACTTTAGAGTTAGCGTTAGTAATTGAATGATTCTCTAGCATAATGTCTAAAGTGATGACAAAAAAGTTGATTTTGCTCACATTTTAAAATTATAAGGCTGAACGGCATGAAATGAGTCAGGTTACAGAGATTCCCAAGTATTTCTCTGTTGCAATTGGGATATTAACCCCTAGGGATTAACCCCTAAAAAAACCAAAGCAACGCAGTCACTACCAGATTACTGTTGTGTTTGTGATAAGAAAAAATGCTAAACACATGCGGGCATTTCTTCTTTCTTTCTGTTTACTGAATTCATCTGCAGTAGCGAAAAGAGTAGACTCATTAGATACAGATGGCCAACCAAAAAGTGACCCAGGGTTATACAAAGAGTGGCCAACACAAAATACATACATTTCTAATATGCAAGTCCCATTTCACACTCAACACACTACAATTACTATGGTATAAATACAGCACTACAACATACAAAAGAGAGAGATCAACTTAGAAAGTCACATACCAGTTTAACAGTGATTTGATCAGCTGTAGTTTAAAATCCCGCTGGGTTTTTCCTTCTCTAAGGAATTATTATGCAGTCTCTGTCGCCATCTTGTGGATGGACAACGTCAACCATCTCGTCAAAGCTTTGTCTCAGAAATTATAAATATTTAAAATAGGCTCTGGGCAGCGTGGTGGCGCAGTGGGTAGAGCTGTTGCCTCACAGCAAGAAGGTTGCTGGTGGTGAATGAGTGGTGAATGAAAGTAGTTCCCTTTTACAAAAAGGATTTTGAGACTCTCAGTGTTTGATTTTCTTTTTTATATACATGATTATGTCGTCAAACTGTTGTATAAATGAGCAATATCACACTCGTAGCAGTG
>CAIGQZ010001384.1:0-15419 GCA_903798205.1 Danio tinwini | reverse complement strand
TATATATATATTAACCTTGGTTAGATTGAGCATGAAAAACTATGTTGCCTGTTTAACTATAAAGTAAAGTTCTGTTGTGCTACTGTAATTGATTCAGCATTAGAATAAAGCACTCATCTAGCAGTTGTTCATTTATCTCTTATCTATAAAATGTTTTATATATTATTTTAAGTGAGCAGATATTGTTATTTCCACATATGCCAAATATTTGATGCAGATGATAATGGTGGTGCAGATATGACTATAGGCTAACATCCTAGTTTTGTAATTTGTTTTTCTCTCTTCAGCTCATGACAGACTTTAAATGTTGGGATGCTGGGCAGGTTTGCGAGTGGTTAAAAGAATGTGACCTAGAGGAATTCATAGAAAATTTTATGGGTGAGGATCAAGAATGTAATGATTCATGCATCAGTGCCCTTACTGTCACGTCAGAAATATTTCCTACAATAAATATCTCAGACACTTGGAGCATTTTCATGAGAACGAGACAAATTTTGTTGTTGTATGTGGACACGATGGCTGGCAAAAAACCTACAAACTTGTAAGTTCTTTACGTGTGCATGTTTTTCGGACTCATAAATTCTCGACAGCTGCAGAGATCTTTAAAAGTAATCAGGAGGTTCCAGACACTTTTAGCGATTTGAAGGAGACTTTTGATTCTGAAGAACCAAATACAATTTTTTCGGAGAAACTACGAGGCTTCAGATCCATAATTGAGAGACATTTTGCATTATTTAATTTGAAACTTCAATAAAAGCACATTGTTTCAAAACAAGTTCGACATTCGATATCTCATGAAGTTAAAGTACTAATTGAACTTTTCAATGAACAGTTAAGGGACCTTTTACACTTTTGTCTTAAAGAAACAAGTATTAAAATTGACAATCATTCAAACTTAAAGTCTTTAGTTGAAGACAACCTGTTCGGAAAATGTTTTGATTTTGCTTTGTCAGATTATCAGTTTGAGAATTACTGCATAAGAGAGTTTGGTTTAATTGAACCAGTAGAATATTTGCTTGGATTCGACTCAACGGGAAGAAAAGAGACTTTCCAGTACATTCCTATTTTAGAAGTTTAAAAAAATATACTGAAAAGAGAGAATTTTTTTTCATTTTGTACAAGACACAAGTTTTGATGGCGAAACACTAAAAGACTTTACTGATGGATTATATTTTCAGCAGCATCTCTTTTTTGACCTTTCAGAGACACAGCTGAGACTCCAGTTGTATACAGATGAATTTGAAGTAGTAAATTGTTTAGGATCCAAAAGGCAAATCCATAAAATTGCAAGTATATATTTTGTTCTTGGAAACATCCCTCTAAAATATAGATCCAGCCTTTCAAATATACATGTGGCTTTACTTGTTAGAAACAGACTTCTCCAAAAGTATGGTTTTGAACAAATTTTGCAACCTCTTCTTCATGACCTTTATGAACTTCAGTGCTGTGGTTTATCTGTTGATACTGAAGACAAGTCCTGGATTTACAAAGGCTCTGTGATTTCTATATGTGCTGACAGCCCATTCTTTGGCTGGCTTCAGTACTTGCTTTAGTCAAGGAAGGATCTGTCGTTTCTGTCTGTGCCACCAGAGTGACATTGGTAACATAACTGAGGAGACTGAGTGTGTTCTCCGGACTCCTGACACACACCGTACATATTTACAAGTGTCAGATGCTAAATCTTTGTATGGTGTTACTGGAAAAATTAAATACAAGAAAATAAAAGGCTATAAACATTAAACAGAGATGCAGTTAGTCAAAAAGATCTGGATGTTGAATTGTATTTACAACATATCTGTACATACATTTCAACATCCAGATCTTTTTAACTAACTGCATCTCTGTTTAATGTTTATTGCCTTTTCTTTTCTTGTATTTAATTTTGTGTTGTCACTCGTCACTTTATGTACACTGAAAGCTTCTGTTACCAAAACAAATTCCTTGTGTGTGTGAAGCACACTTGGCAATAAAACTGATTCTGATTCTGATTCTGGCCGCTGCCCTTTTGATAAACTGCCTCATTTTGAGGTTACTGAATGCTTTTTTGCCTGACTTGATGCATGACATTCTTGAAGGTGTCATTCCACTGGTTCTGAAATTAGTCTTGCAAAAGCTTACCAATGAAAGACTTTTAACACTGCAACTGTTTAATGACCAGCTACAACACTTTCCCTTTGGACAAAACGACATCACACATAGGCCTGTTTTGTTAAAGCCAACTGCTCTGCAAGGTGTCATCCCAGGAAAAGCTGTTGAAAAGCTGACCCTTTTCCAACACTTTCCTTTTTTGATTGGAAGCTTCATACCTCAGGAAAACCCTTTCTGGGCTCTCTATTTGCTGTTTAGATCCATATGTGACATAGTACTGGCACCTGTAATCAAAACAAGTTGGTTGAGTCCACTGTCAACTCTCATCACAGAATTTCTGAAAAGTTTCCTGAAGCTTTTTCCCAATAACTTCACTCCAAAAGTTCACTTTCTGGTTCACTATCCACAATTAATTAAACAGCATGGCCAACTGAGAGCGCATTGGTGTCTAAGGTATGAGGCTAAACACCTGTACTTCAAAAGCCCTTCATCAGTTGTTAACAATTACCAGAATATTGCAAAAACTCTGGCAAAGCGCTATCAAATGCACCAGTGCTGGGAAGCACAATCAACTGGAAACTTTGGCTTGGAAGATGTCCCATACTCTTTAATAGAGATACCTCTGCATACACTACCGTCTCAGCTTCGAGAGATAATTTCAGAGGACACAGCTGAACTGAGAGAGACAGTCTGGAAAACAAAACAGTTGCTATATGAAAGAGTCAAATACACTGCTGGAGACTTCTTTATTTTTGAACTTGTGCATGCTGAGGAAATCCCAGTTTTTTTTAAAGTTGTACATATTGTTAAGTACCATAGTAAGTGGAAGTTGTGTGGAAGACTCTTCAAAACATGGTGCTTCTGAGCATCTACACGCCTACGGTGTTCAGTCAACATCGCAGTGGGTGGCCATTACACCTGGGGAGGAAGCTGACTTCCATGCCCTTGATGCATACACGGATCAAGAGGACAACTTGTACATCACTCTCCTTCATCGGCCTGTGAGATATACCAAGTTATTTGCAACTTCAAATTAATTTATATTTGATTTGTTTGATTGCAGTGATGAACATAATAAACTTTTGGTGTCGTTAATGCAGTATGGCCTTCTTGTTTTACGTTGGGACTAATCATTACTGCTCAACCTACTCAAACATTAAATAATTGCTTACAATATCATTAATTTAGCTGCAATTGCTGAAATGGATTAAACACAACATAATGCAAATTTATCTCAAGATGTTCTTTCAAAAGAACAGTGCAAGTTGCTTAAGTTACTAATTTTTGTTTCAATAAATGCTTTCTCATTCCTAGAGCATGAGATAGACGGAGCCTCTCTTGCTGTTATCTCAGAGAGGATGTCTGAGAGGCTCATTCCTGCTATTCGCAAACAGAGTCTCTTTCTGACCCAGTTGGAGAAACTTAAAAGCAAACCAGTGAGCAGGTAATGAGAATGGTATTTCATGCATCAAAATGCAGCACTGTGTCCACTGTTACATTGTAGTTCATCAGTATTTTGCTAACTGCTAATTTGTTTATTTTATTTTAGATGACTATTAAATGTAAAGTCCATTGAGTTTCCCTTTTATTCATTCTTTTTTTTTCTTTCTAGAGACCACCCTACACACAGCAATGATCACTCCAGCCAAACACAGTCCAGTCCAGATGGCTCTTTATCTATACCAAAAGTGCTGAAGATGGCCATAGACAGAAAATATTCTGATCTGAAGAGTGCAAGAAAAACAAAACTATGAACTCTATTGATCCAGACTCTTTTTTGACCATCTCAGTAAGAAAATGATGTAAGTTACATGTGTCTCTCTTGCATGCTTAATGCTCTGCATTAAGGGCACTTTAACTAGAAATGGGCATTTCAAGCACAAACAGTATTTAATAATTGCTGGTAACTTAATTTTATTTGAAAATCACACTCATCCACTGAGTACACATACATCTAGGTACACATACATAAATTGTTCATGCTTTCAGTTTGCTATTACCAACATGCTTTCAGTTGGCTATATAGTTGGCTATAACCAACTGTTTAATTTATTAGGAAATAAGCTTGAAGTTTACCCTAAAGTGAAAATTCTGTTTTTAATTAATCACCCTCCTGTTGATCCAAAACCCTGAGTCCTTGGTTTATCTTTAGCACAACTTAACACAACTTAAAATATTTTAGATGAAATGCTGAGAGCTCTCATACTTTATAAACAGCAAGGTCTATTCAAAGTCCAGAAAAATACCAAAAAAAAAAAAAAAAAAAAACACAGAAAGCATAGGTCTGTTTTATCGGAACATTATGAAGCTATGAGATACATTCGTGTGCATATAAAACAGATATGTTAATGAATTTATGAAATATCATGAATTTATGCAATAGTGTCAGTATAGGGTTGATGTAAACGTGTCATGCTTGTTTGCACCTCTGACATATCTTCTCAGATGCACCTCTGTTTTTAAACCGAGGAAGTCATGTGCAGGCATTTGGGGGGTATACATCACTGCTGAGTGGAATACATCACTTGGGTGTAACGGATCATGGTCGACCCACTGATCGAAACGCAAGAAGTGACCTGCGGGTAATTTTAGGAATGCACTGATCCCGATACGTGAATTGGTTACCGGTTCGATATCGCATATTTTTGCTGGATCGGGTATCGGTCAGCTGGTACCAATCCAAATCCGATCTTGCGCGTGCACTATATTCTGTGTTTATAAGCCAACTAATCCATGAAGCCTATTTTACGGCACTAGAATGTTGTCATGTAGGCCTACTATATCCCAAATGTTCTGAAGCCATTGTACAGTTTTATGTGAAGTACAGATGAGTATTTGTTTAAATTCATGTTCAGTTCAGCGCTTCCCGCCGCTGTGCCTGTCAATCATTCTCCATTCATTCACAATTAAATCTGCTTGTCACATTTTACAACAGGAAAAACTTTCTCTAAGACTTGTTGTTCCTGTTAGTTTAAATAATTAGTGGAGAAATGCATTTAGTTTTGCATTAAATGTGTTCATTTTGACCTGCAGCAGGAGTTAATTTCATTGCTGTTTCTACATCAGGTTTGCGCTGCTGTTTTTGTTAGATCAACAGATTGCATTCGCAACACTGGAGTGGAGACGGCTAGGCCTAGCTATTACCTGCTCACACACAAAGTAGGCCTACCTGACATGTTTAATTAGAAAAGCCTCAGTAATGCATTGGACAGATCCTCAACGCACTTATTTCTTCCATTTTAGTTGCTGTTTTGCAAATGTCTGCAGATACCGGAGCGCTGCGCACTTTGTCTCTGATGCATCAATCGCTTTCATTCACGTGTCAGCTGCATGCGCAGAGGCGAAGTGCGCTACTCCATAAGATTATTCTTACACTGAGTTTGTTCTACCATCCTTCAGATTGAGTTTATTTTTCCAAGGTGAATACTTTAAGTGCTGCGAATAGTTTTAAAGCTTGGCCCATTGTGGTCAAAGTAGTTTATTAAATTAAAGGTTAAACTGACGGGCGCAATATGGATTGTTATTAACAGAAAATGATTTAGCCTAATATAGGCTACTCTGAAACTATGAATATTTCACTGTAATTTTATATATTAATATTTTATTTAACAGACCAGTTTGTGTTTTGGCGCTGAAGCATAGGCATATAAGCGGACCTTGTTTTGAACTTTCTCTGTCTCACTCACGGCGAGATTTGGAGAGGGATTATTAAGTAAAACCAGCATCAGATGGTTTAGTTTAATCTGCATCAAACCTGCAGGAAAATATCAGGCATTAATTTAATAAAATTAATACATTTAATAAAAGGCTGATTATTATACCAACGATGTCAATATTAAAAAGGAAAGGACGTCGCCGCCAATAGCCTAGTGGTTAGTGCGTCGACACATAGCACCCAAGTGCTCACGGCGACCCGAGTTCGATTCCCAGCTCGAGGTCCTTTGCCGATCCTTCCCCTATCTCTGCTCCCCACACCTTCCTGTCTGTCAATCTCCACTGTCCTGTCAATAAAGGTGAAAACCCCTAAAAAATATTTAAAAAAAGAAAAAAAAAAAAGGAAAGGACAATATCACAATAAATGCTCAAATGATGTAGCCTAGTTCACAGCAAGCCTGTTTTTAGTTAGATTGTGCCATTTGTCATGTATAACTCTATTATGTCTGTTATTTTTTACTAAAGAAGATATATTATTTGAGTTTAGCACCAGGGCTATAGAAACTGCTCATTTTGGCTCGTTAACCGTTAACAGATTAATATTAAAATATTATTTAATAAAAAAATAATTGACCTATTTTGTGTGACACATTAAGTATTACATTTTAAAATACTGATTTATTTTAACATGCAAAAAGCATACAGAACATAATAGAGCATCTTCACCTGCAGTCTTTTTTAGCATAGAAAAACAGAATAAACAAGCCTAAACAAAAAGAATAAAATAAATCCTGCTCTAGATCTTTAACTTAAATGACAAATTTAGATTACAAAACGAAAACACTGACTGAATCCTTTTTAAGAACCCGCAGGCTGTTTGTCCAATCATGTTTTTTTCTTCCAACAAATAAAAATATCAGGCTACCTCAAATAGATCGCTCCATAGAAAATATGCATTTAATTAATGTTCCACTGTTATTATATTACAAATCCCATGTCAACATGTTGAATAGAATTCATTAGTTTAAAGATTATGTCTTTAATTACAATTATGACTTATTTCCTCACTCGCGGTGAGGTGTAATGAAAGACAATGACAATGAATCTTAAGGCTCTATGTTGACTTTTTGTAAAGTATTGGCTACTACATAGCATATAAGAATTTTGTTGTTTACATATGATATTTCATTATTTGCATACATGTTTTTTAAGCTGTAAAATGAAAGCCTCAGGTTGGTGCGAGGTTTATTATGCAAAAATAAAGAAAAACTTTGGATTTGTTTGATTGGTAGATTAGGCTATGTATGTAGGCTATTTAAAAATGTATATTATATAAGCACTATTAATAACTGTAATTTTCCAAATGGAAAAAAGATTGGTTTGTTGGTTGAACACTAAATCACCAATAGCCTATTTATTGAGTTTATGACATGGCTCTGGCAGCACAGAGGTGATCTGCATCAGCGCTGGTTTGTCAACTGGTCTTTTTCAAACTATGACCAGAAATATCCTTCTTTCAATTTGCTTCTTTGACAAAATACATCTGTAGGCACTTGTGGTTGGCTGTTACTGTTACTGCACGCGCTTTTCTATTCCAAAAACGCGAGGCACACCGCACTGCCTTTATTGATGACAAGAAAAAAAGGAGCACAGTGCTCTTTTTTTTATGTCACTATGAAACGGCTGAATCAGCTGAGTCATATTGTGCGCGAGTGTTCCTGTCAATGTTGTTATATTTGTAATTTTTAATTGCATTATGATATTCAAGATTTGTAAAGTCATACAGCTTTGAATGACTTGAAACAGCGACCACAGTCTTTCCTCCATCATTAAAAGGTTGCCATAGTCATTTTGACAACACAAACACTGCTGTCACCTCAAAGGAAACCCCACTTTCATTTTATTGAAGAATAAAAAAGACGCGGCTGAGATGCTTTTTTGCGGCTGAGATGCTTTTTCCGCTCGAGCGCACATAGCCCACAATGGCAAAACGTTAGTAAACCATTCAAAAGATGCACCTCTCAGTCTCAACGCAAAAATCGCGTTTGCTGTGATCGGCCCCTTATGCAGCCAAACTTTTAAAAAATATATAAAACAATACTTTTTAATCATTTAACTGATACCATGAATCGGTTACAAACGCTACTTGTTTAGCCTGTATTAATGCATTCAGTGTGAAGCTGCACAATTAATCACTAAAAGATCGGGAAAATAATTCATCCATTCATTTGACTTCGGCTTAGTCCCTTATTTATCAGGGGTCGCCTCAGCGGAATGAACCGCCGTAATATAACACAGATATAAAAAATATTAAGAAAAATTACAAATAATGCAATTTGGAAACATTGCAAATGATGAAAGAAGGATTCAACATGTCTCAATCAAGAAAAACTTTGGAGAGCATATTTGATGCATAAAAAGTTAAAATGCACACCTATAAATCTAATACTCTATTACTAAAAGGAAATAGGCCTATAAACTATTTATTGTTTATTACTTTAGCGTTTAGCCCTGTAAAAATCTTACATTTTATTCATAAGGGTCTTAAAAAGTGTTAAATTTGATTTCATGAAAGCCAGTTACTAATGCCAGTATGCTTCCGATTTTTCCTGTTAGGTACCCAACTCATCTGCAATATATAGAACTTCTGTCATGGTGATAATGGATCACCCATTCCTTAAAGAAAGTATTGGGTCCGGATATGTAAGTTTTTTTTTTTTATTGAATGTTTGTGTAATGCTACATTGTTCAAAATTTTTCACCCATTTTACAAACGAATTATGATAATTTAAAAGTAGTTATGAGGCTGAAGTACATTTTAGCAATCATATTATTATTATTATTATTATTATTATTTATTTTTTTGTATTTTACATGTATAGTGTTTTTTGAGTGTTTACATCTATAAGTGAATCTTTCATATACATTCAATAATACATGTACCAAAATATAGATAATCAAATGGTGTTTACAGCAGCTTAAAAATGTTCCATGTGTTAATCATTGTGGCTGACTGTGTTAGAATTTAGTTTAGTTAGTATTTTTCCCACTTTTTTCTTTCAAAGGACTCCCTACTTGAATCCCTGAAAAATAAGTTTAAGAAGGAAAGGCAGCCACTTGTGGCTAACAGTGAAATTCAGCAAATGAAAGAGAGATGGGCAGGAAGAAAGCGGTCTCCTCAGGCAATTGGAGATAATCCACACACCATGGTAAATCTCACATTTGGAAGTATACTTATATTATTGATGTAGGAATTGTAGCTGCAATTGAATTGAAGACTGATTGAATTGAATTTATTCTGTAGTAGTAATAAATGCGGTATCCGTATTTATTCACCATACACCATTGTCGATAACGATCAAAAAACGTTCAGTATAAAGTTTCGGTGTGAAGCTTTTTCATTTTAAGTTTATTATTTCCAATCGAGGTGCTTGAATTGTGTGCGCAAATAGGGAGCAAAGTGCATATGATGTGCCAGCGGCACACACGTAATGCACTCACAATCCAGGTACACCTAGTTGGAAAAGCATCTAAACTTTTCTGAATGCCACGCACGCACTGCGATTAATGTAACTAGAACCAAGCTGTATCACACTTTGTATGGAATATACACATTACAGTAAAAACGGTAGACTAATTACCTCAGACAAACACAGAACACCCAAACACTGCAAGTGCTTTTTAATTGTTTTCCATAAGTAAAACCTGTATCGCAGCTGCAGCAAGGATTTGTCCATCTATCACCCTTTGAAAAAGCAGTTGATGGTCGCCTAGTTACAATCGACACCAGGGGGGCATGAGTGCAAAACGCATTGAAAATAATGAAGGAAACCACATGCTGCGCACTTTTCACATACAACTTTTCACAAACAACACACATGAAAATGAGTGCCATGGTTAGCAGCAGTGAGGAGATTGTAAATAAAAGGATGTAAGGATGTCACCAGACCTTTTTGGATTTTCTCAGTCACTAGCACCCCATCTGAAAGACTTTTTAGCGTAGTGGGTAATATAGTCATCCAAATTCATTATTTGAATAATGATGGTTGCTTTACTTGAAAGCTCAGATTTGATTACCACAATTTGTTTAGTTTACAGACTTTGAGGTTTACTGTATTATTATTATTATTATTATTATTGGCATCTGACAGATGATGATGATATACCTTAAAGTTTGCTTTGATTGTTCAGCATTTACACTTTACCACTGCACACACTTTGTAACATTTGTTATCAAGTTTAAGAATCTCTTAAGAGACATATTTTTGTTTAAATATTTTAGTTTTTGACTATTAAAACTATTTGCCTTATTAATAATGTTGGTGAATTTAAAATAAAATGGTTAAACAAATGTAAATCTTAATATTCCAAAATGGATTGTTAAAAATATTCAGTAATTATTGATACAGAATGACACGTTATTTTATGATTTATTTTATTTTATTTTATTTTTTTGCTGTATCGCCCAGCTCAACTCTATAGAGTTGCAAATGACACAAAAGGATTCAAAACAAACAAATCTGTAGAAATCATGTGGTTTTATTTATTTATAAGCATTTTATTGAAAGACCAGGTTTGTAAAAATGTGACGATGAAGATGAGAGAAGCATCAGGGAACATCTGCAAGCAATGAAGGATGAAACCGAGAAGCTTCGACCAAACTTAAAGCTCCTCAAAGAAAAAATGGCACTGCTTAAATGCTATAGGAGAAATTATGTGTCCAACCACAGCACAGAGGAAACTCTCGCTGAGTTTCCTTATTTGAGACTGGCCAAAATGGTAAATACAGCAGTGTTAACAGCCTCCCTATTTAAATGTGACTTATTATTTTAAGGGGTTGTTTTACTCTAAAATGCCAGTTCTGTTAATCACTTCCTCTCATGATGTTCCAATCCCATGAAACCTTAGTTCATCTTTGAAACACAAATTAAGATATTTTAGATTAAATCTCACTCACATGTTCAAATTTCAGAAAAGGATCTAAAAACATTGTCAAATCATTGACAGCTTAGGAAGCTCCAATAATGCATTTATAATGGGCAAAATGACAACTGTATTGTTGCAATACATCATATTGTGTATAGTGATAGTAAGCGCACATTCTGACCTAATGCAGAAAAGAGGACATCACCAAATAAAATTTGGTTGGGCTTGGACGCGGTACGCTTGTAGAGTGCAAAGCAGACCTGAGCTCGAAACCGAAGATGAGATGTCACTTTTAAAGGACTGATTCATATGGCTTTATTACTCATTCTTAGTTTTTAATGAATGCGAACTGACATAATTTATTAAAGATCCAAACCCCTAGCTGCATGTTAGCTGTACCTTCAGCAAACCTTCTAATACTTGAAACACAATGACTTTCATGAACATTTGAGTGTCAAAAGCGGTGGATCTGTTCAGCTAAAGATTTGACTGTCACCGTTTCACAAATGACTCAAAATAATACAAATATAACTAAAGCAATCTACATTTTACTGGGTAATAGCGCTTCTCTTACTAACTGAACAGTTGCATCATTGATGATGTAAGCGTCATCGGGCTCAGAAAGTTCAAATACAGTCTGAGTTCAGGTCTTTGGGGGAGAGAGGACAATCGTGTCTTAGCACAGTTTAAGAGTTTAAGAATTGTGACTAGTGTAATTACACCCTTTGTATTCCTAAGATGAACAAACGTCTCAGGTGGGGTTTGAAAAGACATGGTCAGTAATAAATAACAGAATTTGTATTTTTGCTGTAATCCTTTATTACATGTACTGATAATTACATTAAACACATATGCTTTTCTACTTTAACATAAGCTCGTTTGGGAACTAAGAGACCATACCAGTGTTGATGTGGACCAACAAATTCTGACAAAGCTTTCTGTAATGGCACCTCGAGTCTTTCAAGTTTCACGGAGTACACAGAAGGAAAAGTTTGGGTGCATGATTGATGACTGTGAAGATGGCAGACTGAAAAAAGGTAATTAAAAAAATCTCCACTGCTTAGATTTTCACTATATCTGCTTTCAATAATACTTGTCTCCCTTCCTGCATGTATAATCTTACACAAATAAAAATAAAAAAAACAACAAAAAAAGTATTTTGTAAAAGTATCCACTATGTTAGCCTAATGATTTTATTTTTGTTTAAAGGCCTACAGTTGGAAGCAGCTATTCTGCTCTTGCCTGCTCTATTCAAGGAGGACCCGGGGTTGATGTATGAAGTTGAGGTGAGCCCTAACCAGTTTTACTATATATGTGTGTATATATATATATATATATATATATATATATGTGTGTGTGTGTGTGTATGTAGCACAATTATCTAGATGCTACTTTATTGTTTGTTGGTGTGCAAAAACTATGTGAACAGTAAAAAGAAAATTACATATTTCAGCTAATGGCTAGGCCTGTCACGATATCTATAGTTTGTTGATAGTTTGCACCAAATTAACTGAGATTATGCTATTTTATTGTTATTTTAAGACAATTTTATGCCACTCATTATATAATGCCAGAATGACAATACAATATCACAATGCAAGTACACTCTTCCAAAGAACACATACTATTTTATTCTTAAGAATATGTCATTTTATTATAGTCATTTTAATAATTGGGCATTGGAATCAGAATGTTAACAAAAAAGTGCAAGGTAAAAAGTAACAGGCTGTGATATCTGGTACCAGATCTATTTTCAGTTGTCAGACACCCACATGAAATAGTAACTTATAGTAAAAACTATAATGTTTTTTAACTATACTGACACTGACCTCCAATAGAAATGTTGCTAAGTATTTAAGCAGTTTTGTGACAGTAGTCAGGTAAGGGATATTTAACAGATTGCCGTGCATTTAAAATATTTTAATTGATGACAAGCCATTTATTGTCCTGCTTGTTCAATGGTTATTTGTCAGTTTATAGATAATTTAAAACTAGTTTTGCTCTTTGCAGCACAATATTTGACCATGTTATGACATTAGATCTCTCAGTCCTTGCTTTGACTTTGTTAGCAGGCAGACCGAGGGAGGGAGGGAGCGAGCGGTCATTAGGGGCAGGGGCGGATTGACCACCTGGCAATTCTGCACCAACACCCCACGCCCCTTTTGATTTGTTTTTTATTATTTTCCGCCATTCTTCTCGCTGCTCTTGTTTTTCCCATGCTTCTCTGTTGTTGTTAGTTAACTTGTGTTCGAACAGCACCCCCCGGCAAAGAGAATGGTAGATATTGGGTAGTGACAGTGACAACGAGTAAATTAATAACTTTGTGTAATAAAATATTGATATTGGCCGTTGGTGTATCGATTATTTATTGCGACAATAATATATTGCAATATCGAATTATTATTATTATTATTTTTTTTCCTCCACCCCTAGCGGTCATGTGCATGAGAAAGATCATGTGTGTCCATGTAAATTATATGGGAATGAATATCTAATGCAGGGTTCTTATGGTCATGGAAAACCTGGAAAAGTCATGGGTTTTTGACATGGCATTTTCCAGACATGGAAAAGTTTTGGACAAAGAAATGTTTTAGAAAAGTCATGGAAATCTGTTTAACAAATATATGTATATTTTAATTGAAAATGTTGGTTAAATTTCAAATACAGTTTGACCATGGCAAAACATCAATATAATTCTTAAGCTTTGACTTTCAAATAAATATGAAAAGATGGTTAATACTATTTTATTCTCCCCTCCAGGGCCAAACTCAGACCAGCTCTCCTGACGTCCCAACACCTAAGATGGTGCTTAAAGGCTGCAGGGAGGGTCATCCCATGAAGTATGAGCACATTGTTCTCACATTGAATGGCCAGTTAATTACAGAGGAGAGTAATGACATCTCGATGGCACTTGGGCTTCTCCTGTCTGTATACTTTGTGTTTGGGATTGAGTATCCTAAAGGACTGAAAAAGACAATGACCTTTTTGGATTGTGTTGTTTTGAAATTGAAGTATGCAGCTGGACTTCCTGTCACTGTCAAAAGGGTGTACAACTCAATCTGTGAGTAAACTTTAGGAGTCAATGTTTTATCTTTCTGGGCTTCTTAACGTTCTAGTTCCAGTATTTATTGTTGTGACAGTACTTTGAAAACTTTTAATGCATATTTTATTTGTTCCACCTCACATTTGAATGTACATTTGTTGCTTCTTCTAGCAATGATTTTAAGGAATAAACATATTTCCCTGCCTGTGTTTTCTATATTGTTGCAAGAAATAACATTCTATACATACTGTCAGGAATCCGGAGGAGAGTGAAGGATATGAGAGGGAATGATGGTCAAGGAGCCAGGAAGGGGTTGACACAATGAACTTGGATGTAAACAGTAGGAAGGACCAGGATGGAATGCATAGAGGGAGGAGCAAGAGCGATGACAGGACAGACCTGGAGCAAGAGGAGCTTGGTGGGACCCAGGACACAGTCATGACAGTCCACGGAGTTGACAGTGGAAAATGCCTTGGAAGAAGCAAGGTAGATGACTCCAGGGGGCCTGCTGACTCTGGCAGAGCTGGTGGTGAAGGAGACCGGGTGGAGAGTAAAAGCCAAGGGTCTTTGGTGACCGGGGACTGGACGGTCGTGGTGAAGCCTGAGTGCAGAGGTGTAGCAATAGAGATGGCAGAGCCAGTTGGAGCCGAAGAGATGGAATCCTATAGTGACAGATGGAAGTAGATAGTCAAGGGTGGAGCTAGAGTGCTGAGGGAGTCCAGTGGAGCCGACGGACCGGAGGACTATGGTGAAGATAATGGAGGCTTGGGCTAAGAGGTGTACGGAGTGATTGATGGTAGAGTTTGAGTTTATTGACAGGTCATCAGGGCAAATTTGAAGCATATTGACTTGGCTCAAATAAAGTTTCTATAGAGCAGAATTTGATGTGGTATAATATACAATATACAATGATGTTGTATATATACAACAAAAGGTTCTAAATTGCACCATATGACCAGTTCTGTATAGCACCTTAAAAGATGGGTGCTATATAGTAACAAAAAATGTACTAAATAGCACCTATCTTTTAAGGTGCTATATAACACCAAAAAAAAGGTTCTCCTATGATAACAAGCAAAAGAACCACTTTTGGTGCTATTTAGCACCTCTTATGGCTCCATTTAATGGTTCTATATTGCACTTCTTATGGTTCTATACAGCACCATTTGACTAAGGTTCTATATAGCACCTTAAAAGATTGGTGCTACATAGCACCAAAAAAGGTTCCCCTATGATTACGAGCCAAAGAACCAGTTTTGGTGCTATTTAGCACCTTTATTTTTAGAGTGTGGCACCAGGCGAAAGTATAAATCAGACTTAAGATGGGTTTTTTTTCTGTAGTTCAATTGTGCATTTAACCTGTCTTTAGTACTGTTCAATTTGAATACATTTATTTTACCACTAATTTTGTGATTTTGTATTTTCTCTTTATTGTATGTGTGTTTTTGATATTGTGATATAGGTCTTAAATTTAATACTTAATGGTTTTAAAAAGTCTTAAATTTGACATTATGATATCTGCAGAAAACCTGTCTTACTGTGGCGGAGCCCATGCTAGGGTAATCTGCCCAAGAGATTAGTCCTAAGAGCTAATAAAAAAAAAAATAAATACCTGTTGTTGGACTTTCAAAGGGTCCACAGCATGCTCAAAAATGAGATGGAGGCACTCTGGTCAAATTTCAAAGTTTTATTTAGATTGAACACAAAA
>CAIGQZ010001380.1:0-13406 GCA_903798205.1 Danio tinwini | reverse complement strand
GGCCCGTTTTCTTATCATCAGAAGCGATTGGTCGTCTGAAGTACTCCAAAAAGTCTGTTTACAGACACACGTTGGAGTTCCCTATGAAGGGGAAGGAGAGGTGTTGGATGAGGATCCGCTTCTGAAGCCAATAACTAAACTCTGAAATGAGAAACAAGAGAGAGAGAGAGTCAGCATTTAGATTTTTACAACATGATACATGTACAGCAACCATATGGTGAGCTTAGGAATATGGGTCCTGGAACTTCCTCTTGAAGGCGGAGTAGGTGAAGTGGTGGTGGAGTAAAGTTTTAGCCCCTAGTGATCTTGCAATTTGCTTAAAATGCAAATGTATCTGCTGCCGTATCTGTCAGCTGTGCATCACAGTCCTTCAGAACATGGCCAGGTATGTTGTCAGTACCAGACAGAGCATCTGGTTTTGCATTCGTGATGCCACAGGATAGGTAGGCTCTAGCTGTTTTGAGTGCTGCTTTGTCTCTTGATCTGAAGGCTTCATCTCTGGTCTAAAGCAGCCCACAAACCTATGGTGTCATCCACAGCTTCTGGTTTGCACATGTGGTGGGGGTTTTGGTGACTGTAACATCATCAATGTTCCTTTTGATATAGGCATTGGCAGTTTCAGTATATTCATCCAGGTCTGTGTGATTGTTGTAGGTGGCTGCATCCCTAAACATGTTCCAGTTTGCACTGAAAGCACTGTAGTGTTACTGTAGCATTTTCTGTCCAGATTATAATAAGTTTTGGACTGGTTTGGTGAGTTTTAGAAGTGTCTGGTATGCTGGCTTTTGCATAACAGAGATGTGGTCCAAGTATCCAAGGTGAGAGCAGGGCTTGGCCTTAGCCTGGCTCGTATATATCTCTGTACTTACCTGGCTTGCGTGCTCTCTTATATCGCTTGCGGCACTGTCTTGCATGGGCTGGTGAGGTCATGAAGGCTTTGGCTCTTGTAGATGTTTTCCTTGTTGATTTCCTTGTGAATCTGTAGTGAATTTACAATATTTGAGGATGCACTGATGACATTAAAAGACATAAAAGTGCTGTTTTGTGGGCCACAAGAAGCTGCTGCATCTGGACACTCCGCCATCTAGGATTCAAGATACTGTACATTATTTCTGTTAAGTGACAAGACTTTTGTTTAAGCAAAGTCAGACTTTACTGTCCTAATTAAATAATTAAAAATCAAGGCATGATCATAATTTATTTTGGTAAAATAAGCATAATCTAGAGGCCTTAGCTTTTCTTATAAGGCACTTCAGATACCAAATGATCAACTAAAAGTCAAGTTATTATTTGTTGTTCCTAAAACTTGAATAGGCGACAAGACATTTGTCAGGTAGTGTGTGTGTGTGTGTGTGTGTGTATGTATGTATATATCAATCTTTAGTCCACAGCTTTAACCTTAACCCTAAGGCTGTCATTCTAAAGTTTGTGCTTGTGAAATTCTGTCAAACTGTGCTGTGAAAAGGGGCGGGATTAAACATGATAATTAGACAAAGTGAGAGATTGGTTCCTATTTTTTCTGTATAGAGAGGTCATGTTTTGATCTTATATTGGTCTCACGCAGTCACGCCATGTGATTTCGCAGGTCAGAGTTTACCAAGCTTGAACTTTGCAGCTCATGAGTCTCATGAGCTTGCGTTTTCGGTCTGTCACATTCACTTATGAATGGAAGTCTATGGGGCAAAAAGTGCAGTGTCATCGCGGCTTAATAGTCAACTGTCTGCTGGACACCTGTGTAATGAATAATTAGGCCCCGTTTACCCTGTGAGGTCTTGATGCCCAATTCCAATTTGTTGCCTATATCTAATTTTTTGCCTGTCCGTTTACACATTCTTTTAATTGTGACCCATATCCGATTCATGTGTTTACACTTGCCATACAATCTACAACGTCGCAAATGCGTAATGGCGGGTTCTAGCATCTGCGCCACATTAGCCACAATGGAAATAATTGTTTTGCTTTTAGCTCTGTTAAATATGTGAAGTTACCCCCTCACTGGTCCTGGAATTGTAGCATCGACGTGCTGCCAAATGCCAAACTCCCACACAGAAGTTCCCCTTTCCCCTCCTGAGCACGAGGCAATGAATTCTTACATAGATGAGGCTCTCCATCAATGGTTCATCAGACCATCCACCTCTCCAGCTGCATCTAGCTTCTTTTTAGTGTCCAAGAAGGACGAAGGATTAAGGCCCTGTATCAATTACTTAGTATTGAACACTGCCACTGTGAAGTTTGCTTACTTATTACCACTCATTCCCGCTGCTCTGGAGGAGCTAAGAGAAGCGCGCTTCTTCAGTAAGCTCAATCTTCGAAGTGCCTATAATTTGATCTGTATGCGAGAAGGGGACAAATGGAAGATGGCTTTCATCACCCCCTCCGGCCATTATAATTATCAGGTCATGCCCTATAGCCTAACAGTCCTTCCTTCTTGCAGAATTTTATGAATGAAATCTTCAGAGATTTCCTCCATTGTTTCATGATAGTTTTTATCAATGATATATTGATCTATTCTCGTAACCTAAAAGAACACCAATCTCATGTTCATCAAGTCATTCAACGTCTCGAGAAAATCAACACTTCCTTAAAGCTGCAAATTCCATAAAACCACCATCTTCTTTTTCGGATACGTAATCACAGCCGAATGGTTCAGTATAGAGCAAGGCAAAGTGGATGGCGTCTCTCAGTGGAAAACACAGAAGACCCTCAAAGAGCTACAACAATTTCTGGGTTTCGCCAACTTCTATAGACGATTCATTAAACTACAGCATCCTTTCTGCTCCCTTGACTTCCCTTCTAAAAGGCGGACAACGTATTCTCACATGGACCCTTGAGGCGCATCACGTCTTTGAAAAACTGAAGACTATATTCACCACGGCACCCTTTCTCTGTCATTTGGAACCTTCATTGCCTTTCACAGCCAAAGTTGATGCAGCTGATGCTGGAGTAGACGCTGTACTCTCCCAATGGTCTGGTGAACCCAAAGCTCTTCATCTGTGTGCGTACTATTCCAGGAAACTAACACATTTAACTATTAAACTCACTCTTCAAGAATGGCGACATTGGCTTGAAGGGGCTTAGTGTCCCTTTACTGTTATCACAGACCATAAAAATCTTCAGTATCTTCGAAATGTCAAATGCTTCAATGTATCATTCATCATAAATTCATCATTCATCATTTAGATCCAGGAACTGTGTGTGAGATCTCTAACATCAGATGTTTACCTTATGAGCTGTTGAGGAAGTAACAGCCGTGAATAAAACTCATGAAAAGATAACCATCCTTGTAGTCTAAAATTTTGTAGAGATTTTTCTTTTTTTATTGGGGTGTACACATTTTTTGCAGTAAAAGCATATATCTAATATCTAAAATATATTATTAAGCACATGTTATATAAGATTTGTCTTGTCAACAAGTCTTGTCAACAATTTTTGGAATTGAAATTGAAAATTTGGAAATTGTTTTTAAGGAGAGTGTATACTCATTTACGTAAACATATATGGTTTAGTTATACAAAATGTTCCAGAGACCACCATTATGAAAAGACTAAAAAGACCACCATCGTAGTGATGCAAACTTGCACTACAATGTATGGGTCAAAATAGGTAAATTTTTTTATGTTTCTCTATTGCCAAAATCATTAGTAATATTGAGTAAAGATTGTGTTGTATGCAGTGGCGGATTTAGACATAAGCAATGTGGGCGATTGCTCAGGGCGTCATCTTTCTGGGGGTGGCACGGAGAGACAGTGCAAAAAAAAAAATGCAAATGTATACATTTAGAGTGGTAATCCAAGAAAAAAGACGCTAGGGGCCATTCACATTTGGCGTCTTTTGCATGCGCAAGTTTGTTTATCTCTATGTGCAACTGAAACAACGCTGTGAAAGCAAACTGATGCATGTGCACAAAAAAAAACATTCCTGCGCGCCTTCTTCTTCTCGCTGCTTCTGCTCTTGTTTACATGTAAATCTCGGGGGGGACGAGAGGGACATGTCATCCCATCAAAAAAAAACTCACACAATCATTTAAAATGCATTTAGAAACAGTTGAGTTCCCCCTCCCCTTCCTCACAGTGGTTTGCCCCACTGCCTGCTTTCCCAGCTCATCTTCAACTCAGGTAATGTTGAATTTTAGTAAGTAGGGTATTTTTTTCACCTTAAATAAAGCGATTCTCTTCAATGTAGTTAATGCAGACTCATTCATAATTTAGTTGCGACAAAAACTTAATTATTTTAATTAATTAATTAAAATTACTTATCTTGTTAACTTTTGCTTGTTTACAATAGCTTATTGCAAAGTGCACTGCAACTAACACGCCAAAAACATTTCTCATGCATAGTTTCATTTGTGACGACTTGGCATAATGTTAACTTAACATTTAATCACCACAATTAGCATATTGTTTAGATGTGTGATTGCTAAACGAGCACTGTGCTATGTCCAACTTAACCCACTGTATTTTTTGTATAATCAATTTCTATTCTGTTTTTAAGTGACTCAATTAATTTGAAATTAAAATGCAAAAAAATATGTAATTCCTTGTTATTATTGTTGATTATTTTTATGATCGTTTTGCATTATTTATGTAAAGCACTTTGACCTACCATTGTGTATAACATGTGCTACAGTACAAATACACTTGTCTTTCAGTGTCATGCATTAGATAAAATGACAGAGAAAAGGAAAATGGACATAAGATCATTTTTCAGTGCACCTAAACACCAAGTACAAAAGGTTCACATATTAAGGCAATTTGGCTTTAAGAATGAGTGCTTATGAAAATACTAATGTCACAATATCAATCACAGACAAAGGAGAAAGACATTATTTAGGGACAGGCAGAGCAGGGTTAATCAGATGTACAGTGTCAGGTAAGGGTGTTGTGCTTTTATTGAAGGGATAATGACAATTCTTTTGGAGGGTGAACATGTTGTGGCTGTTTAGCAGATGAACCTCACAGGCTCACCAATTTATGATATGATCTGTCAGTTTAACAAGTGTAATGTAAACAAGTTAGTTATTATAAGTATGGAAAATGTCTTTTCCTGCATTTGTTCTGCTTCAGGAGTCAGTCTATTGACTGTAAACAACAAAACAAACAATGCAATAAATAGTTTTGAAGAAATATTTGCTTTGTCATTGAACCTAAGAAAAACTTAATGATGTAGTCTCCATGTTATAAAAATAATGATAGAACCATTTTAACTGTGGGACATATCTTTATAAGTACAATTTGACTGTATTATTTGTGTCCCCTTCAAAAAATTGCTCATGAGAAATCAAATTTACACCCATGTGCACGCCGATAAAATGTGTCGTTCATGCACTGTGAAAGCGGAGTAAAGGCCTTTTCTGTTACTTTTGTGACACGAGATGTCCACACGCAGCAAGTTTTGCAAGTTGACAAAACTGAAGCTTATAACATGCTGATGATCTTATTTTAAATAAGCATGGTTATGAAGCAAAAAGGAGGCATAGAGTCAGGGAGGGAAGACTTAATAACATTAGTTCTCAGCCTTGAGTCGGGTCTAAGATGAACAGATAATTCTATAAAACATACACTTTTATATTCTATAGAATTGCCATAATTAATATTCATGCAAAATATTTCTTAAATGAGCATATCACTCCAGTTTTGTCTTCACATTTTTTCCTGTTACATTTAGGATTGTTTTTTGTTATTTATTTAGAATAATCATTAAATAATATTAATAATATTATTAATATTATTATAGTGAGGGGCGTATATGGGGTTATTTGCCCAGGAAGCCATTTAAGCTAGAACCGCCACTAGTTGTATGAAGGTATTACTAAGTTTTTAGGCAATAATGTATTTATAATTATTAATTATAATTTAGGCAACTTTAAAGGTGTAATATGAATAAGGTGTAATATATATGAAGTTGGTATAAAACAAAACAAGAATATGAGCCAGATGGTGATATGACGGTGAGGCATTAGGTGTTGAAAAAATTGTGCACAGTATCGTGAGAGCTAACTCGACTTCCTCTGATGTGGGAGTTTTTTTTTTCTTTTCCTGTCTTTGTTTCAGACTTTTTTACAGGTTTTGTATTTATCTGTTTTGAAAGCAGCACCATGAAGATTCTTCAATTTCAACTCTGTGAGTTTATTACATCATGTTCACATGTGTTTTGTCTTATGCTGTATTGTTTGTTAGCCTCACATTTGTTTTATATTGCGAAATCTTAATTATAATGCATGTTTCATGTCTTCAAGATGTAATAGTCTGCTGTCAAGCTGCGGTGTCAGATCTAATAACTGATCTGGGATCAAATGTGACCATAAACTGTGATCTTAATGAAAAGAATGTTTATTGGATTTTACTGAAAACTCCAAACCCTCCAACAGTGATTCTACGATCACTTTCACCACCAGCATCACCTTCTTACTTTAATAGATCATTGAGAAGTAAATATTCAGTGCAGTTTAAACATCGTTTGGTTATTAATAACGTCACTGCTGATGAATTAGGAGTTTATTACTGTATGACTACAAAAAAATTCAGCAGCAGCACCAGAATCTACATCACAGGTGAGTGAAGTTGGTCATTTAGTGATCATCACATGTTGACTTGTTACTATGTGTGGCGTTTATTATCATTATTTTATGTTGAGCAAAATCACAGCTATTATACCTTATACACATTATAGACTTTATTTTTCAGAACCAACTCAGTCAAGTGAGTGTCACAATCAGACAGAGTGGACTCAGCAGTATTCTAATTGTACTGAGCAGAATCAGACAAAATGGCAAACATTTTTCTTCATATCTGGTGTGATGAATGGGCTTCTGATAGTACTGGTGGTCGGTGAGTTTTTTGCTCTGTAAAAGTATCACCATGTTCTTTTTTTAAGTTCTTTTTTTTTATTAATTTCAAACTGTATTATTGTTATTTTGCCATTATTGTAACATATATATTAAAATAAATATCTATTTCAGGACTGGTAAAGTGTTTTGTTGTTGAAAACAGAAGTTCAGAAGAACGATCACAATTCAAGACTGATCTACCACAGATGCAAATCATAGAACAACATCAGGACCCAGATCAATTACAGGTAAAATATAGAGAATACTGTAATATTAATTTTAGTTCACATTTGTTCAACTCCAGCTGAAAATGTTAATATTGATCTTTCAGTATGCCACAATGGACTTTTCCAAGTTTCGTAAAAAAATCCGCTCCAGTGAAATCACCACCACCTACGCTGCTCTACAGGTGGCAAAATCATGAATGCAAAAGTAGGACTGATCTCATGTTATTTGTTCACTTTCTCTTGATGTACATCTTAGCTCTAACTTTTCTGACAACAAACTGCTAAGCACTCCAAACATTAACAAGTCGAACATTATTTAGATATTTTCCTCACTCACTTACTCATTACCTTCGGCTTAGTCTTTGATTTATCAGGGGTCGTCACAGCAGAATAAACCGCCAAGTTTTCCGGCATATGTTTTACGCAGTGGATGCCTTTCCAGTCGCAACCCAACACTGGGAAACATCCATACACTCTGGCATGCACACACACATTCATTCACTACAGCCAGTTTAGTTTATTCAATCCACCTATAGCACATGTCTTTGGACTGTGGGGGAAACAAGCATCCGGAGGAAACCCACACAAACACGGGGAGAACATGCAAACTTTACAGCCTTGCTGTGAGGCGATATTACTAACCACTGAGCTACCCGCATATTTTAAAGAAATACAATCATATTTTGGAGTCTGTGGCACCAAAAGTACTTTTTGTTTACATTTTTTTATTATAGTTCTTGTTTTTGCTACTCTTTTTAGAAATATGCTATTAAATTATTGGTTTAAGCAATATTCCTTTTAAACATTTTCTGTTTTGATAAAAAAATTGTTTGTTAGAAATTTGCGCATGAATCTTCAGATTTTTTAAATCTGGTTGTTTTCTACCAGGTATGCTGTTAAACTTATATGAGGGAGAATCAGAGATATTTTGCTTCTTTGTTTTGTTTAATGCCTAAATGAATTAAATTGTATATGAGCATTGGTTAAATGACCATACTGATGTTTTTAGTCGCAAAACAATAATACAATTTTCTAATTCTTTAGTTGCCTTTGTATTTAAGTTTTGCCAGCAAGAGCTAGCTGCACAAGTAAATAAATGGCATAAAGCTTTCTAGATGGATATCCTTCATTATCTGTAAATATTACTTTTTACTCAAGTATTATGTCTAAAATTTAAGTACAACTTTTATGCTTTAGGAGAAATTGATTTAGTAGAAATCTCATTATGGATCTCAAAACAATAAGTATTTTACATTAATAAATATGTAAAACAATATTCAAAAACCAAAAGTCTTTTAGTTCTGTATGTTCTTCCAAAGTTTCAGAGGATACAGTATAGTAACAAATACACAAACTGATAAAAATGTATGTCATTGATGCAAATGATGCGAGTTGATGTTCATAAATGAGAAAAAGTCACAAATCATGAGTTAACTGGTAAAGTTTAAAAAAAACTAAAATAATTCATATTTATTAATTTATTTTCTTTTCAGCTTTATTAATCTGGGGTCGCCACAGCGGATGAATGGCCAACTTGGTTGTCTGGAATGAATGCGCATGCTCGAGTGACGTCACTGCTACGCTAAACGCTGCTACGCTAAACGGACTGTGTTTGGAGCTCTCTGTTGCATAGATTCGCAATTTGCATTTTTATTATCAAATACCTCCACTTTCACTAAATACTACTTAGGGGAACAATCCCTAAATACATTTTTTACAACATTTAGCACTTTATACAAATAAATCTACTTTAAAAACGTTCTGTCCCTCGAGCATCCGCCTGTTGTTTGTAGCTTTGGCCTGCTAGCATCGCTAGTCAGCTAAAGCTACCGACTGCTTTCATTCCCTAATTTTCTCACTTACTGGCTTTGCTCGTTTACCCTGTACGATGTCGCTTGTGTCTCTGTCCTTGTGTGCAGGAGAGACATCGATGGAGGCGCTGGACATGGAGCTGGGACGGCTGGATGAACGCATCCGCCTTCTGCAGGTGAGACGGACTGAACTCACAACGCAGCGAGCTTTGCTCGCTGTGTCCCGTGTGCCAGTCCGCTCATCTGAGGTAAGTGCACAATACAGCCGCGACACTCCGTCCACTTCAACCCCACGTGTTTCTCTGTCCAGGCCCAGCGCACCTAGGACGCGGTGTGCCCAGGGGTCGTTCACGCCGACACCCGGCTACCACGGCCCCTGGGTGCAGCCGCGTAGGGTGCTCAGGAAGCCCCGCGGCAGAGAGTCTCCTCCTCCCGTGTTCGAGATCTCCACGGAGAACCGCTTCGCCTCTCTCCGCGAGACGGGTCACGATGTGGCTATCATCGGTGACTCCATCGTCCGCCACGTCCGTCCTGCCTCCACTTCAGGTAATAAAGTACGCACATTTTGCTTTCCTGGTGCTCGCGTTAAGAATATTTCTACACAGATTCCGAGTATCCTGAGCGCTGGCGAGAGCCTCGGTGCCGTTGTCCTCCACGTGGGGACGAACGACACCGGGCTTCGCCAGTCGGAGATCCTGAAGAGGGACTTCAGGAGCCTGATCGAGACGGTTCGACGCACCTCGCCCGCCACGCAGATCATCGTTTCTGGACCGCTTCCTACTTACCGCCGAGGAAATGAAAGGTTCAGTAGACTTTTTGCTCTGAATGAATGGCTATTAACATGGTGTAATGAACAGAAATTGCTCTTTGCTAATAACTGGAATCTTTTCTGGGAGCGTCCTAGGCTCTTCCGCGCTGACGGGCTGCATCCTAGTCGAGCTGGAGCTGAACTGCTGACGGACAACATCTCTAAGATGCTTCGTTCTGTCTGACTAGTAAGTAAAAATTCACAAAATTCACATTCTACCCATATAGACTCCTGTTCGTCCAACTTAAATTATAGTAATACATGCCTAGCGTACCCAATAGAGACTGTGTCTGTTCCTCGTGTTATTAGATCAACAATTAAACGTACTGTGTGCTTTAGAAAAAATCTATTAAGAATAAAAGCTGAAAATCCAATAAAAAGTGATAATACAAACTTCGTAAGGCTTGGTCTCCTAAACATCAGGTCACTAGCACCTAAAACACTTATCATAAATGAAATAATAACAGATAACAATCTTAATGCACTCTGTCTCACTGAAACCTGGCTGAAACAAAATGACTATATTAGCTTAAATGAAGCTACTCCTCCAGGATTCTCATATAAGCATGAGGCTCGTCAAACTGGTCGTGGTGGTGGAGTTGCATCAATCTTTAGTGATATTCTTAATGTTAGTCAGAGAAAGAGACTTATGTTTAACTCTTTTGAAGTATTAGCTCTTAATGTTATGCTACCAGATATTATGCAAAAACCTACAATATCTCTTGCTATAATCACCATATATAGACCCCCAGGACCCTATGTCAATTTTCTAAAAGAGTTTTCTGATTTTATTTCTGACTTACTAGTTAAAACTGATAAAATACTAATTGTAGGAGACTTTAACATCCATGTAGATGACTCCAATGATACACTAGGGCTCGCCTTTATGGATCTACTACATTCACTTGGGATAAAACAAAATGCGGTTGGTCCAACCCATCGCTTAAAGCATACATTAGATCTAATATTGTCTTACGGAATTGAGGTCTTTGATGTAGACATTATACCACAAAGTGATGATATTACAGACCACTACCTCTTGCTATATAAGCTGCGTTCACCTGAAATTATCAGATCTGCACCAATATACCGCCCTGGTAGGACTATCGTTCCATCCACTAAGGATGAATTCATAAATAACTTACCTGATCTTTCTTTAATTCGAAATACACCCGCAAACGTAAATGACCTTGATGTAGTAACCAGCAGTATGGATGCCATCTTCACTAGCACACTAAATACGGTGGCACCCATTAAATTAAAAAAGGCTAGAGAGAACAAAACTACACCATGGTACAATAGTCTTACTCGCGCTCTCAAAACAGCAACCCGTGCCCTGGAACGTAAATGGAAAAAAACAAACTTAGAGGTTTTTAGAATTGCGTACAAAGACAGTATGTCCAGCTATAGGAGGGCTCTTAAATCTGCCAGGGCTGAGCACCTCCGCAAACTGATTGAAAATAATCATAACAATCCTAGATTTTTATTTAGCACCATTGCTAAATTAACAAATAATCAGTCATCCTTGGAACAAAATGTCCCACCGCATATTAGTAGTGATGACTTCATGAATTTTTTCAGTGATAAGATAGAAGACTTTAGACAGAAAATAGAAGATGTTAAACTTTCTGCACCGCCTTATACTCCAGATCCAGTGAACATTCCACTGAATCATAATAACCTACAATGCTTCAAAATCATAGAACAGGAAGAGCTAGATAAAGTTATAAATAGTTCCAAACCAGCTACATGTATGTTAGATCCAATTCCAACAAAATTACTAAAAGAATTGCTACCTGTTATAGGAGAACCTCTCCTTAACATTATCAACTCTTCTTTAGCTTTAGGCCATGTTCCAAATCCTTACAAGCTAGCTGTTATTAAACCTATTATTAAGAAACCACAACTGGACCCCAGCAACCTAGCTAATTATAGGCCTATTTCAAATCTTCCGTTTATGTCTAAAATACTAGAAAAAGTTATTTCTACCCAATTATGCTCCTTTCTGCAGATGAACAATATTTTTGAAGTGTTTCAGTCAGGTTTCAGGCCTCATCACAGCACAGAAACCGCATTAGTGAAAATAACCAACGATTTACTCTTAGCTGCTGACCAAGGGTGCATCTCACTATTAGTTCTACTAGATCTTAGCGCCGCTTTTGACACCATTGATCACAATATTCTCATAGACCGCTTATATTCTACAGGTGTCCAAGAACAGGCTCTTCAATGGTTTAGGTCATACTTAGCTGATCGTTACCAGTTTGTGAATATTAATGGACAACTTTCACAAGTAAGACTGGTAAAGTACGGGGTCCCTCAAGGATCAGTTTTAGGCTCTTTGCTGTTTACAATATACATGCTTCCCCTGGGGGACATTATTAGAAAACATGGGATCAGTTTTCACTGCTATGCAGATGATACTCAATTATATATTTCAACTAAACCTGATGAGATGTCTAAACTGTCTAAGCTAACTGAGTGTATTAAAGATGTTAAAGACTGGATGACCAACAATTTTCTTCTCTTAAACTCAGACAAAACAGAATTATTACTTATTGGGCCTAAATCCTGTACACAGCAGTTCTCACAACTCGACCTGCAATTAGAGGGATACAAAGTTAGCGTTAGCTCTACTATAAAAGATCTGGGTGTCATATTAGACAGCAATTTAACCTTTAAAAATCATATATCCCATGTCACAAAAACTGCCTTCTTTCATTTAAGAAATATTGCTAAATTGCGAAATATGCTATCCATCTCAGATGCAGAAAAGCTAGTTCATGCTTTCATGACTTCTAGGCTGGATTACTGTAATGCTCTGTTTGCTGGTTGCCCAGCATCCTCTATTAACAAACTTCAGCTAGTACAAAATGCAGCTGCCAGAGTTCTTACCAGGTCTAGAAAATATGATCATATCACCCCAATTTTATCCTCCTTACACTGGCTGCCTGTTAAGTTTCGTATTGAATTTAAAATATTGCTTCTTACCTATAAAGCCTTAAATAACCTAGCTCCTGTTTATCTAACCAACCTCTTGTCTCGCTACAATCCAACCCGCTCTTTAAGATCTCAAAACTCAGGGCTTCTTGTAGTACCTAGAATAGCTAAATCGAGTAAAGGAGGTCGAGCCTTCTCATTTATGGCCCCTAAACTCTGGAATAGCCTTCCTGATAATGTCCGAGGCTCAGACACACTCTCACTCTTCAAAAGTAGATTAAAGACCTATCTTTTTAGCAAAGCATACACTTAGTGCATTACATAGCGGTGTGACGCATGATGTGCCCCACACACGATTTTGCTTCTTGTTTATATACACTATGAACAGCAGCTACGCTAATTATTCTCCTTATTCTGTATTTCCACATGGGGGTACTCATCTCGAGGCCCTCAGACTATGCAGTGCCACTGATGCGATCCAAGACCAGCGACGAGACGATTCCAAGGCTCCCGGACCAGGCCGTATCCTAAGCTGCTGCTGTGGTGGTCATGATGGAGAGCATAAGACTGATTCCTCTGATGCTCCAAGGACAGACGTGTCTTCGCGGAGGTCCAGCTACTGCGCCTAGACTGCAGCTCTGCACAAGACGTTTGGCCATAGGAGAAATGGTCGTGCCCAACTGAGCCTGGTTTCTCTCGAGGTTTTTTAAATTCTTCACTTTCGCCAATTGGTGAAGTTTTTTCCTCGCCCCTGTCGCCACTGGCTTGCATGGTTCGGGATCTGTAGAGCTGCG
>CAIGQZ010001368.1:0-16193 GCA_903798205.1 Danio tinwini | reverse complement strand
TACAACCAAAAAAAAAAAACCATCTTGTGCAACTGTAGTTTTCCTACCTATACTGTTAATTGCATTTAGAATATTGCATGTATTATGTGCATTAATAATACATTTAGTTAGTGCATTTTTTTTAGACAAAGCAACAAAAACTCATAAATTATATAATATAAATAAATAAAATATCAGCAGCAATAAATAATACATAAAATAATAAACACTTAATGACCTTAAGTAGTTAAGTAGTAGTAAGATTACATCTGTCTCAGGTAGTGGGTGTAGCTAACATACTTAACCACGCCCCTCCAACTGTCAGTTTTGACAGCAAACAGAAATGGGGGAGCAGGAGTTTGCTAGGTTGTTATAACTCTCCTTAAACTTTTTTTCTAATCTTTCTCAATGAAATGCCTTCTAAATGAAATGCCTACTTGAAGTGCCACCAATCAGCTTACAATAGAAAAAACAAGCCACGAACACTGTTTTCTCATTTAAAGGGGTGGTCTAGAGTGTATTTTTAAGGCTTGGTTGTGTTTTTAACATGTACAGCAATGTGTTCATGCTTCACTTGTAGAAAATCAAGTTGTTATTTTTTTTCATATAACCCACTTTGATAATATACAGCTACTTAGCTAACATGAAAACGACTGTCATATTTCCTAGTTTCTCTGAAAGGCCCGCCCTCAAGAGGCTTGGATTTGTCAGTTATCATAATGTGCTGTGATTCACGGATCTGCTCCACATCACCAGGAAAAGTCTCTGACATAATATTACATTTTTTCTAAGTTTGCTATGTGCGAATGTATTGTTCTGTTCCAGTTATTATATTTAACTTAGCTTTGCAGGAAAAATACATTACCTTGATTGTTTACTGTATGCTTTATGTGGGTTTGTTAACTCCAGCAGCAAATTTTGATTTAGTTTTAGTATTTTGACCAAAAAATGCAATTTAGTCTTAGTCATATTGTAGTTAACTTAACGTCCTGGTATTTTGGTCAATTCAGCAATAAGGATATTAACTAACCCTACAATCAATATACTGTCCAAAACATTCACGTGTGAGAATGATTCACAAATGTACACAGAGGTTTGTTCACATTATTAAACAAAAACAAAAAAAGCTCTCTGATCTAATGAATGAACAGTGCTTTTTTTTTTTTTACTACATTGTAGTCTCACCTTTCTTTGGCAATTATATTGCATGTTGATTTTGTCACTGTTAGTATCCAATCATATCCACATCATTCCTTCTTTGTCATCCAAAAATATTTTCGTCGTTATTAACACTACTGTAGTCAGTGCAATCTGGAGCTTCAGTCATTTTCTATGGCCTAAGGAAATGTGAAGAACTGTCTTCAGTAAACTATCAACTTTATTCTTTGGCACTTTTACACTGCATGGTATGTCACGGATTGGTTCAGCTAAATTTTAGGATCCACTGCATTCTCTACCTAGTACCTTCTAAGATTCATAGAGTCATATCATCACCAAAATGTGATGCATACACACTGCAGATAAACTCATGATTGTGGGTTGGTTTGTGTCTCACACTTGTTTATGCCACATTTACATCACGGTAGTAGAAGTGGCTCAAAATGCAATGACAATAGCACCCACTTTAAGCAGTGCTAATCTTCTGGAAAAACGCCTTTTGACTTTGAAGTTTGCGAGAAAGGTTGCGAGAACAAAAAAACAAGAATCAACTTAAGGAATTTAAGGCTAGCATTAGGTATTTTCCCCTCATATAAGTGTTTCCTTATCCATTGCTACTAAATTACTAGCCATTTCCCCTAACAAATGTAAGGGACCAAAACAGCTCCCTTAAATGAGCAAGTGACACTCAAAATACATGTATTCTCACACAAATAAAAATGTTTTAGATAAGACTTGCAGGGTTGTAAAAGAAACCTAACATTTAATAAAACTATTTAAGGAACAAACTAATATGCACGTCTGCACAGGAGTGCATCCATAGGAAATTGCAGTTTTTGTGCAGCTTCAAAAAGCTCTACGTGATTGCAGATGAGTTTTATGGCCCGTTTCCACTGAGTTGTACGGTACGGTACGCTTTTATGGCCGTTTCCACTGTTAAAAGGTACCTAAAGGCAAACTGTACCATACCACTTTTTGGGTACCCTTTGCAAAGGTTATCTAGCATGGCAAAAGGGTACCAAAAGCCAGAGCTAGACGTGCAGCTGAACGCTATTGGTTTACAGAGAAGTGTCATTCGCGCATACATAAGCAGAAGAATACCGCCATTTTTAAAATACACAGCCAAGATATTACACCGTAATTATATCGGTCACCAGCGAGATACAACCACTAGAGATCGCTGGTACATACATTCAAAAGGACTACAAATCTGATGGTATCCGCTATGTACAGCAAGACCCGCTGGCAACGGGGCTCTGTTGCAACCCTGTAACAATATTATGCTGGCATTACTTGTACTCCTGTCTCCAGGATTTTAGTCCTCCAGTTTACAAAATGGCTGCCTCCAGTCCTCCAGCTAACAAGATGGCAGCCTCCAGTCCTCCAGCTAACAAGATGGCCACCTCCAGTCCTCCAGCTCACGAAATGGCTGCCTCCAGTCTGCCAGTACACAAAATGGCCGCCTCTAGTCCTCCAGCTCACAAGATGGCCGCCTTCAGTCTGCCAACTCACAAGATGGCCGTCTCCAGTCCTCCAGCTCACAAGATGGCCGCCTCCACTCCACCAACTCACAAAGTGGCCACAACCAGCCCTCCAGCTCACGCATGGGTAAGCGCCAATCTGCCAATAGCTCACAAGATGGCTTCCTGTTCCGAGTCTGTTTCTGTTATAGTAACAGTCCAAGTCCCTGTTCTTGAAATACCATCACCTGAGCCACCAGAATGGCCACCACTACCTGAGTTGCCAGAGCTGCTGCCACCACTAGAGCTATTACTGCCAGAGCTGCCACCGCCACCTCCAGAACTGCCAGATCCTCCAGAGTTGCCAGATCCTCAGTCAATGCCTGATCATCCAGAGTTGCCAGATCCTCAGTCACTGCCTAATCCTCTTGAATTCACAGAATGGCCGCCACCGCCTGAGCTTTCCGATTGGCCACCGCTTGAGCTTCCCGAATGGATGCCGCCTGAGCTTCCCGAATGGCCGCCGCCTGAGCCTCCTGAATGGTTGCCAGAGCCATGTGACCTCCCAGAGTCACTAGAGCCATTTGACTTGCCAGAATCTAAGCCTCCTGACCCACTGGGGTTTAAAGAACTGCCAGTGCATCCTGAACCTAAGCCCCCTGACCCACTGGGGTTTAAAGAACTGCCAGTGCTTCCTGAGCCTAAGCCTCCTGACCCACTGGAGTTATATGAACTGCCAGTACCTCTTGAAACAAAGCCTCCTGACCCACTGGGGTTGAAAGAACTGCCAGTGCCTCCTGAACCTAAACCTGCAGGCCCTCCGCAGCTCCACGCTCCAGGCCCTCTGCAGCTGCACACTCCAGGTAGACCTCCACTGCATGGTCCTGGCCCTCCATCCCTCCCCCTGTACCGCCTCCGCTCCACCTCCCGCCTGAACTGTGTTAGGTGCATCTGGAATCCACTCCTTAGAGGGGGGGGCTCTGTCACGGTCACCAGCGAGATACAACCACTAGTGATCGCTGGTACACACATACACACATTCATAAGGACTACAAATCTGCTGGTAAATGGACTACATATTCAGTCATGCTACACACACACACACACACACACACACCTGATGCAAGTCACCACTGATTGGTAACCCACAGCTGAAGCCACTCAAGGACTGATTAATTGCACTACATAAGGAGCACAAACACTAACACTATTGCTGAGTCTTGTTATCTGTTTTCAGTGACACCACAATGCGTTTTCCTTTGTCTAGTTTGCCTGGTTTTGATCTTTGCCACGTCTGTCTGTTTATCCTGTCTGCTGCCTGTCTTTGACCATTTGCCTGCTATTGACTACGACTCTGGATTGCCCTTATATATCTGTTTGCTCCTGTGTTGATCATTGCTTGCCTGACCATCCTGCTAATAAACCTGCATGTGGTTCCGCACCCCTGTTGTCAGTGTTACATCCCTTGGTTACAGTAATACTATAGGCATATAATAACGAGCCACGGTTGACCTGAGCTCAAACAAACATATTATAAACTGGGAATGGCAGAATTACTTTCTAACAAGAGGTTACATGTGCTGGTGAAGATTACAGACACAGATGAGAGGTTTGCTCTGACTGTGGGCTATGTTGCGTGTTGTTTTTGAATCCAAATAAGGACTAAATGTATGCTGTGTGTAGCTTTTCTGTAATTGGTAACATATCGAAGACTGTAAGGGCCTGTATGTGTTTATATATGTTGCATTTATTTATTTATTTTATCGAATTGCAGACGCTACAGTAGGCTATTTCGCACTGTCATTGATCTGCAGTTATAATCATATCATGTCCATAGAAAAGTAATAAACATTTATACACAAGTATTTATGTGAATAAAGCATCTGTTTTTTGAGAAGTGCTTCTCGTAAGATATGTGAACGACCCGTACAGCTTTACTTTGCATGAGATTTTACTTTGAGCGAGAATGACGTCGACTTAAACTTAGTCGTACACCACGTCCACCAAAAGAGTCCCCTTGGTATCCTTTAGGCAGTGAAAACGCAAGCCTGATAAAGGTGACCCATACAGTCAGTGGAATCGGGCAATTATACAGTAGGTCCTCCATTTATAATGTCAAGATCGACTCAATAAAGGAATGCCTCAACTCGCTTATGGAAAGAAAACGGCACAAATAATGTGTATTGCGAAGTTATTACAAGACAACCATTTATGGTTCGATCTGTTTTACTATAGCAACCGTGTCACCGCATGTTGCCAGAAACTACAGAGGAACGCTTTAAAAAGGCACTAAGGTTAAGGTGACAGTTAAAAAGTTTGTTGCAACGCTCTTAATGAAATCCCTTATCTCAGGGATTTTTTCCAACCTTAGGTTAAATTATTTAAGGACTTTCATGCAACCGGGCACTTATCTTTGTTAAACTTGTGGGTCTCACCTTGAGTCCTAAATGTAATTGCCCTACAGCTCAGTCCAAATATTGTGATTAAATTAACATTTCTTGGACCTCTGCTTTACATGGACAATATAAAATACATTTATAAAAACTTAACCACAATCACCCTATAATACTAGATTGTAATGTGAAATGCGTTGGAAGTGTTTGTAAAAAGGCTACTGTGATAGTCAAACTTTTTTTTGTAAAAATCCCAGAGTTTAGTCAATGATGATAAGAACTAACTATGATGTCTGCGGCCTATGAGACCTACAGGATTTAGACTTAACTCATTCATTGAATAAGGAAATAATTTGAAGCTTGACTATTTCTCAGATTCAGAAAACTTCTGGAATTGTAAGGCCTTAAGACATGATAAAATAAAAATAGGAAACTCCAGCAACACTTGTAATAACAGAGAAAACTTGAACAAAATCTCCTTTATTAAAAGTGTTGCTGGAGTTCCCTATATTTGCATTTAGTCCACACACCTTGTATACCTTAAAATATCTTTAAAAAAATTTGTGAAGAGTGCCATTAGCTGCCAATACATTATCATTAATAGCAGACAGCAATGGGCAGTTGGCCTGATTACTGGACGTCCTATTAGTAGCAGACTCATGTGCAGGTTTACGGGGCGCAGCATCTTGACTATTCACCTGAAATAAAGAATAGAATTATGGTATCATTACAGAAGATTCAAATAAGTACATAAACATGTTAAACTGCACAAGAGCTTAAATAAATCATATCTTAAAAAACAATAAAAACTACACTATCACACAGAAAGCTCAAGCAGATGCCCTTTTATTGGGAGACAGAGATTTGGTGCATATAATATCTCACCTCAACATCTCGTCCTGCTGTCCGGGCAATCATATAAAAATATGTACTTTTAAATATTTAAAAGATTCTTTTTGCAACACATTTTCATTTTGACAACAAAATTAATTTTGTTAAACCAGCTATAAGTATGACTTGCCATTCTGTCGAGATGAATTATGATGCCCACGACCCAAGATCACAGCAACAACAACAGCAGCAGCACCAACAACAGCAACAGTGAGCAGCACATAGAAAATAACAGCAGGGTTTTCTTCTGAATCTAGATCAGGTGAACACAGACAGACAGTCATTATTACTACAGAATGACGACCACGTTTCAGCAGTAACAAATGACAACTTTATGTATTTTTTTAACATTATCAATGGAAGAAGTTGTAAAATCACATACTGTATATAACAACAATAACATGCATGTGAAGGTGATGGATATTATTTTCAAATCTTACTTTTCTGTCTTTATGGGTTGATTGAAAACAAAATAGTTTTTCAATATTTCTCAAGCAAAAGTACACAGAGTGGCTAAACAATACTCACTGGTGACATTAACACTGCAGCTCCTGATGATGCTGAAGCTGCTGCTGTTGATCATCAGCTTATATTCTCCAGAGTCTGTGCTTCTGCTGTTTGTGATGCTCAGAGATCCATTTTCATTTTTCAGTCTATCACTGAATCTCTCTCTACACTGAGCATTTGTGCAGATCTGACTCTGACCTCCAGTGAGTTGAGCAATGAAAATGTCATTGAAATACCAGGTCATCACATTATTTGCGTTTCTAAACAAATCAGGACATAACGTGGCAGATTGTCCCTCCTTCACTGACGAACTCTTCATTTCAGAAGTATCAGCAGCAAAACTGAAGTTTTAATCATGTTTTCTTTGGTGGTGCTGCTGTCGCTGATGATCCACAGTTGATAATCTCCAGTGTCGTCTGTGCTTCTGATGTTCATGATGGTCAGAGATCCAGTCTGATGATCCAGCTTCAGTCTCTCTCTGAATCTCTCAGTTCCTTTATTACACCGAACATCTGTGCAGCTCCTACTCAGATTTCCATTTATCTGAGCAATTTATCTGAGCAGATTTCCATTTATCTGAGCAGTTCAGATTTTTACTTGCCCTGCATTTTCACTGGCCCCACCAAAAATATATATATATATATATTTGGTGCGCACTCGAATGAGATTTGCTACATTCACACATGTCCAAACGAACCGCACCAAGAGGGAAAACGAACTCTAGTGCGATTCACCCGAACTAAATAAGGCAGGTGTGAAAGCACCCCAAAAAAAGCATACCTCCTTGAAGAGGTGGTCTCGGTACGCTTTAAAACGAACCCTGGAGCGAATGGTTGGTGGTGGGAACATGATCCAAACTTAAACAGACCCAACCGCAAAAAGTACTGCACCTTTTTGGACTAATCCAGCTGTTGTAGGCCGATGCACTGTGGATTATGGAATGTGGAGGAAAATATTTTTTGACATCGCTTTACCAACAGAGAGAGAGGGGGGGGGGGGACATTACCTAATGGATCGTTGGTAATATTTCCGGAAGATGACCATGTTGCAGTTTAGCTAAATTAATTTACGCCTTCTCCTGAAGTGACATGCGATGCGCCTTCGCCATTTGGAACGCCGCTCTTAAAACATTGTTTTTCAGTCGCAGCCACACTTCTTTCTCGAATTCTATAGTTTGTCTAAAGTGATGTACAAACTACATAGTACACTATGAGCAGGGATACAATCAGCCAGAGCAGTCGTAGCTCCATAGTCAAAAGCGACATTTTGTGTCTGCCGGTTTGTTTACTTGCAGGAGTTCCATTTTCCCGCACATGAATTCTGACCAATCGATAAGCAGTTTAGGAAATATGTTCAACACCATCTGACCAATTAGTGATGTGGGTTTTGTCACATGAATGCATTTTGGTTCTTTTCAACTGGTTCAGACCAAAGCAATCAGTGTGGTGTGAAAACAACCCAAAGACGGCAGAAAATGCTACAATGTATTATTTGTTGCCCTTGGTCCGGACCAAATGAACCGAACTACAGATGTGAAAGCACCCTAAAAGCGATTGAACTTAATTTGCTCACTAAAAAAGAAACCACAGTATTAACATAGTAATAGCAAAAAAATCATAATTAAAATTACTACAGCAAGAAATTGTTTGTGAAATTTATCATGCATTAATGTGTTCTGGAATGTTTTAAATATAGGCAGCCTTTTTTTTTAGCAACATTTAAAAGTATTAAAGTATGCATTTTGATGGTGATGACATTGCCATTGCATAGGCATGAGTGTTTATTTGGTTCTAAAAACATTGACTTCTGCAGAAAAAACATTTATAGGTACTGCACATGATCAGTATTCTAATTTTAAGGAACCCTTTTTTACCATGTTAAAGCTACTGAGCACAGTATAATTGTGATATGCTTAAGCTAATTATATAAGTTAAAAATCTTCAACTCCACACATTTTTTTTTTGTGGGGGGAAAAAAGATTGCATTGTAAATAAAATTTTTTTTGTGAAAAAAAATTTGAAATTTTATTTAAAAGGCCATATCACCTAGCCCAGCTGTTATTATTTGTGAAAACATTCACAGATCGGTTTTGGCCAGTAAACCCTTCCCAGACAGATGCACAGCACTTTAATCATTTGTAGTTCTCTGTTTTGGTAAAGCATTATTTGCTCTCTTGGTTATGCATATTTATAGGGGAAACTTTTTTTTGTCATTTTGAAAGATACAGTTAATATAAACATGTTAAAATCTTTCTCTTAGGTCATCATGTGCTAGCCTGTTGTTCGCATAAACACATTAATGGCTGAGTTATGCAAAAAACGTTACTTCTGTTACTGTTTTGCTTAGCAAATACTGCACAGCATCCATAGTGTTGCTATTTATTATTATTACATTTTTTATACAATCAATCAAATAAAAGATCTGGTTAGGTAAACCATGTGCATGATTTTGTCAGGGAGTCGCACCCTTGTCTGCTGCAGAAAAGCAGATATGATACATGGCATGTTGTCAAGAAAACCCAAAATACCAAATTTCGGGGGACACCGTTATCTGAATTCACAAATCATAGAGAACAGAATTTGGTATTATAGATGTGGCTACTGCAACTAACTGTGCATTTATATGGGGAAAAAATCTTATGTGCAAACGATGTGCTGTTTTACTATCATTAAATACGTTGTATTAGAAAACACTTTCATTTGTACGTTTTCGTTTGTACATTTTTAAAAATTGAAAATAAAGTGAATCTCCAGCAAGGGTGTGTCCGGCTGCACTGTTTTGACCACAGTCAAGTGAGCCGCCATATGAGAACAACCGGTCAAACTAGCCGCCTCCTGTATTTTAATGCACCTCTGTTTAAGGTATTACGGTACAGAAGCTAGGGCAGCCAAAAACCTCACAAAGACATATATTTCAGCTGTCATTGGCTAAATGTGTCTGGTAAAAAGAAAAAAATTATAATTTAAAATCAAAAATGTACTTTTTAAAATAAATATGAAAATATATAACATTGAAATATATTTTATTGCAGCGTTTTGAAGTTTTGCAAGAGTCTGCCAAAATAATTTAACTGATCGAATACATGCTTTTTTTTCGCTGATATTAATAATTTTTAATGAGTTGACATGACAATTATGTTGACATGACAATCCTTTTCTACTGCTGTTATTAAATTTCTTCAGAGTTGACATGAAATATTTAATAAATTCTAATTTAGGATGACCCTAACTCTTTACATGCCAACTCTCATTGGGCTATACAGCTGAATTTGGCAGAAAATGGTCCCTGAGGATCGGCCTCCTTCGCCGCCTGCGCATAAAGATCAATATAATGCGTCCTGCTCGTAGGAAAGCTCATTTTAAAGAAAATAAGGTTGTAGGTGGTTGTATACATTGCGACGGTTGAAAAGATGTGCTATTTGTGTGTGTTATAGTTATAGATTCGGAGTTATGGATTCGGAAAATGCGAATCTGTTGCTAACTTTACTGAAATGACGAAGTTATTACAGCACGCATTAAACAACGGCGTAACTTTAGTTAGTCCGAATACAAACTTACTTACCTAGGTGTAAAAAACACCAGATCAGCATGGCCAAACAATATAAAAACTTAATTTAAATATTTTTTTTACAAATAAATGGCTGCAGACTTCGTGCTGTTCTTCTTCTTTGGGTTGTATTGGCGGGTTGTGAACCAGCTTTTAGGTGCATACCACCACCTACTATGATGGAGTGTGAAAAGAATAGATCTAGTTTCCAACCTATTTGCTATATCCTGTCTATTAAGCCAATATTTCTAATAAATTTCATAACTGTCCCTATTTGTTCCCCTGCATTTGGCCCATCTTTTAAAACACTGTTTAATGTAAATTCAGATACACCCATTCTTAATAGTTCTTCTCTTAAATATTCTCTTTCCCTTTCATATGTATTACACCAAAACAATACATGTTCCACCGTTTCCTCTACTAAACATGACTCACATAAACCTGTGTTGTGTTTCCCAATAATATGTAATGTATAATTGAGATTGGAATGACCTGTTCGTAAATGTGTTAGTATGACTTGTTCTTTTCTGCAGATGTTATGGCTGACCTTACTTTTCATTACATTTGTTTGTACTTTATGATAATGCTGTCCTGATTGACAAGTAATGTTTAAATTTGGTTCATTCAATTTATATGATTCTTTAGCCATTTTATCAGCTTCTTCGTTTCCTTGTATTCCCATGTGTGCTGGAACCCAGATGAAACAAATTGTTATTCCAATTTGTTTAATACTGTATAACATTGTCATGATTTCCCATAATATGTCATTTCTATTTGTCTGTAATGATTGTAAACTTTGAAGTACTGCCATTGAATCTGAACATATTATAGCTTTGTCAACTCTAACTTCATGTACCCATTCTATTGCCATGAGAATTGCTATCATTTCTGCTGTGTATATTGCTGTACCATCTGCTATCCTTTTTGCCTTCCTAACTTCAAATTCTGGGACGTATATTGCAGCTCCTGTCCTATCAGTTTTTAAGTTTATAAACCATCTGTATATATTTGGAGAAATGTATAATACTTTGTTTGTATATATTGTTTTACAAATAATTTTAACTGAACTTCATCACACGTCTCTAATTTTCTCATGTATTTGTAAATCTACTCTTGGTTGTTCTATTTTCCAAGGTGCTATTGGGGGAGTCACAACTACTGGTACAAATTTTTTATTTTCAATATTTGCTTCTATACTTAGCTTTTTTATCTTCCATGCAAATCCTTTACCTGTTTTGTTTAAAATTTCCCAGCTTTCCTTAAGCAGTTCCATCCCAGGATGATCACTTTTTTGTCCTTGCAGATCGACCCAATATGCAAGTGCAAGTTTTTCCCTTCTTAAACAGAGTGGGATTTCTCCAGCCTCAATCTGTATTACTGCTATTGGAGTTGTTTTAACTGCTCCTATGATGATTCGTAATGCTTTATTTTGAATAAGATCTAATTTCTTAAGTAAAGTAGCAGATGCTGATTCATATACTAGACATCCATAGTCTAGTACTGACCTCATGAAGCCAAAATAAACTCCCTTTAAAGATTGTTTATTTGCCCCCCACTCTTGCCCTGCAATTCCTCTCATTAAATTTATTACTTTACTACATTTCTTAACAATATAATTTATATGTTCTTTCCACGTAAGTTTATCATCAAACCAAACTCCTAAATATTTAAATTTATCTACTTTTTCCAGTGTGTATCCATATAATTTAAGATGCTTATTCTTAATTGTTTTTTTCCTTGTAAATATTTGGTAGCATGTTTTTGCTATTGAAAACTTAAAACCCCATTCAAGCGACCAATCTTCCACTGTACTGATTGCTTTTTGTACTCTATCCATACAATATGATATATTTCTTCCCCTTTTCCACATCAATCCATCATCTGCATATAAGGCTACTTTAATTTCAAGATGCATTTTTCCAAATATATAGTTTATCATTATATTAAATATCAACGGACTTATCACACTTCCCTGTGGGGTTCCATTTTCCACTTTCACTACTTGAGATAATTCATTTCCCACTTGTACCTGAATTGTTCTATCTAGTAAAAAGTTTAAAATCCAATTATAAATTCTCCCTTCTATTCCAATTTTTTCTAATTTAATTAGTAATCCTTCTTTCCACATCATATCGTATGCCTTTTCAATATCAAAATATACAGCGATTAACCCCTCTTTCGTTGACAACGCTTTCTTGACATCTGTTTCTAATTCTACTAATGCATCTGATGTAGAATAACCTTTTCTAAACCCATACTGATATGATGCTAAAACTCCTTTTTTTCTAAAACATAATTTAACCTATTTACAATCATTTTTTCCATAATTTTACATAAATTAGATGTAAGCGCTATGGGTCTATAGTTTCCAGCAATTGATGTGTCTTTCCCTGGTTTAGCTATTGGTACTATAATATCATGTTTCCAAGATCTTGGCAGTCTTCCTTCTCTCCATACTTTGTTAAATAATTCCAGAACTACTTTTAGTAAACTATCACCTGCATATTTGCTCATGGGATAGCATACCTTATCTTTTCCTGGTGCAGTTGATTTAATTCTATAAAATAATTCTGCATCAGCTACTTCTATCCCATCTGTTTTTTTACTGTATATATTTTGATTTTGTATAAAAATTTCTTGTCTCTTCCTTTTATAATTCTCATCTAAATTTTCTGAACTATGTGTCCTTTGAAATGTTTTAACCAATAATTCTGCTTTCTCTTTTGCTGTTATTGCCGTTATGTCTTCTCCTACTATTACCGGAATATTTCTGTTTTTATAAATGCCTGTCATTTTTTTAAGCATACCACATACCTCTCCCAATTGTGTTTCCTTTCCTAATGTAGAACAATAGTCTTGCCAATATCTTTTTTTAGCTTGTTTAATTATTCTTCTGGCTTGAGCTCTTTCCTTCTGATATTGTATTACTGCCTCTGATGTCAAGGTTTTCCTGAGAATTCTGAAAGCTTTATTTCTTTTCCTGATAGAGTTTGAACATTCCTCATTCCACCATGGTACTACTTTCCCCTTTCTATTTCTATTTACTATAGGGATGGATTCTTCTGCTGCTCTGAGTAGTATTGAGCTTAATTTGTCTGCATATTCGTCAATATCACTTTCCATATTAAATCCATTGATTTCATTTTTACAAACATTATTAAATTTCTTACAATCTGCTTTATTGAATTTCCATCTTTGTTGCACTGATATATCATTTTTTTGTATTTCTGACCCTACTTTACATAATATTGGATAATGATCGCTTCCTATGGTTGATCGATCTAAAAGTTCCCACTGACATTTTGCTGCTATAGTTCCTGAAATTATTGTTAAATCTATGCAAGACATAGTTAAACTATTTATATTAACCCTTGTTCCTCTTCCATTGTTTAAGCATACCAAACCATTATCTTCCATAAATTCTTCCACCACCATTTCTTCTACCATTTTATCTGTATTTGAACTTCCCCATATAACATTGTGAGCGTTAAAATCCCCACACCATATCACCATCCCCTCTTCTTTACTCCATATTTTGTTTAATTCTATCAAAGATAGCTGTTCACAAGGATTGTAATAATTTATTATAATTAATTTCCCTAATGATGCCCATACCTACACAGTATGAAAACACTAAGGTGGATCTATATTAACTTCCCTATATGCTACTCCATATTTTATAAATGTTGCACACCCTCCACCACTTGATTTTATTCTGTCCTTCCTAATGGATATATACCCTGGAATAACGAAGTCTATCTGTGGTTTAAGCCAAGTCTCTTGGATGCAAATAACGTCTGGAAGATTTGTTAACCGATGAATCACTCTTTTAAATTCTTGTCCATTTGCAGTTAAACTTCAAGCATTCCATTGTAATATCCCAAATGACATATTATTTAATTAACCCTTGACTTCCAGGACTTTCCTGAGAATTTGCATTGTACTCATTCTGTCCCAACATAACCTGGATTTTATCTACTGTCAGACCTAACATACCTAGATGTTTTGTAGCTGCTGATATGATAATTTTCAGTTTTTCAGTCCTTTTGCTTGTTTGTGCTGTACAGTTAATTACTTCAGCAATACATGCAATGAAGCTTTCTTTATTGACCATAAGCATGCTTGCATCTATATTGTTACTGTTTGTTTCTTTATTTAGATTTTCTCTTACATTGGTGTATTCATGATTCATGTAGTTTTCTTGATCTCTCTGTATGTTCCTTACTGCTTGTGCATACAATATACTCATGTTCCCCTTCACATTTGCAGCATCTTTTTTCCCCTTACAAACACCTGCTACATGTCCTATCCTTTGGCAGTTATAGCATCTTATTGCTGGTTTAATATAAGGGCGAACTTGATAGCTTACATATCCTATTTTAACATTCTCTGGTAAACTTGTCATTGAATACTAACATTACTGTTGTACTCATTTCTCTTTTACCATTTCTGTTTGTCATCAATCTTTTCATTTCTGTTACCTTTGAACTTGTGGTTTGATTTTTAATCACCTCTTCTGTAAGTCCTACTGGAACTCCATTTATCACACCTTTGACTCCATTTACTTCTCCTGGAACATGACATTTTACTTCTATTCCTCCCAGTTCTTTCAGTTTACCAGCCATCTCTTGTTGTTTCTTAGTCAAACAAAACACAATCACTCGGTTATTTGTTAGATACTTTGCTGATTTTATATTTCCAACTGCTTTTTTAAGAGCTTTGGTTAAACGCATGGGGTTACACAGATCCCCCATGAACGTTAATGTGAATATTACTTTGTACTCATCCTCTATTCGCATCGTTTTACTCCTTCCTGCTTCTCCTCCGACTTCTTCCGAATCTGATCCTCTGTTTTTCCGTTTCTGTGATATTTGTTCAACCTGCATCCATTTCTCTGACATCGTTTCTCCTGGATCAAATTGTTCCTCTACACTACTGTCACCATCCTCTTCATTCACACCACAGTCGTCGCTTAACCCGCCACTATGCAAATCCTTTTCCCTGCTCTTGCAGATCTCCTGCGTTCCGCCATCTTTTCGACCGGCCAGAACGTATCTAACCGACTTGTGCTGTTTCTAAATTACAACACAGAAATAATCATGGAGATCTTCTTCTTCTTCGTGTTTTTTATTGGCGGTTGGCATTCAACTTTATGATGCATTTCCGCCATCTACTGGTTAGGAGTGTGGATCAGAATTGAAAGTTCTACCCTCTTATTCTTTAAATTCAAACTCTATTATATAGTCCAGTTTCTCTAAGACATAATGCTTTCATTTCTTTATCTTCCACTTCACTACTTAAAACCCTAATATCTATATTTTCAATTTTTTTTTCCAATGTCTATCATCATCATATCTCTTTCCATTTTATATAATGGGCATTTCTTTATGATATGCTCTATATTTTCTTGTTCATTACACATATTACAATTTCCACTTTGATGTTTTCCTATTCTATACAATCCACTATTCAGGGCAGTGTGTCCAAATCTTAATCTTGAAATAACTGTTTCCTCACGTCTATTTCTCCCTACTGTTCTGTTTTTACCCACTATCCTCTGAATCATATAATATCATCTTCCTGTTCTTTTTTTCTTCCCATTTCTTTTGCCATCTCTCTCTCACATACTTTCGAATAATTACCTTCATTTCATTTTTACTAAGTCTTAGAAACATGTCAATTTGTGATTTTTTTGTGGCCTCCTTTGCATATTTATCTGCTTCCTCGTTCTTTACAATTCCAACATGTGCTGGAACCCAGATAAAAGCTAAACAGATCTCCATGTTTTGAATACTGTAGATTGATTGTAAAATCTCAATCAAAATATCTGTTCTACCTTCTGATTGTCCTGTTTTAATTGATATTAAAGCTGAGCTTGAATCAGAGCATATAATTGTCTTCAGTTTGTCTGATATTCTTTTGTATGTCTTGATATTAAAAACTGGAACACTAAAAGCCACTCCTACTTTATTTTCCCTATCTTTTGATGCTTCCGAATATATTTGAACATATTCTTCATAGTTTCTTTTTATATATTCATATGTATTTTGTGCACTGGGTTTTGGGTCATCTCTTCCTTCTTTATTTAACATTGTTAGATCTACTGTGGGTTGAGATATTAACCATAATGGGACTGTTGACTAAGGCACTGTAGGACTTATTGATACTTCATTTAAATTAAATTCTTTAATTATTTTAGGTATAACCCATTCAAGTTTTTAATTTTACTCTTTCTTTTCTCCCATGTTGGTTCCAACAA
>CAIGQZ010001366.1:0-19677 GCA_903798205.1 Danio tinwini | reverse complement strand
TGATAAAAGGTATTTAAATAAGGATTTTAAAGAAGAATAGAAACATGTAATGAGGTTTTATCTTAACAAATGTGGGGGGTTTAATATGAATGATGATATTTTATGGATGAAACTGAAGCAAAGCATGATGACTGGGATTCCTGATTTTTATAAAGAAGTTTTACAAGCATGGAGTGAGTTTTTAAGTCATGTTGATTTCAAACCTGAAGAGAGGAAAATGTTACTGAATCAACCTTTGTTTTTAAATGCTAATATTTTAACAGAAGAGAAAGAAATATATTTTAAATATTGGTTGGAAGCGGGTGTATGTCAGGTTAAGGATGTTTTATATGAGATTAAAGAAGGATTTTTACCAAACAAAGTAATTGTGGACGCCATGGAAGGGATTGGGGAAGATATCAAAAGGGAAACTCTGGTAAAACAATTTGAAATAGTGAAAAGTGCAATACCTAAAGAATGGAAAGAAAAGTTGAAAAAAATAATGAAAGCAATGATAACGTGAAAGTGTTATTAAAGGAAAAGGAGAAAGACTTTCAAGAATGTGTTCTCAAAAACTTCTACATTTGTTTCAGAAACAAAGTGTGTAAAAGACCAGTTTCAGAACAATTTTGGAAAAAAAAATATTTGTGGAAATAGATGAAGAGGGAATCTGGAAGCATTTAAAATGTAAATATTTAGACGCAAAAAATTGAAACTTTGGATTATTTTATCAGACAATGTTATTTTCACTGAAACAAAGCTGGTACAAAATGGAAGTAGTGAGAATGCATCATGCAAAATATGTGGAATGGAAAATGAGGGTATTATGCATTTGTTTTTAAAAGGTGTTGAATTAAGTACATTTATGGCAAAGTTAAAAGAAATGATGAAACAAATGATGCCAAGTAAGACAGAGCAAACTGAGGAGGAGACAGAATGGTATAAAATATTTTTGTTTGGTTTTAATGGAAGTAAAACAAGGGTTGCCAATTTGATTCTATTAATTGCAAGAAATGTCATTTGGGAAAGGAGAAACTTAAAAAAAAAAAAAACTTAAAAATAAACATAAACACAATAATATAGAGTTATGGAAAATGTATAAACGAAAACTTGGAAAATGTATTAAAACTTTGGAAGAATAATTTAGCATGGAGGAGAAAGAGACTGTAATTTACAAAACCTTTATTTTGACTAATCCTTATATTATGTACACTATAGATGGTTTGAAAATAGATTTACTAGAATGATAAAATTTTTTTTTTGTTTTCCTATTTTGAAAATATATTAGGGAATGATTGGAAATTACATTTTAATATGCTTCTGAATTGATGTTTTAAATATGTTTTTTTAAATGTATGTATTGTATAATTTGAATTATTTTTCAAAAAAAAAAAAAAAAAGTATCTCCGCCTGTCACGTGGAAGACCAGGGTTCAATTCCCCGACAGGGAGGCCCTTGTTTGTCTTTTACTAGTTGGCTGTCGCCTTCAAGCCAACGTAAAAAGCAACAATCCGCCCACGGGACATCCCCACAGGGGTGGTGCCTAGCCGTGTGATAAAAGAGCCAAAAGGAACGAGTTGGCAGGGAGTCAAACTGCTTGGAAGGCAGCTATTCTCACCCCTATACAAACAATGCTTGTGGAGAGCGCCCGTCAAAAGAGCTCAAAAAGAATGCTTTCAACCAAGGCCCTCTTTGTTTGGGTTCGGCACAAAAAAAAAACATGTCCAGCATACGGATCCCAACCTTTGCAATAGACACTGATCTACTCACGAGTCATGGGACATCTTCACAAGGGTGGCGCCTGGCTATGCTCACCACTATATTACCAACGCTTGTGGACATCCTCTCACGGAAGCGTAGAAAATGAAAGCTTTCAACCAAGGAGTTCTTTGTGCGGGCTCTGGCCGAAGAAAAAACTCCCCCCAAAAAAACATGCAGAGTATGGATCCCATCTCGTTCTGACATTGAGGTTAGATAAATCGTTCAAACGTACAACCTCACCAAAATAACAGAGGTCGATAATTTCACGCTGCAGTGGCGGAGTTCTCATCTTCTGTCACCCAGTATTCACTGTAATGAGCTCCCCCGGTCTGAATTTCATTGCAAGGGTTGACTGGATGCAGCTCATGACAGATCGGGCTGACATTTTGTGGAGTAAAAGCTGGGCCATGTGTAAGAATGAACGGCATGCTTTGTTTGCTGCAAAACATGCTAATAACGTTCACCTGTGTGATGCACTGTTCAAGTTCCTGCTGATGACCAGTCGAAGACTGATGAGGAAGCAAGGAATATTAATGAAGAAAAAGCTGCCCAAGGCCAGTTTTCAACTCTCCTCTCACTGTCAGCCAAGGTCCTTGGGGTCGGCACTGCAGAAAATGCACCAAGCTACCCAAACATCCTCCAGGGGGTGGTGCCTGGATATGTGGTAAAATAGCCAAAGGGGATGAGTTGGCAGGGACTCAAACCCGTATGAACTGCTTGGAAGGCAGCTATGCTCAATAGTATACCACTGACGCTTGTGGACAAACTCTGACAGAATTGCCGAAAAAGAAGGCTTTCTACCAAGGCACACTTTGTTTGTGTTTTGGTGCTAAATAGACATGTCCAGACTGCGGAGCCAAGCCATCACAATTTGCACTGATCTACCCGCAGGTCCGAGGACAACTTCACAACTGTGGCCGCTGGCCATGTAGGATTACAGCAGACGAAGGTAATGTGTTGGCCAGGAATCGAAAACCAGGTCAACTGCTTGGAAGGCAGCTGCTATGCTCACCACTATACCACCAACGCTTGCACGCACACTCTGACAGAAGTGCTGAAAGAGAGAGCAACACTCCTCTTGCTGTCAGCCAAGGTCTTTAGGGCCAGCGCTGCAGACAATGCTGTTAGGACTAGATTACGTTGCTGATCTGTGTGGGGTGAGAACGGGTGCTTTCTATGCACAGCTCCTCATTAGTGTAGTAGACAGTATCTCGGCCTGTCATGCGGAAGACTGGGGTTCGATTCCCCGACGGGGAGGCCCTTGTTTGTCTTTTACTAGTTGGCTGTCGCCTTCAAGCCCACGTAATCCGCCCACGGGACATCCCCACAGGGGTGGTGCCTAGCCGTGTGATAAAAGAGCCAAAAGGAACGAGTTGGCAGGGAGTCAAACTGCTTGGAAGGCAGCTATTCTCACCCCTATACCACCAACGCTTGTGGACGTTCTCCGGCAGAAGTGCTAAAAAAGTAAGCTTTCAATTAATGCACTCTCTGTTTGGGTTTGGCGCTAAAACAAAGCTCCAGAGTACGGAGCCCAGCCATGGTAACATGCGCTGATCACAGGACAATTTCCCAACGGTGGCACCCGGCCATGTGATATCTACAGCAGTTAAAGGTAATGCGTTGGCCAGGAATCGATTCCGGGTCAACTGCTTGGAAGGCAGCTATGCTCACCACTATACCACCAACGCTTGTGGAGAGTGCTCGTTAGAAGAGCTCAAAAAGAATGCTTTCAACCAAGGCCCTCTTTGTTTAGGTTCGGCACAAAAAAAAACATGTCCAGCATACGGATTCCAACCTTCGCAATAGACACTGATCTACTCACGAGTCATGGGACATCTTCACAAGGGTGGCGCCTGGCCATGTAAGATTATGACCGCCAAAAGGAATACATTGGCCAGGAATCTGCTTGGAAGCCAGCTATGCTCACCACTATATTACCAACGCTTGTGGACATCCTCTCACAGAAGTGTAGAAAATTAAAGCTTTCAACCAAGGAGTTCTTTGTGTGGGCTCTGGCCGAAGAAAAAACTCCCCCAAAAAAACATGCTGAGTATGGATCCCATCTCGTTCTGACATTGTGATTAGATAAATCGTTCAAAGGTACAACCTCACCAAAATAACAGAGGTCGATAATTTCACGCTGCAGTGGCAGAGTTCTCATCTTCTGTCACCCAGTATTCACTGTAATGAGCTCCACCGGTCTGAATTTCTTTGCAAGGGTTGACTGGATGCAGCTCATGACAGATCGGGCTGACATTTTGTGGAGTAAAAGCTGGGCCATGTGTAAGAACGAACTGCGTGCTTTTTTTGCTGCAAAACATGCTAATAACGTTCACCTGTGTGATGCACTGTTCAAGTTACTGCTGATGACCAGTCGAAGACTGATGAGGAAGCAAGGAATATTAATGAAGAAAAAGCTGCCCAAGGCCAGTTTTCAACCCTCCTTACACTGTCAGCCAAGGTCCTTGAGGTCGGCACTGCAGAAAATGCATCAAGCTACCCAAACATCCTCCAAGGGGTGGTGCCTGGATATGTGGTAAAATAGCCAAAGGGGATGAGTTGGCAGGGACTCAAACCCGTATAAACTGCTTGGAAGGCAGCTATGCTCAATAGTATACCACTGACGCTTGTGAACAAACTCTAACAGAAGTGCCGAAAAAGAAGGCTTTCTACCAAGGCACACTTTGTTTGTGTTTCGGCGCTAAATAGACATGTCCAGACTGCGGAGCCAAGTCATCGCAATTTGCACTGATCTACCCGCAGGTCAGAGGACAACTTCACAACTGTGGCCACCGGCCATGTAGGATTACAGCAGACGAAGGTAATGTGTTGGCCAGGAATCGAAACCCGGCTCAACTGCTCGGAATGCAGCTGCTATGCTCACCACTATACCACCAACGCTTGCACGCACACTCTGACAGAAGTGCTGAAAAAGAGAGCAACACTCCTCTTGCTGTCAGCCAAGGTCTTTAGGGCCAGCGCTGCAGACAATGCTGTTAGGACTGGATTACGTTGCTGATCTGTGTGGGGTGAGAACGGGTGCTTTCTATGCGCAGCTCCTCGTTAGTATAGTGGACAGTATCTCCACCTGTCATGCGGAAGACCGGGGTTTGATTCCCCGACGGGGAGGCCCTTGTTTATCTTTTACTAGTTGGCTGTCGCCTTCAAGCCAACATAATCCGCCCAAGGGACATCCCCACAGGGGTGGTGCCTAGCCGTGTAATAAAAAAGAGCCAAAAGGAACGAGTTGGCAGGGAGTCAAACTGCTTGGAAGGCAGCTATTCTCACCCCTATACCACCAACGCTTGTGGACGTTCTCCGGCAGAAGTGCTGAAAAAGTAAGCTTTCAATTAAGGCACTCTCTGTTTGGGTTTGGGGCTAAAACAAAGCTCCAGAGTACAGAGCCCAGCCATTGCGACATGCGCTGATCACAGGACAATTTCCCAACGGTGGCACCCGGCCATGTGATATGTACAGCAGCCAAAGGTAATGCGTTGGCCGGGAATTGAACCCGGGTCAACTGCTTGGAAGGCAGCTATGCTCACCACTATACCACCAACGCTTGTGGAGAGCACCCGTCAAAAGAGCTCAAAAAGAATGCTTTCAACCAAGGCCCTCTTTGTTTGGGTTCGGCACAAAAAAAAAAAAACATGTCCAGCATACGGATCCCAAACTTCGCAATAGACACTGATCTACTCACGAGTCATGGGACATCTTCACAAGGGTGGCACCTGGCCATGTAATATTATGGCCTCTCGCTGTCAGCCAAGGTCCTTGGGGTCGGCACTGCAGAAAATGCACCCCAAACATCCTCCAAGGGGTGGTGCCTGGATATGTGGTGTTGGAATTTCAAGCCAATTTCATGCATGTTCAATAAAAAAGGTCAGGAGAGGGTTTTTCTTCAATGCCAAAAATATTAGTAATTTATTAGATACAAATGAATAATTTGATGACAGAGCTCTGGGTTACATTACCCCAATGCAATACAAGAATTACATTCAGGAGGGTCGCAACTAACATAATTTCCCTGCCTCCAATATATATACACAACTGATATGAACATATAATACTTTTGTCAGGTAATAGATGGTATAATACAGAAGAAAAAGATTGATTAATCTGTTGTTAGTCTAAACAATTTTCTAATAAAAATAAAGACACAAAAGTAATAAAAAATAAATTCCTTTTTACAACAATTCCCACTTTTCAGCTCCTCTCTGGAGCTGATAACAACAAAAACAGCTAACAAAATCCCCACAAAAGTTTTCAACTGTCATTACTGCAGACATTTGCCAAAATCTTTGTTTTACCCCTTTCTCAAAATAATTGTTTACATCCTAGTGCTCGTTCATTATGTTATATAATGCCCATAACACCTTTTAACTCAATTTCTTTAACTTTTTTGGATTTACTTTATAACATCTCCATGCTGCTGGTTCTCCTCTTCAGTGGTGGAGTCTCTTCCCCCTTGAAGTCACTCTGATATCTTCTCACAATAAGAATTATACTCACTATATTCAGGATTATTACTTTAAACAGTCCGATTAACTTTTTTACATTTTCACATCTTATACAATTTATTAATAATAACTAAAGGGTGTCATACACCGGATGCACCGCTCAGAGCCACGACACGGCACACCAGACGTGCACTTTCGCATGTTATTTAAAATGAAACTATTTAGATAATGCTCTGTGGTGCGGCAGAAATATGAAGAGTGTCCTGAGCAGGTTCCAGCGCGTCCATAGAGGCGACCTAGGCAGCATAATAGTGAGCGAACGTGAGGTAACACGCTCGCACTTTCCAGCTGCACCTAGTTAAGATGATAGGGAGCTTCTGTGACCGCGGGAAATGCAAACCGCTGTAGTTTACGGAAGACACAATGAAAAGTACACATGTATGCAAACCCACCAAAACTCACAAACACTGGCGGCAAGGAGAGCGATAACTTGGTGAATGTTGAGACCAATGAGCCTTACATCTAAAAATAGAGCAAGGGTGTTTCTTTGGTGACGTCGTTTTGACTCACACGCTCAAATGGCGGACGTGAAAAACTGAGCATATGGTAATGCGCACCTGTCAATCAATATTGGTGGGCGGGGGGCGCACTCCTACGTCAAGTTGCGGTCGATCTCAAAACCGCTCCAATTGGTCCACTGTTTTTATGTTGTTAAATTGAAAAAAAGGACTGAGCGTGTTTATATCACCCCAATATGACGGTCTACTGTATACACTATACCTACACACATCTGTCCAAACAGCTTAAAAAGTAGATTTTTTTTTACCATAGGTGCCCTTTAAGGTACAACAGCTCTGATTATTTTAGGAGCATCATCTGTATTTAGATACATTTACTAAACAGTTCTCCTTCTAAACATCTTCAAGACATCTTTTATGATCCACAAGTGAATAAATGATGACAGGATTTGAATGTTGAATGTGAATTATCTATTTTAAGTTGACACAGCAATATGACATTATTATTGATTCATTCACACAAGGAATGACTCTCTTTACTGAACTGTTGGTTCACATAATATGTTAGAAACAGTCTATGTGTGACCAATAATGTACAACACTAAATACCTTTGGGCATATGATGAAGTTTTCTCACTGAGGTCTGGTGGAATAAACCATTTAGACCAGTCAATCTTCAGAGACACAGATCTGGACACACATGATCCTGATCTCACACTGAAGACACAAAAACCCCAAAACAAAAGAACCATCACAACCCCCTGCAGTCTCTTTCATGAACACTAGAGGGCACTGGGTTTCTGCTGTTTTATGTTCCTGGACTTCACTTGCCATTAACCCATGTGCTCCTTATTGTCTCTTTGTAGCAAAACGAGCTCATAGGGAATTAAGAATACTTCATTAAAAAGTTCTGATAAGTTATTTATAATTCATTATGAGCTCATTTTGCTACAGCTATAACTTTATTTTTTACTTGCATACCTCTTCCTACAGCAGTTGAGTGTATGTTAGATTAGTTTAAGGCCCATCTCAATTCTACCCCTTATCCCTTCCCCTTACCCAATTGTCCCAACTCTCTTTAGCTTGAAGACGTAGGGCTAAGGGGAAGGGCTAGATAATGTTTTACCGTTATGCTTAAAAAAAACCCTCTAAAATTAAAAACCGCTAAATCTATAATGCATAATAATAACTCCTGTATAGCAGTCCCACAACATTCTGTCACATCTGACACTGGAATACTCTGTCAAAAAAGTCTAGTGGCTGGGAATGACCTTTTTACAGTGTCTGGTTTAATGTTAATGTTGTTTTCGTGTGTTTACATTGTGTTACAATATTGTTTTTGTGTGTTTACCAAGCCCTACTTAGTATGACTGTTCAAATGCTTCAATGTTAAAGTCCTTAATCTGACAACATTTGCTATATTTTCAAAACAGTATTGTATTGTAAGAATGTCATTTCTTATAACCTGGAAATTAAAGTTACATTTTAACTTTTTAACTTTTGAGCACGTGAACACAATGGCTAATCAGTGTTGTTTAAGAATGTCCCTTAGATTTTTACTTTATTTACTTTTAACAGAGCAAGGACATTTTCACAGTATGTCTGATAATATTTTTTCTTCTGGAGAAATTCTTATGTTTTATTTTTTTTTTTTAGGAACCATTTTAATGTCAAAATTATTAGCCCCTTTAAGCATTTTTTTTCGATTGTCTACAGAGTAAACCACTCTTATACAATAACTTGCCTAATTACCCTAACCTGCCTAGTTAACTTAATTAACCTAGTTAAGCCTTTAAATGTCACTTTAAGTTGTATAGAAGTGTCTTGTAAAATACCTAGTAAAATATAATTTACTGTCACCATGACAAAGATAAAATAAATCAGTTATTAGAAAGAAGTTATTAAAACTATTATGTTTAGAAATGTGTTGAAAAAAAATAATCTCTCTGTTAAAAAGAAATTGGGGAAAAAAATAAACAGGGGGGCTAATAATTTTGACTTAAACTGTATATTGCGACTGCACCAAATCTGCCAATGGGGTGAGTAAAACAATTGTTTTCTTTTACATTTAGATATTTGGACCAGAAACAAAACAAATACGAAAAGCATTTGTTTGCAGTGCACATGTAAAACAACACTGTGGTCTTCATCATAAACAATTAATCTTTCCTACACCTCAAACGTCTTCATTTCTTGTGCCCAAATGTATTAAACTCTCATGAACTGTTCACATTTCAGTTAGTTTCAGTAATTTCACAGCAGATAAATATACTCTACTGGACATATAAAAATTATAATACTATTACTATAGTAAATAATATATCAGTAGCTGCGACACTCAAGTCCCTAAGTTTGACACGAGTAAACAAATGAATAATTAGAGCATCATCCATTTGTTTAGGATAACACTATACATATTAACATAAAACATACATATTTTGTCAAGCCCTGGCTAAGCGTGTTGAATCTACTCTGATAAAGATTTAAAGCTATTCTGTGTTGTAGATGATGGATTCCGTCTGTTTAAATGACGACACAAAATCTAAACACTTTCACTTTCGTTTCTGAGGGGAGTGGCACATCATGAGTTCAGTGAAAAACTGGTCACAAACACTCTAAACAGAGCAGAGAAGAGTCAAAACAGCTGCAGGGTTAATAAAGCACATGCAGAGTCCAGGGTGATTTTACCTGAAGCAGCATAACAAGGACACGGAGAAGACAGAACAAACACATATCTGGATAACCTCTTTTCTTCATCTTGTGTGGCGAGTTACAGAGAGAGGTGTAAAGCTGAATACCGCCACCTGCTGTACTTGAGTGTGTCAATTATAAATATTTATTCAGTGTGGTAAAATTAGTTTCATAGACCTCAATTTAGAGTTTTAGAAAACAAAATGACAGCTTTCACATATATTCTCTAATCTTTCTTTATGAAGTCTAGCACAGCTTGTATAATATTCACTATGTGTGTGACTGATCTGATGAGAACAGCACAGGCATTGAGAGGCTCAGGAGTTGTCGTGTCGCTGCACTAATAATACTCTCATGTGTAACTGTAGATGAAAGCATTGTGTCTCAGTGTCATGTTTAGGTGTTTGAGGATCCTACAAAACAGCAGGAAACACTCAGAAACACTGTGCAGAAACACAGCAAAATCTCTGCAGTTGAATGTTGTGTAGACACAGATGCTGATACTCTGACTAAACTCGATGCGCTCGTTTCTGATGCTGATCCTCCTGGAGTCTGGAGACTGGTGGTTAAAGCCATGTTCAAAGCCTCAGTTCTTTACCTCTACAGTTTGTCCTGTTCACTAGCAGATCCACTCATATGGAGAACATCACAAACTCCAAAAACACACCTCATTATGATGACCTGCACTTTATTTGCAGATACATTCACTGTTCTGTTCATAACCAGGATGTGTTTGGGACACATTTAAACATCAGTATACTACTATGTTAGTCCACAGAGCATATAACCATAAAAAATAAACAAAAGGAAAACTCTGTGGAATATGAACATCATGGCTAATTCTCAAGCTTCTCACTGATTAAATTAAACACTGAAATCATTTTACTTGAGACTGAGGTATTAACGTTAGTCTTGACCAAACTCAAAGCTCCTGCACTGATTCAGCTGTGGAGAAAATAAAGTCAGGAGTAAAGCTGAGATGAAGGAAAGTGTCGTTTCTGCACATCAAACATCACATAAAGCAGAAGAACAATCCTTAAATCCATCATCACATCACTGGATTTGCCCTGTCAGACACTGGCTGATGTTTCTCGGAAATATATAATTTCCCTGAGGACTGAAATGAACTCTGTCACACAGAAAAGGGCTGATGATGGAGAAATAACAGGAACACAACACAAACTTTCCTGGAGATCTTCATCTGCTGTGTTATTAAAGAGACAGTTCACCCAGAAATGAAGATTCAGACATCATTTACTCACCCTTGACTTGCTCCAAACCTGTTTGAGTTTGTTGAACACAAAAGAAGATGTTTTGAACAATGTTGAAACCAGTCACTATTGAGTTCCACAGTAGGAAAATAAATAACATTTAAGTCAATGTTTAGAGGTTATGAAGTCTAGATAATGGACTTTTCTAGAGCAGATACACACTGTCATGCGCTCGTCTGAGCTCCAGAGAGCAGTGCACGTCGTACAGTTTATCAAGGCTGTACCGCTGGATGGCGTCTCACTATAGTTGTTAAATGTCATATTTAATTCATCTTGTCTCTATCTAACGACACTTCGGTCTTTTGACTTTATCAGGTAGCATGTCACAGTGTCAGTATACTGCTTTAATCTTTCACTTTCAGTACTTAGTATTTTTAGTGAAAACCTCAGATACTGTTGGTTGTGCACCTTTTTTACCGACCAAGTTTGTCGATGCCATTATAACGACACAGATCCCGTGGAAAAAGTGATTGACAGGTGCTAATTTGTGTGTAACTTATCTTTATTTATTTATGATTTGGTTATGGGTAAAACAAAGACCATGCAGGTCAGGTAGTTGAAACGGTAGGCTACAAATAATTAATTCTTTAAGACTTAAATTATGCATATGACAATGATGCAATCGTCCATTGCAATGTTTCACATTAGACATCGTACAATGCCAAATTGGTCGACATCGCCCAACCCTAATCTGAAGGACTCTCAGACCATAAATTCTCTGGTCTGATGAGACTAAAATTTAACTCTTTGGAGTGAAGGCCAGGTGTTACGTTTGGAGAAAACAAGGCACCACTCATTACCAAGCTCATACCATCTCTACAGTAAAGAATGGTGGTGGCAGCATCAAGCTGTGGGGATGTTTTTCAGCAGCAGGAACTGGAAGACTAGTCAGGGAAAGATAGAATGCAGCAATGCACAGAGACATCCTGAATGAAAACCTGCTTCAGAGTGCTCTTGACCTCTGACTGAGGCGACGGTTCATCTTCCAGCAGGACAATGACCCAAAACATCCAAAATGGCTTCACAACAACTCGGTGAATGTCCTTGAGTGGCCCAGCCAGAGCCCAAACCTAAATCCTATTGATCATCTCTGGAGAGATCTGAAAATGGCTGTAGTGAACTTGCGAGGTACTGCAATAAGGACAAAAATTCCCAAAGACAGGTGTGCCAAGCTTCTGGCATTATATTCAAGAGACTTGAGGCTGCATTATATTCAAGAGACTTGAGGCTGTAATTGCTGCTGAAGGTGCATCAACAAAGTATTGAGAAAGACTGTTTCTGCCTACTGACACAGAACAATTATCAAGCACAGAACGAGGGAGAAGGGGAGATTAAATAGCCAACTATCAGAGAATAGGGAGGATGTGTATGACTAGACAGGCACAAGAGGGAGACAGAGATAACACACAAAAAAACTTTATCCCACTCAGTGTTTTTATTATTACCTAAACTTGACTAATGTCTGTTTCCCTTCTCCTGTATTACAGAACTACCTCCACTATTCATTCGTCAAGGTTAACTTTATTTATATGGCACTAAAACGACATAAATGTTGACCAAAGTGCTTCACAAACATGGCAAAATAATACACAATCAGAGAGACAGGACAATATATGCTATGTATTTTGATAACAAAATATATAATATTTGGATTTAAAACAGGACAAAACTACTTTATTTCTTTATTTTATTATTATAACAGCTCAGGGATGAGCTTTTTTGAATAAAAGGTAATGACTGCTTTTCTTGTTTTGTTTTTTTATCTGATTCATCGATTAATCGAAACATTTTTGACAGATTAATTGCTTATTAAAATAATTATTAGTTGCATCCCTGTCAATATATGAAAAAAAGATTATATTCCCTACAGTTTTTCATTACATCAAACATCAGCTCAAGCATATCTGATTATTAATGCACAAAACAAAGCAGTTTACAGTATAAGAATGTGCTGGGTGAATGGTTTTTGTGAAAGCTGATAATACAGATGTACAGTCAATATTAGATGATAATAACTGATGAAAATCAATGGAGAAAAAGACAAAAACACACAGACACAGAGAGAGAGAGAGAGAGAGAGAGAGAGAGAGAGAGAGAGAGAGAGAGGGAGGGAGGGGGGGGGGGGGGGGGGGACTCCAGATCATCTCACTGCAACTGACTGATCCTGCAGAGGACTATTGGTAAATCTCTTCTCAGTCCTCAGCACAGTTTCACTGATACTCCATGATTAGCCCAAAACCCAGGATAGAGCGGCTCAGTGAATGTGGTCTGGACTGAGTGGATGAGGCTCATTGTGTCTCTATAGATGTTGTAGAAGATCAGAGTTCCTGCACTGTAATCCACAAACACTCCTATTCTATTGCTGAGCGGCTTTACTGAGAGATCAGTAACTCTGTTATTGTGTCTGAATGAGAAACTGGAGGAGGGAGAGCAGAATAAACACCAGGATTGAGTATTATATCCAAAGATACACTCTTGACCTCCCTTCTTCCTGATGCTCTTATATGACACTGATATATCCACACCATCTCCACTCCTCTCAATCTCCCAGTAACAGCGTCCACACACATTTTCAGTGCACAACACATAAGCATGATCGCAAAACCTGTCTGGATGTTCAGGATATGGTTGCCTCTCATCCACACGTGTCATCTTTCTGTTCCCCTCAGACAGAATGAGTTGAGTGTGTGCTGTGTTTGGATCCAGTGTGAGAAAACAGGCATCTGAACAAGAAGAGACACATTTATAACACAACAATGTGTGTGTGCATGCATGTGTGCGTGTGTGTGTGTAGACGTACATTTGTGCAGTCCTGCTGTAATCCTCTGCTCTCCTTCATGATCCAGACTGTAAACACACACAGATAATCAAACATCACTCATTATGCAGATTCATTACAATGAGACATTTAGTGTCTGCTGAATGCTGGATTCTGATTGGCTGATCAACAGTAGATGATGTGAATGCATTAATAACTGCTTTTAGATGAGTTTTAGATCAGATGTGGAAACCGAAAACAGAATAGACTTAAACTATAAGAGCTCTTTGATTATCTGTGATAATTCAGCATGTACACATTCTCTGAGATGTTCTTGTCATGACTGATCCGCTTCACAAACACAGCTAGAAACGCCAGAGAAACATTGATGTGAAAGAGTAAAGGATCAAGAGCCCAAATAAAGCAGCCTCTGATCAGCACGATGGTGAGGTCTAATCAAACATCTTCAATAAAATATAAAGCTCTGTTAATGATCAAAGATGTTTAGTAGAAAAATGAGAGAAATGAAGTCAACGTGTGATCAGTGAAGCTGCTAATGCTGTTTGTGGGAGAGGGGTCTGGCTGCAGACTCGGTGTAGATGCAAGCTGAGCTGCATCCAATGCTTTTTAATGTGCTCACCTAACCCCACCCCTAACCCTACCCCTCACAGTGATCTCACTAGCTTCATTGAGTGCATTGTGTCTGACATTGCATCTCTGGGCGATGCAATCTCAGGTTGCATCATAAAGGCTGCATCCAGATACTATTAGGTTTGTGGAGGTGTTTAATCCTCCTCTGTTGTCATTCATTTGACTGTAGTTTTGTGTCTTGTTCTTTCCTTCAGTGATTGTTCTTGTTACCAGCAGCTGTTCATCAGTGTCTCAATTCCCTCATGTGTGCTCATTCACTCTGTCTAGTGAATTATACTAATCAACTAATGTAGGGACTAGTGAATGAGGGTGTATAGAGAGATTTCAGACACTCTGGGCCCTATCATACACCTGGCGCAAAATGGCGCAAGACGAAATCTATTTTCAGATCAACACAACCATAATTTTCCAATTTTCAGCCACGTTGTTTAAATAGCAAATCCATTTGTGCCACTTTGTGGACTCATGGGTGTGCTGGTCAAGAAAAGAGGTGTGTTAAGGTGCATTGTTGGTGCATTGCTATTTTGAGGATCTAAAATAGACTTTGCAGTAGACCAGCTGAAAGCAGGTCTAAAGTCCAGCGCAGAGCATGTTAGTTGTGTGCCTCAATTAAACATTGCTTGAAACATGCAAGATGAACATCAATACGCAGATATCTTTACACATGAAAAAAATTTAAAGAATTAAAATGTTACAAAAATTATTATTTTCTAAATAAATATAAAAACCTCCATGCCTTCTTCATCTCGGTAGGCTTTTTTCAGTTTATTAATGACAATTAGCTTTTTTGTATAATGTTATGATTATTAGCAGTATTATTATTATTTGCATATTTATATTTGTTTTAATTAGTGGTGGGCCGTTATCTGCGTTAATGTGCTGTGTTAACGTGAGACTCCTATCGCGCGATAAAAAAATATCAACGTTAATCTATTCTCAAAGTTGGGCTGGGAGCTTTGTCTATTCTACGCAAGCTATGATGACTTTCACCTTGATATATTAGTGCAGATGTATACCTGGCCGCTGAGACGTCTGACAAAAGAGTGCCCTTCAGAATTAAATCAGCAGGATGCCAGACTCTAACTGCAGTTCAGCAGTTTCACTTTAACTCACGAACAATTCATTCATGCCCTCGTCACAAACTGGGGTATTAGACGCAAATAGGGAGTAAGGACTGGTGAGACTGTTATGGACTTTAATAATGCACGGAAAATGGAAAGAAAAAAAACTTTCGCATTTCGCGATGTATGTTTGTGTGTGTGCGGTCCTTTACTGACAGCTGCGTGTGGATCTTGTCGGAAAATATGGCAAAAGGTCCTAAAGCCTGCGGTGTTTACTTAAATAATGCCACTAATATATGCATACTCCACATGTCCTAATTCCATTTCTGTTTAGTTCAGTTCTGACTTTAGTCAAGGTCATCAAAAATCACTGTTTGGAGTTTATGTAGGCCTAGAGTTCAAAATTCATGTTTAACTGAATAAACAGTTAGTAAACACATTGCACATAATTTATTTCATCACCACTTATCATAGTAGAACAGTTTCTCAAGCAGTTTGTGATGCATTTTGGTAACCGCAGATAAGCCCCTGGTCTAATGCGCCACCTGGCTTGAGAAACCTGTTCTTAAAGACTTATTATTTAGGTAGCACACATATTCTGAATGCCTTCGGCAAAATTCAAATGAGCCATTTTAATCTAGATGAATCTAGATTAATTCCAAGATTAATCTAGATTAATCTAGATTTTAAAAAATTATCTATGCCCACCTATAGTTTTAATAAAAACAAGCTGTCCACCTGTCAGGTTTTAGACCATATGGGGCATAGCATGTGTATTTGGATATAACTCAGTTTTTGACTACACTTTGTTAATATTATTAATTCGTTTGCTGGAAATTAGAACTGAATTTAGAAATAGCTTTGAAACAAATCTTTACGCTCAACAAACAAAATTAATTAGGTAGGCTAATGGATGTTTTCAGTGGAGTGTGTACAACACTGTTTCCTTATCCACAAAAGAGAGAAAGTGACAGTGAAAGTATCCTCTCGCGGCAGATGCTGTTTAACTGTTTTCTTACTAGTGAAGCGTTTAGTTTTACCACTTACAAAGTCCGCCATGTAAATAGCAAGTGTGCAATGGCATGACACAACTGACTCTTAAAGGGAATGTGAGATGAAACTCTGATTGGTTTATGCTCAAAACACACCTATAACTCATTAAAAGAATAAGCTCAACCCTGTTAGACCATGCACTGCGGCGCACAGCGTATTTTTCCATCCTTAAAATAGCAAAAGTGGATTCGGACACGGCCTTAATGCTTTTGCGCCCTGAGCTTAGGACTTTGCGCCTAGATCGTTAAAATAGTGCCCTCTGAGTTTTTACTGTTAAAATAATTTTTACAGTGTAATTAATTCTGATTTATATTTGATGTATTATATGTTCATCTATGTTCATCAACCAGTAAAACAAAACAAGTAATTTTCTTTATGCTCCAAAACCTTACACTAACAGATTGTTGACTAGGGTTGGGAATTGTTTGAATTTTAATGATTCCTATTTGGATTCTGCTCATTGATTATGATTTTTTTTTATAAATAAAATTAAAAGTAATTTAGGCCCTGTCCTTGCTGGATTCAGGTTTTCATCAATCTGATCACAAATGGACAAAGGAGACACATTAGGCTACTGATGCAATTTTTATAATTTACTAGAAAATATTTGATAAAAATTTCCAGATTAATTAAACACACTACATGAATCATGAAATTATAGATAAATGATTACCACTATTTCAGATCTATTAGACCTATATTTGCACTCTGTTTTACAGTTTAAGGGCCCTATCATACACCCGGCACAATAAGGCGCAAGAAATGTACGATGCGATTTGTTGCTATTTTCAGACCAGCGTAACCCTCATTTTTATGTCTTGCACAATGTTGTTTAAATAGCAAATCCATTTGCGCCAATTTGTGGACTCATGGGTGTGCTGGTCTATAAAGGAGGTGTGTTAAGGCGCATTGTTGATGCATTGCTATTTTGAGGAACTGAAAAAGGCCGTGCCATTGACCAAGTAAAAGCTATTGCACAGAGCGCGTTAGTTATGCGCCTATGCAGTTAGTTATATGCTCCTTGCCTAACACTTACAAATTCCTTAATACACGCAGCAATGTACAGCAATTTCAGAAACATCTTTACATATGAAACTAATTTAAGCATTAAAATGTTACAAAAATGATCATTATCTACATAAATAAATATAAATAAATATAAAAACCACTGCCTCCATGCCTTCATCTCTGGGCTTTTTTCAGTTTATTCATAATAATTTGCATTTGTATAATATTATTATTAGCAATATTATTCATTATATGCATATTTGTATTAGTTTTAATAAAAACAAGCTTAGATTTGTCCACCTGTCTGGTTTGAAAGACATATAATGCGCCGCTATATGGGGCATAAGAATAGTTTTTATGTTATTATTGTTCATTTATTCATTTGCTGGAAATTAGAACTGAATTTAAAAATAGTTTTGAAACAAATCTTTCACTTCACAAACAAAATTAAATATGTAGGCTAATAGATGTCTTCAGTGGAGTGTGTATAAAACCGTTTTCCTTAGCCATGAAAGTAGAGGAGTAAAGTAAAGAGAAAGTAAAGAGGCTGAATGGAGAGGGCTCATTTTTTATCCTCGCGCTGCAGAAGGCCTGTTTAACTGTTTTCTCGCTAGTGAAGCGTTCAGGTTTTCCACTTACAAAGTCTGCAGTGTAAATAGCAAACGATGCAACTGACTCCTAATGAAGTTTATTTATAAACTAATATTAGAAAGAATCACATGCTTATGATTGCTTGCAGCCGGTCTCGCTTTATTCAATTTATGATTCACCAATCAGACGATTCCTAAGCCACTATATATATACCCTAAGTTCCATATAACAGCCATCTTCGTTTTGAAGAATCCTTGGCTGTGTTTTGGATCATTGTCTTGCTGAAATGTCCACCCTGGTTTCATCTTTTTCCTCCTGCTAAGGGCAGAGAACTACTGAGAGATTTCAGCTGCTGTCTGGGCTTTCACTGCTGAGCTGCACCTCCCTTTCTTTATCTGTTCAATACCTTTTCCCTGTGTCATTTTATTTTATTACACATGACTTCGTTTGTAATTACTTTTGCTTTTCTTTTCTTGCATATATGGATTTCTTTGGTTGTTACCAACATCTGGGGTAAAATTAAAGTCAACAGCACCTTTATGAATGTGTTTTCAGAGAAAAATGGTGACGTATTTCACCCATTGTATTTTTATTAAAAGTTATATTGTACACCCATTGTACAATATAAAAGTATCATTTATAAAATATTTTAGCAAATCTAGAGTAATTAAATATTGTGTCTTTCATAAAAACACCAGTCCCTTTATTAATCTGGGGTCGCAACAGTGGAATGAACCACCAGCTTATCCAGCATATGTTTAAGGCAGAGGATGCCCTTTCAGCTGCAATCTATCACTGGGAAACACCCATACTCACTCATTCACACACATACACTACAGAAAGTTTAGCTTAGCCAATTCACCTGTACCGCATGTCTTTGGACTTGTGGGGGAAACCGGAGCACCCAGAGGAAACCCACGCGAACATGGGGAGAACATGCAAACTCCACACAGAAATGCAAACTGACCAGCCGAGGCTCGAACCAGCGAGCTTCTTGCTGTGAGGCGATTGTGCTACCCACTGTGCCACTGTGTCTGTCACCCATCATGCAACTATTGCAAAGCTAAATTAAGTAGAGTACAATTATTAAAAACACAATAAAGACTATAAACATGAAATAAAACATTCACAAAGCTGCATCGTATGGAAAAACACCAGTTTACAGGCATTGCATGACCTGCATGAGCATTCTTGACAAGAATGAAGGAGATTTATAAAATCAAAACTGCAGAAGTGTCAGAAGTGGCAGAAGAGTTCAGCAAAAAAAAAAAAACAGTAAACATATTGGGACTGTTACAAGAACATTCTGCTTTATACATTCTTTATACTCGAATACAAAGATTATGATTGACAAAGGCTGAGATTATGAGTCTAATTATGTTTATGAATGAGGAGGTGGAGAGAATACGCTGTTTAATTTCACCTTCAGATAATAAACTAAAGCTAGCACTGAGCTGCTTAGCTACATGCTCAAAACACTTCAACTAAAACACACAACACTTGTGGGTTACACCCAGGATGCACAATGAATCTAACACAGTGTGTTCTTTTAATCTGATGTTGGGGAACTGACTGCAGATACTGCTCGTTGATGGAGACCCCCTGCTGCAACATTCCTTACAATGATTACACTTAGCTTTGCCATCATTCTTCACCACATGCAGCCTTTGAGCACATGTTGCAGTCCATCTCTAAACTATGTTCAGATTATTGAAGCTGCTCGCCAGCGCCCAAGTTCCTGACAGATTACCAAGTGAAAAAATACAAATGTGTGCACAGGAATCAATAAGAGGAATCAAAATGTTCATTTTATAACAAGAATTTGAATATTAATCTAAGTGTCTGATTCCAGAATCTGAATCCATGTTCAATCCC
>CAIGQZ010001361.1:0-20214 GCA_903798205.1 Danio tinwini | reverse complement strand
AATTTATTTAATCTGATAAGAATCTAATTACCGGAATTATTAATTTATTTAATATGATAAGAATCTAATTACCGGAATTATTATTTTAATTGATCTGATAAGAATCTAATTAACGGAATTATTAATTTAATTAAACTGATAATAATCTAATTACCGGAATTATAAAAATTTATATTAAAAGGGGGGTGGGGCTTAAACCGGAAGTCCCGCCTAAAAGGGGCGTGGCGGTCATCAATCAAAAATCTTGACATAAGCCGCCCCATATTACTCTCTCTAGAGGGCTCTGAGGGAAGATGCCCCCAACTCGTGTTATTCCCCGTGTTGGGGAACAGAGAGGAGTTGGAATTCGAGCGAAGTGTCTAGCCCGGCCCCAGAACGCTCCCCAAAATTGCTATTTGATTAAAGGACAGCAGCCAGACAAGTATTCAAGACCCACAAAAAAATTGTAAAATTGGTAGCGGTAGTTAGCTGTAGTGCGTTGAAAGGTGTGTGTTGGCCATGGTGAATAATAAGGTGTGCGTCTCCCGTGGGAGCGGTCACTGCGCTTGCAGTGGTGCATGATAAGATGCGTGTCTCCTGTAGGAGCAGTCACTGCACTTGCAGTGATACGTGTGCGTCTCCCATAGGAGCAGTCACTGCACTAGCAGTGGTGCCTAAAAAGGTGTTCGTCTCCCGTGGGAGCGGTCACTGCGCTTGCAGTGGTGCATAATGAATGTGCGTTTCCCGTGGGATCGGTCACTGCGCTTGCAGTGGTGCAGTCTCCCGTAGGAGCGGTCATTGCGCTAAACAGTGGGGTTAGCTTTAGGAGATGTAATCTAGAGGGGTTGGTTAATGAGGGTTTGATGGGCTTTTCTAATGTGGAAACGGTCAGATCTAATGTAGCACTTAAAGGTCTCTGAGGACCAGCGTCAGAGTTTGAATCTGCTGCTCAGAGAGACCATTGTGTGCTGCGGTGGTGGATGCGCCTATTCTAAAGGAATGGCTGGAGAAATTGTCGGCTGGAAAACCAGACTTAATTAGGACGGATTTCAGGTGTTTCTGAAACCAGAAATGAGTGACTGGCCAATTGCTATAGTCTGTAAAAAGAGGTTCTGATGGGGAGGTGACTTGAAATTTTCTGATTTGTGAGAAGGCTAGCAGTAAGGACAAATGGCCTATTTTTGCCTGGTCTGTTTTGCTTTGTTTAATGAAAAAGGAAATGTTTTGTTATCCAGTGTTGCTAGATCGGAAATGGTGGGATGAATGTTTGGGTTGAACCCGGATGTAATGGTGAGGTTCGGAACACCTTATGAACCCAAAAAAAAACTAGAATAAACATGGCGTTGAGTGTACGTGCTTTGTGGATTGATTTGTATCCTTTACGAAAAGTGGATATGCATTTGTGAATGTTTTCAGTGTTATGGGTTGTCGGGTGTCTTGACGTGTGGGGTGGGCTCTCTGGATGACTTTGATGAGAAGGGCTGTTTGTGAGCAATGTGAGGTGCAGGAGTGCCGTAAATGAGTTTGTGGAAAAATTAAATTCCACTGCGGCAGGTCTAACAGCTGTGGACGTGAACCAGCGTCCCTGGTAATACCCTCTGAATCGGACTGAAGAGGCAGTGTCTGTGAATAAATAAATATCTGATGGGGAGGATATTAAGTCTCTGTAAAAGAAAAAGAGACCGTTCCATTGTTTAAGGAATAATATCCATAAACGGAGTTCATTTAGGCTGTCACTGTTGATGGATATTCGATCATCTAAGCTGTGACCAGAGGACGCGGGAAATAAAAGGTGAGAAGTAAACGAGCGGCCTTGGGGAATTATGCGCATTGCGAAATTCAAATGGCAGAGGATTGATAATAGCTCGCGCTTGGAACAAGTGGGGTTGTCTAGTAGGGTGGAGGCTACCAGGATCGTTCGATCAATTTTTTCTTTTGGGAGGGACGCTTGGAATTCATTGGAGTCTAAATTAATGCCCAATAATTTGATTGAAGTGCTTGAACCAGCGTTTTTTTTCCTCGGCTATGGGAATCCCGAGTTTAGCGAAAAACCTTTTGAACTGTCAAGAGGTGCGCGGCTGGGATAGCGTCAGGCGGTGATATGATTAGAAAATCATCTAGTAGGTGGATTATGTGCGGGATTTCATAGTTATTGGAAAGGATCCAGCAGATTGCTTCTGACAGCAGGTCGAAAATCTTTGGGCTACTTCTGCAACCGAAAGCTAGGTGGAAGGAAAAATAATATTTTTCTCGCCAAAGAATGCCAAACAGATGCCAAAAGTCAGTGTGAATGGGCATGACTTTGAAGTCGGATGTTATGTCGACTTTAGCCATCCATGCACTGCGACCCATGATTTTGACCCGCAATAGCTTGGTTGATGTCGTGATAGTTAATAGAGAATTCTTCAAGAGGGATGAGGCTATTAATGCTAGGAAATGGAGAGTTATGTGGAGATGAAAGGTCGATTATTAAGTGTTTTTTATCTGAGAACTTTCTAGTGGCTGCTCCGATAGGACTGACGCGGAAAACGCTGAAAGAAGGTGCATAGAAAGGGCCGATCATGAAATTTTCATCGACTTCCTTTTTGATTAAAAGGTCGACATTGTTGGGTTCAGAAAAAGCGGACTGAAGGTTTGGACAAATAAGACTACTGGAGGGGAGACTAAGAACGCCTGGATGGAAACCTGAGGACAGACCCGTTAATATAAATTCTGTGAATTTAAGTTCAGGATGAAGAAACAATTCTGATTTTAGGTGAGAAACATTCACAGGAGTCGATATGTACTTTCTAGCATTTTTATTGACAGATTTTTGCACTGGACATATGGTGCGGGCATGGGCACCACCGCAAAAATTACAGACATGCAAGAAATGGCATTTCTGTCTCCAGCACCTGCCAGTGTTAAAAATAGCACAGGGAGTGGTTGAGGCTGGGAGAGAAGGGCGGCGACCGAGAAACAGGGGTGGTATGTTTGGGTTTGAAGGTATGTAACTAGTAGATTTGGGCTGGGCTGGTTCGGGGAGGGGAGGAGTGAGTGGATTTATGAATGGGCATGATTTGGTGGGGTGGGTGATGGATCGGCAGACCGCGCAAGATATATTGCGGCAACCGAAAAAAAACTTTATTGTGGAGATCAGTGTCTATGGCTCCCCAATAAGGGGTCTGATTTCATTGTGTAATGCGGATGGCACATTTAGCGGAGAAAAGGCAATGGTATGTATAGAAATGGGAGCCTCCGTATGAGAGCGCGAGCTCAGCGATTATCGCAAGATAATCATTGAGCTTGCGCCTCCTGTGTGGAAAAACGGAACATATGATTTCGGTGTATGGCGAAAAAGCTATGGTAAATTTCGAAAATGATAGAATGGGGGACTGAAAGTTGGCTGAGTTTTTAAAAGTTACTGAAAATTCGCCGCAATCTATCTGGCGGTCTGCCGATGCGGGTGAAATGGTTGAGAGGAGTGAAAAAAGATCAACATCCGAACCTGATAGGATTTGACTCCTGATGTTGTTAGAGACAGGTGGAGGATCCATTGCGAGGGCATTGGGTGGGCCGGGTAGAGACGTGGCTGTAAACACATATTTAGTGTGAGAGAAAGACTGTGGAAAGTTGGAAGCTGGAGCCATTTGCGGAGGCACGCTCATGCTTACTGACTGTCCCTGGATTACAGGTGGAAGGGAAATAAAAGAGAGGAAAAGCTGCCGGCGTTAGTGACATCAGCGGAGGTGGCCTCAGGCTGGAGCTGACGCCGGGGCCTGAAGGGGGGAAGAAGGGGAGAAATGAGTGGAGCTGGGATTTGTGCTGCAAGCAGAGGCGGCCTCACGTTTGCACTGGACATGGGAACTTGAAGGGGAAGGGAAAACATGTTAGGATTTTGGGCCCGTACTTCCTGAAGCGACCCTGCGTTTGAGTTGGATGGAGGGGCGGCGGGCCAAGGATGGAGTTGGGAAATGGATTCTGGTGCCGCTAGCGGAGGCAAGCTCACGCTAAACTGGCGGCTTGTGGAGGCGTGTGTAGGGACTGCGTTGAATCTGACATCCAGGTATTAAGATCCGACAGCATCGGGACCCGGGGCTCGTCCCAGACTCGCTGAAGGCCTGCTGCTGCGTTTGGATCTGGAGGGCTGGTTTGGATCTGGAATTTGGTAAGGAGTGCTTCGGACCTGGCTGGATTTCTTTTGAGCTTTGGATGGTGGAGTGATGGAAGTAAGGGGTGCTCCAAATTGCAGGGAGTTATACATCAGCAGGAGATCCGCCTTGGTGGTTCGGCGCGGAACGCTGATGCCTGCTCTGGCCAATGCTTGGCGGAGGTCGGAGACTCTGTTTTTCCCTGTGACCGGGACGGAGGACAGGGCTGAGGCAAATGGAGAGGCTGGAGAGGACCGACGAGCAGCCGTAGTTCGGGCTGAACGGCGGCCTCGAGGTGGAGCTGCGGGCTGAGCTGGTTTGCCCTGCGGGGCTGCGGTGCTCTGGGTGCCACCAGGAGATCTTAAAGGAGCCTCGGCAAGTAAGGCGTCATCTTCTGCGAAGAGATTAATCTCGGGCATGGTTCAGCAGCAATGGTTTGATGCTAAAGTCGTGAGATAATGCAGGTAGGACAACTTTGGTATTTATAGGGGTTTGGTCTAATACTGATTGGATAATAGAATGATTGTCAAAGACGTATTGAATTGCTAAAACATCTGCGCGTGCTCCTCCCGAAATTTGTTTATAAAACATCACTTAAATAAAATGTGGACTAATATCTTTGGGATCTTGTAGCCAAGAGACCCCGTTGCAGCATCTCTGAGACTTATGTTGCAACGTACTTCTCTGGTCAGGTATGCATCTCTAATGATTTATCTTTGAGTAATGGATGTTGTATTTACAGTATCATCTCTGAATTAGCTTTCTGATTGTTTCATTATGTAATTGGCATAATACAATTTCACCTGACAAATAAAATGTTACGTTTTGACTCATTCTGAATTCTCCTGAAATCTTTTATATCCAGTAGATTAAGTGGAGTCTTGTGCAACCTTTATGAATCTACATGATTAGAATTTATTTTAGGGGCACATTTGACTGTATTGAGCCGTTTTGGCACGACAGCATGGAAATCTTTAATCATCTAATTGCTGAAATTAGCAAGTTGTCTGGAAGTGGCTAAATCTACTACTTTTTAGGATGAGTGAGCAATTGGCAACCAGACTATTAAAGTATTAGCTAATCCTACATCCTCTGACTAACTTCAGAGTGTCTGCATTCTGTCCGTAAAAAGACACGGAGATGCGGGCGTGAAACTCTGAGCAGCCTTTAGTCCCTAATGAACGTATAACTGAAAAGTATGGATATAGATCAAAACTCTAAATTAAGTCATAAATGATAAATGTGATTCGTTCTTACAATCAGTGTTGTGCAAGTTACTTCCAAACTGTAATACATTACAAATTACTTGTTACTGTTATTTAAAAGTAATCCCTTACATTACAATATTACTGTTTCAAAATTGTAATGTTACTTAACTATATATTGTAGTCTGTAACTATATCTTATATTACTTTTTAGTTACTTTCACCAAAATAACTACAGAATTACAACTTCACATTCTAAAATGACCAAATGTACTGCAGAGTCTTTTACATCCAGTAGAAAGTGATATGATGTAGCAGAATGACTGTGACCTATCCAGGCTACTAACAATATAGTATATAACTGGCAACGTGAAGGCTCAAGACAATGCAAGAAAGGATGACAGTCAGATTCACAAATGATCTGTTAAAAGTATGGTAGAGGTAAAGTGGTTATCTGGCAATATTTGTGAATAGCTTGACTATATTCATATTAGACACAACAGGCCTATATGTAAACTCCAATGCTATCACAAGATGCAGATTTCTTTTCTCTTCTTATTGTTGCCATTATTGTTTTCACTTTAACTTCAAGTGGCTCACAACACAAAACTCATGCACAAAGTGAGCATGATGAACATAGCTTTCTCAATATAATGCTTGTGCACCGATTTCCTCTGTTTGTGGACAAAACTGCTTGCAAGGTCTCAAATATACGCTGCTTGTGTGCAAATTTTCTCGCATTCTTTCAAATATGCACTGCTCACACACAAATTGTCTTGCATGCTTTCAGTACACTGCTCGCTCAGTGAGATTATATGCAGACTTACAATGTGTGTCTTGTGTTTTGTGCTTTTTGATATGATTTATATTGGTGCACTGTCTATTAACAATAACCAAAATACTAAAATAGACTGATCATTTTTTATCTAATAAACCATAACATTTTTTGGCTGTATGTTATATGAGATATTTCCAGTTTTAAACACTTAAAGACACAGAGAATAGACGCTGGATGTAAAGAATACATTTTATTTTAAAAACATTTATTAAACATCTAAAAGGTGCACCATACTAATAAATAAAATGCATTTAAACTAAAATATAACGAACGCAAGCAGAAATGTAACTGTTATAGAAAATAGGGAAAAACTTGATATGGTGTTATAGCCTACTGTACTATTCACTCTTCAACTAAATCTCACTATCAATCTCATTTTATCATGGCAACTAAAATAAAGTGAACTAGTCTCTGCTGTCTTCCACTATTATTCTACATTTCACCACTTTACTGTAGTAAAACTACACTTTGCATTTTATTTTATGAGTTCACTATTCTTAATACTACAGTATGCTGAAGCATTCATTAACAAGTTGTAAAAATACTAGCCTAAAACAGGCAGTAGAGCTAACACTCAAAAACACTTGTATTTATTATAGAATTTACCTTAACCTGTAGGTAAATAGTATAACAATAAATAAAACATATCAACATTCTTAGGATAACAATTTAACAGGAGGATCTCTGGAGAGCAAAAGCACGAAAAGAGGAGGAAACAAGGCACAAATTGTGAGTCTGCATCATCTGATGGAGCGAGAGCAGATCATTCGCACGTGAACAGACATTGTTTTGAGTGCACGCGAGGAGTTTTGTCCACGGACAGAGGCTTACGACATCTGTCAGTAAAATAACGCCATATGCACGTACGTTCATCTTGCGAAAGTACTGCCTCTGCCGTATTCATCTATTTGCCGCTTTTTCGTTGCGCGTTTGGGTTTTATGTTACTGCAAACCGGGCTGAGCCAATAGCCCCGGACCTTGAGCTCAGAGAATGAAATCATTCTGCGTTCAAAGTAAAAAAGTTCCAATAGCCAGAGGGAGATTAATGACAACACACACGTATGTTCACTCACCATGAACAGGAAATAGAACTGCAGTATTTTTATTTGTTAATGTCTTGCGGGTGAAAAGTTTGTTGTAACGCACGCGTTACTGAACATGTACCGAGTAAATTACTGAAAATGTATTAGTAATGCATTACACTACTGCGTTACAGGAAAATGTAATACATCACTGTAATATGTTACTTTTGTAACGCATTACTCCCAACACTGTTTTCAATTAGAAATACAGCCTAAATATTACAATCACTTAAAATTGGAGTCAGATTAAATTCAGAGCTAAAAAACTAATATAAATAAATTCTAATAAATAATACAATTCTTTTCAGAAGCACTAGAAAAGGCTTGCATGCATTTAACCTTCGACCATGCTTTTAGTTTCGTCATTGGGCTATTAGATGGACTTCTACATGACCTACCAGCTGCAGTGGTTAACACTATCACTCAGGTTAAAGCACTCAGGCTCTTTGAAGCATGCCTACACCCCGAAGTGGAGTCTATTCACTGAATGGTGCGCTTCTCTCCAAAAAGACCCTCGGACTTGCCAGATACGTGTTCTTTCTTTCAGGATAGGTTGGAGCTGAGACTGTCACCCTCCACACTGAAGGTTTATGTCGCTGCCATTTCTGCTCATCATGACGTGGTGGATGGCAGCAAGGTGGGAAGGCATAACCTTATCATCCGGTTCCTCAGAGCCGCAAGGCATTTAAATCCACCTCACCCCTCTTTTATGACCTATTGGGATCTCTCTTTGGTGTGTCCCGTTTGCACTCTGCAATTTTATGTGCACCTGCACAGGAGCTTTAGATAGCGCACTCTACTAGGACACTTAATACATTCACGACATGGGCTGGGCGACACTTAAAGGGCACCTATGGTGAAAAATCTACTTTTTTTTAAGCTGTTTGGACAGACATATGTGTAGGTATAGTGTATATACTGTCATATTGGGGTGATATAAACACACTCAGTCCTTTTTTTTTCAATTTAACAACATAAAAATGGTGGACCAATTGGAGCGGTTTTGAGATCGACCGCAACTTGACGTAGGAGTGTGGTCCCCCCGCCCACCAATATTGATTGACAGCTGTATTAACATGTCTCCGTAGTAATGTTTCATATCCACAAGACAGGACGTGCACAAATCAACCCTAAATAAAAGGTCTGTTCAGTTTAGGATCATCATCAAATGTGATCAAGAGTAAGTTTGACAAGTTTAAAATGTTTTAAAACAGTGCATGTGTATAATGAATTACAGCGATTTACTTCATCTTTACTTCATCACCACAGCCACGTGTCACAACAATAAAAGACGCTTCAATCCCGGTTTGTGGACGTTAAATCAGGTTTATTTTGTACATTAACATAACTGATATCCATACAGCAGTGGATATTAACCTGTATTCTGTCACATTTGCATGCAAAGACAGTGCAAAGCTTAACACGTATGTGTGTGCATGTGTGTCTGCGCTGTGTGTGTGTGTGTGTGTGTGTGTGTGTGTGTGTGCGTGTGTGTGCGCGTGAACTTTGTAACGACATCGTGTGTGACTCATCCTGCAGCTCCACAACAACAGATGCACCAAATAATCATTGATGAAGCTCTTACTGTAGTTTTGTCACAAATGTTACGTGAGATCTGCTTCCTTCATGTCTGTCTGTTGTCTGAGGCAGCCGAGGGTGGAGACTGAGGCACGCGCGGTAGGCACGTGGAAACGATGGGCAGGGAGGACTAGCCTTAAAGGTGCAGTACACAAAAACAGCAAAAATCTATTGAGAGCTATAAAACACCATCTAGTGAAAGCTATAATCAATAATCTGATGGGTGTTTTGAACTGAAACTTTACAGACACATTCTGGGGACACAAAAGACTTATATTAAATCTGAAAAAAGGGGTAACCTAGGTGCCCTTTAATACATTTACGAGATTTTATATTCTTTGAGTTGAGCCGGTTTTCTCATGTGTGCTGGATTACTCCGGTGAATGAGGAAACTCGGTTTGGTGTTGTTACATGGTTGCTGCGCCTTTCTCTCTAACACAGAAATGTGTGCAACTTTTTTTCTCTGTCTAGTTGAGTTCCCCAATTGGCAAACTCTTCAGAGTTCCCTCATGGCCCCCAGCATCCATTCAATTCAGCGGAGGATTCAGGTACCTGGATTCAGGTACCTATTACGTTGTTGGCATGCCCGCTCGGTCAGCCTGCATTCTAGGTTTAGGTGCCTGCTGTGCGCGATCCCATATGCTTCACTCAGCCACGGTTTAGTCCCACCCTCTTCAGGTGGGCCCATGTCTTCATATGTGTACTACTTTCCCATTCAGGATTGGCACGCTTTCCCAACATACTGTCATATTTAAAAATTCCTAGAATTTAACTAGGTGTTTTTACGACTCCCCAAAAAATATAAATTATGCTGCCAACTCATTGGCTCTTTATTGGCTCGTTTTATTTTTCTTCAGAATGATTGGCTTTTTGATGAAATCCCCATAGTGGACGTTTTTTCACATTCCACATTTTCCGTTCCCTCCCTTGGGAAACAAGGGCTATGTAGTAACCTGTAAGGACTTTAAAAGCAACAAATCCACCACTGTGAACATTGCCGCGTCTCTCCCGGACGAGCTCAACTCGTTCTATGCCTGCTTTGAAGCCCAGGACAGCGCGCACACACAGCGCGCTCCCGCGGCCGATACAGAAACCGCCAGCACACTCACTGTTTCTGTAGCGGATGTAACGAGATCTTTCCGTCGCGTGAACATCCGAAAAGCTACGGGCCCAGATGGCATCCCTGGACGTGTACTTAAAGCATGCGCACACCAGCTAGCGGGGGTTTTCACGGACATCTTTAACCTCTCGCTCTCTCGGTCTGTGGTTCCCACATGCTTTAAGACAGCTACTATTGTGCCAATACCGAAATCAGCTAAAACCACATGCTTGAATGACTGGCGTCCGGTTGCACTGACACCCATCTTCAGCAAGTGCTTTGAGAAGCTGATTAAAAATCACATCTGCTCTGTACTGCCCACTAACACTGACCCTCTGCAATTTGCATACAGAAACAACCGCTCCACTGATGATGCAATTGCTTTCACCTTGCACACTGCTCTGTCTCACCTGGAAAACAAAAACACATATGTGAGAATGCTGTTTGTGGACTACAGCTCAGCATTCAACACCATAGTGCCTGCCAAGCTGGTGGTAAAGCTCCAGGCTCTGGGCCTACACAGCTCTCTGTGCAACTGGATCCTGGACTTCCTGTCAAGCAGACGCCAGGTGGTCAGAATGAACAACATCACCTCATCCACACTGATCCTCAACACTGGTGCTCCACAGGGCTGTGTTCTCAGCCCACTCCTGTACTCCCTGTACACACATGACTGTACATCCAAACACAGCTCCAACGTCATCGTTAAATTTGCTGATGACACAACGGTGGTGGGCCTAATCACAGATAATGATGAGACGGCCTACAGAGAGGAGGTGCACACTCTGACGCAGTGGTGTCAGGAAAACCACCTCTCACTCAACATCAGCAAAACCAAAGAGCTGGTGGTGGATTTTAGGAGAGAGAAGAATGAACACACTCCCATAACCATCAACGGGACACCAGTGGAGAGAGTCAGCACTTTCAAGTTTCTTGGAGTACACATCGCTGAGGATCTGACATGGACTGCTCACACAGACGCAGTGTTAAGGAAGGCACAACAACGCCTCTTCTTCCTCAGGCGCCTCAGGAGGTTTGGAATGAGCCCCCACATCCTCCGCTCGTTCTACACCTGCACTGTGGAGAGCATCCTCACTGGCTGCATCACCACCTGGTACGGGAACAGCACCAGCAGCAATCGCAAAGGTCTACATAGGATTGTGCGAACTGCTGGACGTGTAGTAGAAGGTGAGCTTCCCTCCCTCCAGGACATCTACACCAGGAGGTGCATGAGGAAAGCCAAGAGAATCATCAGCGACTCCAGCCACCCAAGCCATAGACTTTTCTCTCTGCTACCCTCAGGCAGACGGTTCCGCAGCATTCAGTCACGCACCAGCCGACTGAAGGAAAGTTTCTTCCCTCAGACTATCAGGTTGATGAACACTTAACACACCCAACACAAACTCTCCCATACCCCACACTGCACACCATAAAGATGTAGCATGCACTGCACTTTAACCAATCCATACTTAAACAATACTGCCTACAACTATGTGTACACCTATCCATCGTACGCATCACTGTCACATTGCCAAATTTACACTGTCTTGTTTCTTTTTTGTGAGTATGTTGTTGTATTTTGCACTGTCTGTATTTTACACTGTCGCTGTATTTGCACTGTCTGTATTTTGCACTGTTGTTGTATTTGCACTATCTGTATTTTCCACTGTCTGGAGCCAGCACCTAAGCTTTTCACTCATCATAGCACACGTGCTGCTGATGATGTGACAATAAAAGTGATTTGATTTGATTTGAACCGTTTCATTACAGGCTGTAATCTATGAAATATCTTCACTTGTATTTAATTATGAGAATGTATTTAATTGTGAGTATGAGTATTGTATTTACTTATTTATTTTATTTGAATTTTGCAGTGGAATTAAACACATGTGCAGCAAATATTTGCAAGTGGTTTGGTCTAAAACACAATAAACAGAAAATCTCAATTACAATCACTGGCATGAAACTCTGAGAGACAAAATGACAATCTGTTATAGAAAAACAGCATGAAGTGTTTAGACAGGCTATATATTTGTGGAGAACCAATCACAACCCCCAAACCATCATCTACAGAAAACACTTACTTGGACACACACATACACATACACAAAAGAATATACACAACTACAAAACAAATAACAAATGACTCTGGTCATAATGATAGATTGTTTGATAGTCATAAACGATAATACACCTCAAACATCTAGTTATACCAATTAGGAATATATTTAGAAATATGTGGTTTGGTAGATTTTTTTTTAAATAAGAAATGAAATATTGGCTTTAGTCCTGTGTATTTAATACAACTCATCTGATTTGTAGCCGAATTCAGACTGTCATTGATGAATGTATAAAAATAATAACGGCTTGTTCTGAGGAGATTCAGTTTCTCATTCTTCATCTCCTCTGTTAGATGTATTATTCTAAACTCTCAATAGCTTCCTGCTTTGTGTATTTTCTCCACTCATCTGGTATTTTACCACTCTCCTCAAATGTTTTACTGTAGTATTTTTCCAGATCTTTCTGGAATCTAGAGACAAACCACTTCCAGTATGGCAGTTCAAAGAAATTGGGAATGATTCTCCAGTCTGAGTAAACTCCTCCTGCTTTTCTGTATTCTCTCCAGTAGACTAATTTAGTTGAGGCAGTGGGATAAAAACACTGGTAACTGGCTACTGCTGATGTGCAGATGCTAACAGACAAGTTTGTTGTTTCTTCATAAAACTGCCCATTTAGTCCAGTAACACGATGGAAAGGACCACTGTGATCTCCATCATGGTCCTCTATGGTGTTTGTGCAGGTTACTCCACAGAACGGACACTGAACCCAACAGCACTGACAGAAGTGATCAATCAGAAGCTCATCTGGCCTGAACTTATAGTCCAGCTTTACTGGAAATGTGTCTGTGTTGAATCTCCTGCTGATGTCTGACATTACAGCAGTAAGCTCTTGTCTGATCACATCTTCTAGGAGTCTGAAATCATCAACATCATCATGTTTGACTCCACTGAGGTCTTTTTCAGAGAAGATCAGCTGATCTGAGAGCTGCTGTGTGAAACTCTTCAACCACAAACCAACATCTCCACTGTTGACTTGAACATGTTCAGTAGATTGATGTGCTGCGTTCATGATCTTCTGCTGCAGGAGTTTAATGTTCTCCTCCATCTTGGGTAAAACACTGATGCTGAACTTATCACTGATGTAGCGACTGACTTCATCTCTGATGAAACTCTTGTAGTAATCTCTGGGTTTATGAATGTAGTTCATGTATTTGTCAAAGTTCTCCTCTTCTGCCAGTGTCTTCAGGATGTGTTTCTCCAGATTTGATCTGTTTCTATTCAGTGATTCACAGTTTGTTTTCATTTCATCTACTAAATCTCTGGCAGTTTTCTTGTAGATGCTCTGCTCAATGGGCTCCTTCAGTTTCTGACAGATGATCTCAGCAAAAATAGCAGATGATTTTGCTCCATGACTGTATTTCTGGAAAATACTATAGTACTCTTCTCGTTTATTTTTTAAGTATATTTCAGGATCATTGGCTTCTCTGAACAGTCTGTGTTGGTCGGTGATCGTCTTGTTTGCTCTTTCACAGATGGAATGAACCAAATCAATGAAGAATTCATCCTTGAACACATATTTCACTGCTCCCTCCTCATGTTCTGTTTCTCCTGTGTTGATGTAATATATGAGTTGTTGAATGAGGCCGATGTTGTAGCCCACCTTTGTAATGTTAGATGACTGAATCATTCTGTCTGTTTGATGAGCAACATCTGAGACAAATGATCTGATCTGGGCTTCATCTTCTTTAGACAGAATGTAACCAAACCACTCAATTGTAAATTGTAGTAGACCACTGCGTCTGTAGTTTCTTTTCAGCCTAACATAATCTGAATATCTTTTTACACTAAAAATATCCCTGCTGTCCTTCCATTGGTCTACAGGAGCACTTTCATAGATGTCACTGAGAGTCTTTCTCACATCTCTCATTATGTCAATTTCTCTGATTGCAGAAGTGTCTCTGATGATCTCCTTCATACTCTGCTCCCAAACTGAATTAAACATTTTCTTCACTATTTTTTTGTTTGTTTCAGCTTTGTTTTTTAAGTCAGGCACTTTGCACTTCACATAGAGTGTGTTTTCATGATGTTTCCTCTGAGCATCAGTCCTTTTATTTATATCATGTTGCTGAAGAACCGCAATTAATTTCTTCTTTGTGTTCTTCACAATGTTTTCCTGAAGCTCCTTGATTTTGGTTTCAAATGATGATTTCCACTGAATCAGTATATATTTATCTGTGTTTGTCTCAAAGAATTCTGACATGGATTTTTCCACTTCTTCACCGGTCTTCTTCAGTTCTCTGTGAAGATTAGTTTCCTCAATCTCATGAATTGCTTCATTTTCTATTTGGTTGTGTAGTTTGTTCTCAATATCCAGCATGGCACTGTGGAGACTCCAGGACCACTCGCTGTATATGGTCTCCAGTTTTCTGTAGGCTTTGGCCTTTTGGGATTCAACACAAATAAACCAGTAAACAATATTTAGAAAAGCCTTGAGAGCTTTAGTTTGTCTGTCTATGAGAGCTGATTGTATTATTATTATTATTATTATCTGTACATTTTAGTAACAGGACAAATATGAATGCTGACAGTAACACTCACCTGTAGTGAATTATCAGTTTCAGACTGAATTTTCCTCATCTTCTCTTTCTCTCTGTTGTATTTCTCTATCCACTCTACACGCTCAGCTTCATGCTGTTGTTCAAGCAGTATCAGTTTCTCTTTAAATGTATTTTGTTGATCTCCTCTCATGTTTCTTTCTTCTTTCAGTTTCTTCTCTAAATCCTCTAATTGTTTTTCTCTCTCTCTTTCTTTTCTCTCTTTCTCTTTGATTATTCCCCTCATTTCACTCTTGAGTTTCTGAATCTGTTCATCAGAAATCTGCTTTTTTTCTTCTCTTCCCTTCTCTTCCTCTTGTTTTTGTTTCTCCCATTCCTCTTGTTTTCTTTTCATCTGTATTTTGTTTTCTTCTTCTCTTTCTTTAAACTCATCTTCTTTATTCTTTCTCTCTTTCTCCTGATTCTGTTGTTGTTCCCTTTCCATCATCTTCATTCTGTCTTTCTCTTCTAGATTCTTCATCTTTTCTTCTGTTTCTCTAACTCTGTCCATCAGGATCTTCATCTGCTGTTCTTGTTTTTCTCTCACCATCTCACTGATCTTCTTACATGAGAAGAAGCTTCCTCCGTTTGCCTTCACCATGTAGTCTATCTTCTCCAGTAGATCAGACACTTGTGTTCGGTTTTCAGGCTGATTATTGTTGAACACATGGAATCTGTTTCCACAAGTTTCTATCAGTTTTCTGATGACAGATCCAGGTTTACCCAAACACTGATCAATGTTTTTGTTCTTCAGATCATCTCCTCTGGTGAACAGCACTATGGTGAACATTAGAGAGTGTTCACCAAATGTGTCCTGGATGAACTTCACGGATGTTTCCTCCTCTTTAGTGAATCTCTGTCCTAAATTGAGCACAATGATGAACACATGTGGTCCAGGCAGAATCATGGAGATGCAGTTGCTGATTTCTCTCTGGATCTCCTCATTTGTGAGTTCAGTATCGAACAGTCCAGGAGTGTCGATCACAGTGATGCGTCTGTCATTGATTTCACATGATTCTCTCTGACTCTCTTTAGTAACAGATTCTTCATATAAATCTGCTGGAAATGCATCTCTTCCTAAGATTGTGTTTCCTGTTGAACTTTTACCAACTCCAGTTTTTCCCAGAAGAACAATCCTCAGTTCATCTTCGCTCTCAGCTGTACCTGTAAAAGAGGAAATGCATCAGTTTTAGGCCATGAGGGCCAGATTTACAAATGCATTTGTAAGTGTGGTCAGTGTTATATAAAGTAAAAAAAAATTGGGCAATTAATCTTGCTATAAGAGCGCATAGCTAGCAAGCCAAAGCATCCTTTTTTGTCTTATCTGAAGCGACTTCTTTCTCAACAGCCAAGGGGCAAACATTATGGCGAAGGGACATAGCATTTCTGTTCCTTCCTCGGGGAACGAGGGTTACTTCAATGCTATGTGGAAACTTCCACTATGGGGAAATGTATGGAAAACGCCATAATGATTGAACCTTACCTTCGCCCCCGATGAGAGGTTTGCCAGGAAAAGAGAGCGTGAGCCCACCGTCATCACTAGAGGCGCAGTCTTCCAACGTGTTCCCTGGCCCTTACTTATCCCACTTCAACAGAAAATTTACAGATTTAGATATATTTTTCGGGAGCCGCAAGTGCGTCTAGAAATATCTAGGAATTTAATACGACAGTACGTTGGGAAAGCGTGCAGTCCCGATAGGGAGGACGCTGCGGAGGCCACCTGCTACCCAAGTGGGGAGACTGGGGCAAATAGCATATGAACTAACCCTGAGAAGGGGGAGTAAGCATATGAAATAAGATGGTTAGCGGTTTAGGGAAGACACGGGTCTGCCTGTGAGGGGGGTCTGCACCATGGCAGTATAAGCATATGGGATCGCCTAGTGGGGATCGCACATAGCAGGCACCTATACCCAGAATGCAGGCTGACCAGCGGACAGACCTACAACATAATGGGCCAGCGTCTGACTCCTCCGTGAGCCAAATGCTGGGGGCCGAGGAGGAATCTCTGCAGGGTTCACCAGCGGGGAACTTTACTGACAATGTGAATAAGCGCACGTATCTCCGTGTTAGCGAGAATGGCGCAGCAAGCGTATTTGAACACCTTCACCGAGTTGTTTCCTCAATCATCAAGGGTTACCTAATACCTTTGAGGAAGCCGGCTCCACTCGCAGATTGTAAAATCTTGCAAATGTGTTAGGTGTCGCCCAGCCCGCAGCTCTGCAGATGTCTGTTAGAGAGGCGCCGCGTGCACGCGCCCAAAAGGATGCTATGCTCCGAGTGGAGTGTGCTCGAACCCCTGGGGGACATGGCTCGCCCTGGCTCTGGTAAGTGAGGGAGATGGCATCCACTATCCAGTGGGTCAACCTCTGTTTAGATACGGCACCTCCCTTCTGCTGACCACCATAACAGACGAAGAGGTGCTCAGAGGATCTGACGCTCTGAGTGTGGTCCAGATAGATTCGCAAAGCGCGAACTGGACAAAGTAATGAAAGGGCTGGGTCTGCCTCCTCCGGGGGCAGCGCTTGCAGGCTCACTACCTGATCTTTAAATAGTGTGGTAGGAACCTTGGGCACATATCCAGGCTGGGGTCTCAGGACAACGTGAGAGTAAGCCAACCCAAATTCTAGGCACGAGTCACTGACCGAAAATGCCTCCAGGTCCCCAACCCTCTTGATAGAAGCCAACGCGACCAGCAGAGCTGTCTTCAGGGACAGAAATCTTAAAGATACTGAGTTGAGTGGTTCAAATGGATCTGTGCTCAAGGTCGTGAAAACAAGGGCGAGATCCCAAGAGGGCATGAGAGAGGGGCGGGGCGGATTAATTCACCTAGCGCCTCTGAGGAACCAGATGATGAGGTTATGCCTTCTCACGGTGCTGCCAGCCACCGCGTGATGGTGAGCAGAGATGGCAGCCACGTAAACCTTGAGTGTGGAGGGCGACAGCCTGCTCTCCAGCTTCTCTTGGAGAAAAGAAAGCACAACACTGATCTGGCAAGGGTCTTCTCTGCGAGAGACACACCATTCAGTGAATAGACTCCACTTCAGGGCATAGGCACGCCTCGTTGAGGGGGCTCTCGCCTGAGTGATGGTATTAACCACTGCTATAGGTAGGTTACCTAAGTCTTCCTCGCGTCTAAGGACCACACGTGGAGGTTCCAAAGATCCGGTCGCGAGGAGTGAGAGTTCTGACATCCAAGTCCGGTTGGGCCAGAGAGGCGCAACTAGCAAGACCTGTTCCTCGTCCTCCCTGACCTTGCACAAGAGCTGCGCGAGCAGGCTCACTGGGGGAAACGCATATTTGCGCATGCCCCGAGGCCAGCTGCGAGCCAGTGCATCCGTGTCGAGAGAGCCCTCGGTCAGGGAAAAAAAACACTGGCAATGAGTGTTCTCGGGGGAAGCAAACAGATCGACCTGGGCTTCCCAAAATTGCACCCATATCAGCTGAATCGACTCAGGGTGGAGTCTCCATTCTCCTGGACGTAAGGGCTGCCGTGAGAGCGTGTTGGCTGCAAGATTGTGCTCGCCTGGAATATGAATGGCGCGCATCGATTTCAGCTGCGTATGACTCCAGAGGAGCAGACGGCGAGCGAGCTGAGACATGCGGCGAGAGCGGATACCCCCCATACAGTTGATATACGCCGCCGTGCTGTCCATCCTGACCAGCACGTGTTGTCGCTCCAGCGCCGGTAAAAAAAGAAGACAACAGGCGGAGAGCGAGGAACACTGCCAGCAGCTCTAGGCGATTGATATGCCAATGCAGCTGGGTAGCCTTCCACAGGCCCGCGGCTGCATGCCCGCAACACATGGCCCCCAAGCCCGTGCTGGAAGCCCGTTCACTCACTCTTGCAGATTTCGAAAATCGGCTGAAGGAACCCTCATCGATTCTTTCAGAAGGCTGTGAAGTCGTCTGAAGCGAAAAAAGGATGCTTTGGCTTGCTAGCTCTGCGCTCTTATAGCAAGATTAATTGCAACGAGCATCAGGTGCGCAAGCCGAAGCTGCCAACTCATTGGCATTTCATTGGCCCGTTTACATACTCTTTCAGATGATTGGCTTTCTGAACGAAATCCCCATAGTGGAAGTTGCCACATAGCATTGAAGCTACCCTTCCGAAGGGAAACCGAATTCTCAGTATCCTCAAAGCAATGCAAGAATTACATTCAGGAGGTGCGCAACAAAATATAGATTTCCTGACTCCAGCTTTTATACACCGGTGATATTAACAGGTGGAGTTAAGTGGAATTTATTACTAGTCAATCATTCTTCAGTCCTCCGGCGGTGGCACCCATACATACTACCTCTTCTACAAATTCTCTGCACAACATTAAAAACATAAGATTTCTTAACTCTCAAATATTCTGTTCAGTTTCAACCCCTCTCTGCTCACAGGAAGTTTAAATGCAGAGCTAAAGTTAATTTTAGACATTCAGCCCTATGCATTTCCATAAGCTCCATCTACTGCAAAAAACGCTTCATTAGTATGCAAGGCATATCACACTCAGTTTGGTTAATATTTCACCTTAAGCAATCCAAATGTTTAATGAAAAGAAAAGAGACCAAAGTAATAAAAAAATGAGTTCCTTTTTTACATCAATTCTCTCATTGATCAAAATAAATTTGCAGTTCTGTGATGGGCAAAAATGATCATTATGTAATCAGAATAATTAGTTTCTCTGTGAAACTGAAGCTTGACCTTTGGATTTTGCACTAATGAAACATTGAAGTAAAATGTTAAACTGAATTTGAAATTTCATCTCTACTTTATAAAATGCCACATTAATGTTGTGGATAATAGGTAAATAAATATAAAGGTAAGGCAAAGCAAGTTCATTTATATAACACATTTCTACAAAATCGCAACTCAAAGTGCATTATAAAAGTATAAGAAAGTATAAGAAAATAAAAAACAACAAATAATTAAATTGATTAAAAACAGATTAAAATGTGTTAAAACATATTATAAAAGAATGAAAAAGACATAGTAGTGTGATCTGTAATGTAACTGGGAGTCGGTACAAAGACCTAAGGACAGGTGTGATGTGCTCTGATTTTCTGGTTCTGGTCAGAATCTTGGCCGCAGCGTTCTGGATGAGCTGCAACTGTCTGACTGTCTTTTTGGGAAGGCCAGTGAGGAGCCCATTACAGTAATCAATCCTGCTGCTAATAAAAGCATGAACAAGTCCTCACTGGTTACAAAGCATCTGATTCTTGCAATGTTTTTGAGATGATACTATGCTGATTTACTAACTGCTTTGACTATTGAAACTCAGATCTGACACCAGAATAACACCAACAATAAGATTCTTCTTATTTTTGATTCCTCTTGATTTTTTTTTTGTTGTTGTTTCACCCTTAGAGCCAAGGTATGCAATCACCATGAGAACCTCATCTCTATTCCCAAATGCAAATACTTCAGTTTTCTTTGTTTAACTGAAGAAAGTTTTGGCACATCCAACTGTTCATTTCATCAATGCATTGGCAGAGAGTGTCAATAGGGGTGAAGTCAACTTGTTTCTTCAGTTGTTTGTGTTGTGACCACATGCGGCACGTTTCTTCAGTTGTTTACGTTGTGACCAAATGCAGCGCGTTTCTTCAGTTGTTTGTGTTGTGACTAATTGCAGCGCGTTTCTTCAGTTGTTTGTGTTGTGACCA
>CAIGQZ010001345.1:33405907-33420874 GCA_903798205.1 Danio tinwini | reverse complement strand
ACCAACATTAATGACACAAAGACCCTCACACACACATTTATATCTGTCAGACCAACATTAATGACACAAACACCCTCACACACACATTTATATCTGTGAAAGCATCTAGTTTATGTGCTTTTTTCTTATTGTATAAAGTTTATCCTGCTTAGTTGAGTGCATACATCTTGGCATTTCCATTAAGAATTTTAATGTGATATTCCAAAATGCAAAAAAAAATTGGATGCAAACAAAAAGCATATGGATAAACAGCTTTTTGGAAGTGATTGTAATTGATAGTGTGGATGCACAGCAGATGTATTGGCATTATTATAGTCATGAATGTGCTCCTTTTTCTTTCTGCAGCTCCACAACGACTCTCATGAGAAGCTGCAGCGTGTTTATCAGCTGGTTTCTGGAGCAGGTTTGTCCATCACCGGCTCTCATCGCATGTGTGGAGACTTTCTGTACAGCGGCCACACAGTCATGCTGACGCTCACCTTCCTCTTCATCTACGAGTGTGAGTCTGAGAGAGCACTAGCTAACCATTAATCGCATCCAAAATAAAAAGTGTTGAGTTTTTATAATACATATGTATGCACTGTGCATATTAAGGGGCCATTCACACAGAACTATGAAATTCAAATGCCTAAAAAGATCAAATAATAAATCAGACTCTCAAAACAACTATCCAAATGATAAATCAAATGCTCAAACTATCAAAATAATCAATCAAAATGCATTCTCAAATGCTGATGTTAAATTTTTATGATCAAATGATAAATCAAATGCAAGTTACAAGTGCTAATCAACCAGCCTATTTTTAAAAAAACAACTAATTATAAAAAACAAACAATAACTTATTATTACAAAAAGAGGCCATTATTTGTGTTTGTTTGTAGTTTGTCTTCAAAGTAGGGTTGGGACGATGCCATCATCCATCGCTGATGGCCGATAAACTTCACGATGCTGAGCCAGCATCGCAATCTATCGCCCTGCCCCACATGTATATTGATATAAAACTTATTATTCACATTCATCTTAATATTAATAACGGTCTTTCCATGAGCTGTGTTCAATTTTACATATAGCTGCCGCTTGCACGGCTGACAGCATGGTGAGGATTAAATGAAGGATTATACAGGACCTCTTGCGCTTAAAATGTGTAGATTCAGTGGCAAACGCTGTTACCTGCAAACCCCGTCCCACAGACTTTACTGGCTTTAGTTATTTTCATAGTGGACTTGAAGCCACTAGAAGTCTTTTCTCCACTCTTGGAAAAGTGTAAATGGTGGATTAACATTTAGCACATGATCACTAATAAGACGTGCCATTATTAGGAACTTTAGGTGCTTTCTAAAAATAAATCTGTCAGTGTTATTTTCATTCTCTCATCTTCAGCGCTTCACATTTTCACAGTTGTAGCTCCTGTCATCTGAAGGCAGAAGGCATTGACTGAGTGATTGACAGCTGATATCAACCAATCCATTTGCGTTCAGATCTAGCGCAGTGGGCCAATAAGAAGAGCACAAAGGCAGGGCAAGCATTGCGGGCTTGTTTTACTTCAGCAAGTTCACATAACAACTGTTTTAATCTGTTCCTGAGTGCTGCGTTTGGCGTCTTTAGGTGCAAAGATGCATTCTGCATAAATGTCTCCTATATCCGCGTACGCGGTGAGGATTTTGCAGTGAAAACAGGTCGCACGGCAACAATTTATGCACTCGCACACATGCTTCCAAATATATTTTTAGCTCACATAAATTTTCTGCCGCATATGTGACCAAAACAGTCGAGCCCTAGCATCTTTACTTGTTATTATTTCCTCATAATAATAATGAAATAAGGAAGTTATCTTCAATCACAATACCACAACTCCAAACCAACTCTCGTCTCCTCCACCAGCTGTGGGAAAAAGCCATTATACAGACACAGATCACTCGGCCTATTCACGCCAGAGTCCTGCAGAAAAAATTGATTGACAGGTGGTCATTTGTGTGTAACTTTACCTATAATAACCAAACTATAAATAAATAAAGCAAAGACCATGTGGGTCAGCTAGTGAAAATGGTAGGCTACAAGTTATTAACTTGTTATGAATTAATTGATATTTAACAACAACCACCCCCACCCCCGCCTACGATGACGATGCCATTGTCTATCGCGATGTTTCACATTAGACATCGTACGATGCCAAATTGGTCAACATCACCCAACCCTACTTCAAAGCAAAAATGTTTACATTAAAGTGATGTTTGGACATTATATTGGAGTTGTTATTGTCATCTGAACTGCATGGGAACTGTAGTATAAGCAGAATAACTCACTCCGCTCTGTTGAATTATGTAGGATAAAACAAGCAGAAAATGAAGATGAACCGCTGTAGTTGGGTTGTTTTTGTGTCAATAAATGAGCAGCTTTTGTGCCTTAGATTCGCCCCGCTCTCGGCTCTGGACCTTTTATCATGTGGCCTGCGGGTTGCTAAGCGTAGTGGGCGTGGCCTGTATCCTGTTGGGGCATGAGCATTACAGTCTGGATGTGGTGGTGGCGTATTTCATCACCTCACGCCTCTTCTACTGGTACCACACCATGGCCAACAACCAGGTGAAGACAGCAAAACTACATTCAGTCTAGAACATGTCTGTCTGTCTTTCTGTCTATATATCTGTCTATATATCTGTCCGTCTATCTATCCATCTATATATCCGTTTATTATTCCATCTGTCTGTTCATCTGTCCATATTTCCTACTTTCTATATGTCTGTCCATCTATCCATCCATCCCCGTCTGTCTAGCCCTCAGTCTATCTATCCATTCATCTCATCCATTTGTTCAACTATTTGTCTGTCCATCTATCCATCTGTCTGTCTGTCCGTACATCCATTATTTTCAGCCATCTATCTGTCCATATATCTGTCTGTCTATCTGCCTGTCTATACATCCATCTGTCTAGCCCTCTATCTATCCAACTGTCCCTTTGTTTGTCCATCCATTCTCATCCATCTATCCATCTGTTTGTCTATCGATCCGTCCTTATATCCGTCTGTCTATATTTATCTCTCTCTATCCATCCATCCATCTTTCATCTGTCTGTCTTTCCATTTGTCTATCTGTTCATCCACCCACCCATCTGTCTATTTATTTGTCCATCCATCTATCTGTCCATCTGTTCATCCATCCATTTATCTGTTTGTCCATTTATCTATCCGTCCATCCATTGATCTATCTGTCCAAATGTCTTTCTGTTTGTCTATCCATCCATTTGTCCATCTATCTATCTAACATTTGTCTGTATATCTATCTGTCCATCCGTGCATCCATCCATCCATTTATCTGTCCATCACTCTATCTGTCAGTCTATCCATCTGTCTATCTATCCATCTATCTGTCTGTTCACCCATCCATCTGTCCATTTATCCATCTATCTGTCCATCCCTCTGTCTATCTGTCCATCCATCCGTACGTCCATCCATCCATCCGTTCATCTGTCTGTCCGCCCACCCGTCTATCTGTCTGTCTGTCCATATGTCTATTCGTCCATCTATCTGTCCATCCATCCATCTGTCTGTCCGTCCACATATCCATCTGTCTGTCCATCCATCTGTCCGTCTGTCCATCCGCCAATTCATTTGTGTCTTCATATCTCCATCTGTCTGTTTGTCCATGTCCATCTGTCTATCCATTTGTTTGTCTATTTGTCTATCTGTCTATTAGTCTATCCATCCATCTGTCCGTCCATCTGTCTGTCTGTTCACCTGCCCGTCCGCCTATCCATCTATCTTTCTGTCCATCCCCTATCTGTCTGTCTGTCCGTTTGTCCATCCATCAATCCGTCTATCTGTCCATTGCTCTGTCTGTTCATCCATCTGTTTATCCGTCTATCATCCTGTCTGTTCATTTGTAATTTTAATGTATTTATTAAATGTGTTTTTGAACTGTAAATCCTCATTCTCCTCTATATCTCTCCTGCTCCTCCTCTTGTAGGCTTTGAGAGGATCTCCTCATAATTACCTCAGTCGTGTTTGGTGGAACTTCATGTTTTCCTTCCTGGAGAGGAACGTAAAGCTGTCGGTTCCCTGTACATTCTCCTGGCCGATCTCTGTTCCGTCTGTGTCCTTCAAGAACCCGTGCAGGAGCTACTCTAAAGTGCAGAGCTCGCGAGAGGAATAACAGGCTCAAAACACTGCGGACGCTAACCGAGATCCTCTTTACTTGAAGAGCAGCTTTTGCTGGAGAAATCATGTGTTAGTGCCATTCCTGATAATGGTTCACAGTTTGATTCGCCCTCATGTGAAATATAAATGCTTTTTCAAATATTTCTTAAGTGATGTTTAACAAAGCAGGGACATTTGCACAGTATTTCCTAATATATTTTTTCCTTCGGTATATTTTTAAGGTCAATATTATTAGCCACTTTAATATACATGTTTTCAATTGTCTTCAGAACAAACCACTGTTCTACAATGATTTGCCTAATTACCCTAACTTTACCCTAATTACCCTAGTTAAGCCTTTAAATGTCACTTTAAGCTGAATACTAGTGTCTTGACAAATTCATTCATTCATTTTCCTTCGCCTTAGTCCCTTATAAATCAGGGGTCGCCACATCGGAATGAACCGCCAACTATTCCTGCATGTTTTATGCAGCGGATGCTTTTCCAGCCACAACCCAGTACTGGGAAACACCCATACACACTCAATCACACACACTCTTATGCACTACTTTTAGAAGTGTTTAGACATGATGAGAAAAATTATGTCTTCATTAAACAGCACTTGGGGAATATTTGATTAGTAATATGCTGCTAGGCGACGCAGTAGGACCACAGCAAGAAGGTCGCTGGTTCGAGCCTCGGCTGGGTCAGTTGGCGTTTCTGTGTGGAGTTTGCATGTTCTCCCTGCGTTCGCGTGGGTTTCCTCCCGGTGCTCCGGTTTCCCCCACAGTCTAAAGACATGTGCTATAGGGGTATTGGGTAGGCTAAATTGTCCGTAGTGTATGTGTGTGAATGAGTGTGTATGGATGTTTCCCAGAAATGGGTTGCAGCTGGAAGGGCATCCGCTGCGTAAAACGTATGCTGGATAAGTTGGCGGTTCATTCCGCTGTGGCGACCCCAGATTAATAAAGGGACTAATCTGAAAAGAAAAGGAATGAATGAATAATATGCTGCTCAGTATAGCTTTTCTACTCCAATGTATTTAGGGGCCGTTCACACAGTATGCATTTTTCCATTACAGTGTGCTGCTTTTCCATAGTTTTTTTATGTAAATATGCACTCGACGTTATGCACAATTTTATGTGGTTTGCTGTCGAGTGTAATGCGGCTGGAATGAGAATCAGCACCTCCAAGTCCGAGGCCATGGTGCTCCACTGGAAAAAGGTGGTTTGCCATCTCCTGGGTGGATGGAGGAAAGTCCTTACCCCAGGTGGAGGAGTTCAAGTATCTTGGGGTTTTGTTAACGAGTAAGGCAACGTGAGATTGACAGGCGGATTGGTGCAGTAATGCGGTCGATGTACCGGTCAGTTGTGTTAAAGAAGTAGTTAAGCCGAAAGGCAAAGCTCTCGATTTACCAGTCAATCTATGTTCCTACTCTCACCTATGGTCTTGAGCTTTGGGTCATGACCGAAAGGACAAGATCTCAGATACAAGCGGCCGAAATGAGTTTCCTTCACAGGGTGGTAAGGTGCAGCCTTATCGATAGGGTGAGGAGCTCTGTCACCTTGGAGGAGCTCGGAGTAGAGCCGCTGCTCCTCCACATCGAGAGAAGTCAGCTGAGGTGGCTCGGGCATTTGTTTCGGATGCGTCCTGGACGCCTACCTAGGGAGGTGTTCCAGGCATGTCCCACCGGGAGGAGGCCTCGGGGAAGACCCAGAACACGCTGGAGGGACTATGTCTCCTGGCTGGCCTGGGAATGTCTCAGGATCCCCCCGGAGGAGCTGAAGGGGAGAGGGAAGTCTGGGGTTCTCTCCGGCTGCCCCTGCGAAAAACGGCAGAAAATGAATTAATGAATGAATGAATTAATTAATTAATCATCAGAACCTTGCACATGAGTGCCGTGTTTTTAAAGTCAGTGTGAAATGAAAATGTACAGTGTTTATTTTGCTAGTGCACATTTTTATTGTTGCTCTTTAGCTGAACAATTAATCAGCATTTGTTCTGTTAATCTTCACTCTTCAATCTGAGCATCTGCTTCTGCATTTGGATTGGCTGCTCCTCCGTGCTGTTAGTTTGCTATGAGGAAATAATGCACAAACAAAAAGCCCCGCCTCCTACTCAATTCTCTGCTTCAGTTGGAAGCACATCAACATACTGAAATGCAAGTCTCAGCAACTTCCAGTTCACCAGTTCACGCTGACTTTAAGACCTTGTGCAAACAAACGCTGTATTTTCAAAATCACTGTTTTTATATATATATATATATATGGTTTGGTGTTCGCCCACATAAAAATGCAGCATCGGGTGACTGAAACTTTCTAACAAATCTATCCAGGGGGAAGATGTTTAGAAACGCCAATAACAGTGTGGTCATGTGGACATTAAAAGAGTTTTCATTTTATGATGTAATGTTTGCACCATATTCTCTTTTGATTGGCCATCATGGCTTAATACTAATGCTATGTTCACGTCAAACATGGAACACTCCTTCACTAGCTCTAGTTTACTCACAGGATGTTTTTCACCTCATGCTAAATTTCCACTTGTATGATAGATCGTAGATGGATGGACAGACAGACAGACAGGCAAATAGATAGATTGACAAATGTATAGACGGACACATCCATCCACATAAAAATGCAGTATCAGGTGACTGAAACTAAAACTTTAAAACTCTAGCCTTGGGGAAGATATTCAGAAACGTCAACAACATTGTGGTCATGGAGCACTGCATCACTAGCTCTAAGTGTACTCACGCAATGTTTTTCACCTCATGCTAATTTTCCACTTGAGGTAAATTACTTGAACTTGCTGTGTGGATACGATAATTTTTTTTTTGCAGGTCCACGGCAAAGCACGTTTTGCATTAAACGTAATTCATGTTTTCATTGATTTTGTAAGTAACTTAATTGCGCAAATACTTAGTTTTGTGTTTAGTGTGAATTGAGAGGGGTCTCGATGCAGACCTGCTGTAGTGCAACCTGAGCTGCATCCAATGCTTTTTAATGCGCTCGCCTAACCCCACCTCTAACCCACCTCTAACTGTGACGTCACTCACTCCATTGTGTCTGACATTGCATCGTAAAGACTGCATCCAGATACTATGGGTGAACTTGGCATAAAGCTTTTATTGTCAACTATGAATTCGGCATTTAACATTGCGTTTGTTTTTCATGTGGATGATGATTATTATTATTTTTTTAAACAAAATCAGGAGATGCTCAGTTTGTTTTTTTAAAAATGCCCTTGTACTTGTAGAAACGGCCTAAAATGCTGTCAAATTTCAACTTTTACATGCAGCGCCACTCAATGGACCAATCTAAAGAACTTGGAGGCGGGGCAAGCTTTTTGTTTACAGTGGCAAGTTAGCATGACAACAGTTTAATTTGATGGCAACAGAGGAAAAGCATTCCTGAGAACTGCGTCTCACGTTTTTAGACACACAGATGCATCTGTGGGAATGCTGCCTGTTTATAAATATTTATTCTGATCAGTGAAGGATTGTGAAGCGTGTGTTGTTCAGGGTTGTATATTTGAATTCATTATAATTTATTTGTTTACTGCGTTGTGGAAGAAGTGTGTTATGGATGTCAAATAAATATTGTATATATTTTTAATTGTATAACTTTCTCATTTAATAGAGGTGGTCAATAATAGTTTTACTGGAGGATTTACACCATTTACAGGTGGTAGTTGGTGACTTTACAGACAATGGGAACTTGTCGTTACAGCGCAATGCATTCTGGGAATTTGAGGCTTCAATCACTGCATCCTGTTGATCTCTGTAGGTTTATTGTATCATACAATAACAGTGCAATCTGTGCATTAGAATAATCCTTTTATTTACTTTCCTTGGTGATGACGGCGTAATGAAGACGTAATGAAGTGTTTTGGAATGAAGAGGGTTACAAGAACTGAAATGCTACAGTGCTCCACGTTTCCTTTGTGAATTTCGAACTAAAAACTAGACAAACGGTGGATTGGATTACTTGTTGGCAGGTATTGATCGCACTGGATCAGTATGTGGTGTGGCAGGGGGTGGCCATTCACACACATCCCGTACTGTTGAAAATATCACCACTGTCCTAGACATGGTGCTAAGCCAAGGAGATGCACCACACACACATTGCATTGTCCGACAGATTGCACAGGAGTCTGGCAATTAATGACTCCGATATGTAAACGTTGCTTTATTTCTGTGAATGCTAATTGAAGCATTCTGTCAATATTTGGGTTATCATTGATTAACAAGGTAATGTGGTAAGATAAACCAGGTGAGGTGGAAAAAGTATGCATATTATTTTTCTTGGATTTTTTTGAGACATCGTGTATGTACCATTGGTACATACATATACACTCACCGGCCATTTTATTAGGTACACCTGTCCAACTGCTCATTCGGATGGTCGGGTCAGAATTTGTCATCAGCAACATGAAAGCATGGATCCATCCTGCCTTTTATCAACAGTTCAGGCTGCTGCTGGTGGTGTAATGGTGTGGGGGATATTTTCTTGGTACACTTTGGGTCTGTTAGTACCAATTGAGCATGGTGTCAACGCCACAGCCTACCTGAGTATTGTTGCTGACCATGTCCATCCCTTTATGACCACAGTGTCTCCATCTTCTGATGGCTACTTCCAGCAGGATAACGCACCATGTCATAAAGCACCAATCATCTCAGACTGGTTTCTGGAACATGACAATGAGTTCACTGTACTCAAATGGCCTCCACAGTCACCAGATCTCAATCCAATAGAGCACCTTTGGGATGTGGTGGAACGGGAGTTTGGCATCATGGATGTGCAGCCGACAAATCTGCAGCAACTGTGTGATGCTATCATGACAATATGGAGCAAAATCTCTGAGGAATATTTCCAGTAGCTTGTTGAATCTCTGCCACGAAGAATTGAGGCAGTTTTGAATAAAAAACGGGTCTAACCCGGTACTAGTAAGGTGGCCAGTGTGTGCATGTATGTATATATGTATATCGATAGATACATAGACACCAATATAGTCCAAAGTCAAACTAAACTAACATAAACGTAATCCGTTGATTAATTTGTGCTCAGCTTTTTTTTACTTTCTTTTCTTAGTGCTGAAGACTGAATGTTGTGTAATTAATATTTTCATCTATTTACACATTAGTCCTTTTCATCCGTGTTTGTAAGATGTTTTCTTTTTTTTAAGTATTACTATAAAATTGTAGGCTTTTTTTTCCCATGTTGATTTGCTGTAGCTTACATCAGGGGTGCCCAAACTTGGTCCTGGAGGGCTGGTGTTCTGCTTAATTTAGTTCCAAACCCATTTAAACACCTGAAACTGCTTATCAGGCTTTTTTTTTTAGGTATACTAGAAACTTTCAGGCAGGTGTGTTGAAGAAAGTTGGAGCTAAACTATGCAAGTCACCAGCCCTCCAGGATCTCCAAGGTTTACATTGTTGCTCCTGAGCAAAAGCATGGTAGATCATAAATTGGCATTATCATTAATATAGTCATCTATGTGTGTGTTTTTCCACTCATGACCTATGTGAAATCCCTGGCCAAATTACCAAATGTTTTTTTTATTTAATTTACATTTAAATCAGAGTTTCTAACAATCCAAATGTCATTTTGTAAATCCTTTTTGGCCACAACTAAAGCATCATATTCAGGTCAGAGATTAGACAAGTTGTTAACTCCTCTATTCATAAACTCTTTTAATCAAACTCGTATACATAATTTGGCTGTTTTAAGAAAATGCACATTAATTAAAGAATGTTTAGATAGTCACACTGAATGGAAGACCTGCAATGCAAGAAATGCAACATAAGAACTTTAATATCACAGTAAGACATCATAAACTGAGACAGAAAGTGGCAGGCCTGAGCTTTTAAATCGCCTGATCAATGTATGATCGACAAAAACAAGCAAAAGTTCAAATGCACAAACAATAGCCCATCAATCAGCGATATTAAGCAGGTTCTGGATTCCTTTCACTGGTTGAATTTGGTGACGGCGGCCCAGCCTGTGTTGAAGCGGATCCAGTCGAAGTAATGTGCCACTTTGGTGTAGACGCCGGGATGATTAGGCTCGCCACATTTGTCGCCCCAGCTGACGATTCCCCAAACATACGACAATCCAGAGGCGTCCTTACAGACCAGCGGCCCGCCGGAGTCACCCTGACATGAGTCCACCTTCCCCTCCAAATCACCTAATGAACAGATCAATCAATCAAACAAACAATCAGTCTCCTATCAATCAAACACTCAATCTGCTTAGTCTCCAATCAATCATCCATCAATCAATCAGTGCAGTCCACAGTCAATCTGCTCAGTCTCCCACCAATCAAATTATCTGCTCATACTCCAATCAATCAATCAAATTATCTGCTCAGTCTCCAATCAATCAATCAAATTATCTGCTCAGTCTTCAATCTATCAGGTTATTGGCTCAGTCTTCAATCAATCAACCAATCGGTCTCCTCAGCTTCTAATCAATCAATCGGTCTATATTCTATCAATTAATCGATTGGCTCAGTCTAAAATCAAGCAATCAATCAATCTGCTCAGTCTCCAATCAATCACTCAATCAATCAATCAATCAATATATCTGCTCAGCCTCCAACCAATCAAATTATCGGCTCAGTCTTCAATCAATTAATCTATCAGTCTGCTCAGTCTCCAATCAATCAACCAATCTGCCCTGTCTCTGATCAACCAATCAGTCAATCGGTCTCCTCAGCTTCTAATCAATCAATCAATCAATCAATCAGCCAATTGTCTCCTCAGCTTCTAATCAATCAATCTGTCTATATTCTATCAATTAATAAATTGGCTCAGTCTCCAATCAGTTAATCAAGCAATCAATCAATCTGCTCAGTCTCCAATCAATCTGTTCAATCTCCAATCAATCAATCAATCATTCAATATGATCCATCAACAATCAATCAATCTGCTCAGTCTCCAATTAATTAACCAATCTTCTCAGTCTTGGATCAATCAATCAATCAGTCTATAATCTATCAAATAATTGATTTCCTCATTCTCCAATCAATCAATCTGTCTGCTCAGCCTCTAATCAATCAATCATTCTCCTCAGCCGCTAATCAATCAATCAGCTCAGTCACCAATCAATTAATGAATCGATCAATCAATCACTTACATTAATATTTAGTCAAATGCAATAATAATAATTAATTCATTGTTAATACAATAAATTCTTTGTCCAGCAATGCTGAAATGCTGTGAGAATCACTGCAGTATGGGTGCACGAATCTCTATTAAAGGTGTTGTTTTAATTTAAGGTTATTGGTGAATGTAAAACACAAGCCAGCATCATTACAGTGTATTTCTGTAGATTTACAGTCATTATGAAGAGCTCACCTGCACACTCCATTCCAGGGAGGAAACGATGCTTGTAGAAATTCTGGCAGTCGCCGATAATCGTCACGTTTGCCCATTTCAGAATCGATGCTGACATTCCCGCTACAAACAAACACATATATATAAAAAAAAAATTCAAAAAAAAAAAATATATATATGTATATATACTGGACACGCTGAAGTTCAGTAATACACATACAGTGCATCACAATAATGAATATGCATGATATTGTTATCATGGGCACTTTAAAACAGACCTGCGCCGGACGATCCCCCCAAACAAAATATATTATTTTCTCCCTCTCACAGTTGTTGGTTTCGTTAAGTTTACATTTTTGCTTATTGTGAATATATGATATTACTTTAGTTAATGATTATACTTTATTAACAGTTCATATCTTAATAATAGGTGGGTAATAATCCAGTTAGTTAATATAGCATGAATTGTGACCTAAAGGAAAAGTGTTAGCTGTTATTTTATTTCAGTTCGTTTTTTAGTGACTGTTGATGGTTTCCTTTAGTTTTTGTTTTTCTTATTGTGAAAATGTTGTATTATTTTTGTTTATTATTATTATTATTATTATTATTTAGAGGATAAGAGGAATCATCTCATTTTCAAGGGGACCTCAATTCAGTTACCAAAAGAATTGTACCAGTAGTTCCAACACGAGGACTAAAATCCCTCGTGTTGTGAGTTGCTATGGTAACACAACAACTGCAGTAATTGATCTGTTGTGGTGATTCTACAGTTGCTATGGTAACACAACAACTGCAGTAATTGATCTGTTGTGGTGATTCTACAGTTGCTAAGGTAACACAACAACTGCAGTAATTGATAATTCTATAGTTGCTATGGTAACAACAACTGTCATAACTGGTGTGTTGTGATGTTCTATAGTTGCTATGGTAACACAACAACCTTAATAACTGGAGTATTGTAGTTCAATAATTGCTGTGGTAACACAAGAACTATAGTAATCTATTTTGGTGATTCTACAGTTGCTATGGCAACACAACAACCGCAGTAATTGATAATTCTATGGTTGCTATGGTAACACAACAACTGTCATAAATGGTGCGTTGTGATAGTTCTATACAGTAGTTGCTATGGTAACACAACAACCTTAATAGCTGGTGTGTTGTAGTAGTTCTATAGTTGCTATGGTAACACAAGAACTATAGTAATTGATCTGTTATGGTTATTCTACAGTGGCTATTGCAACACAACAACAGCAGTAATTGATCATTCTTTGGTAACACAACTGTGGTAACACAACTGTAGTAATAGATGAGTTGTGGTAGTTCTATAGTTGCTGTAAACTCCCACTGGTGTGTATGGTACCTCTATCTCGGCCCCAGCCGGAGATGGTGCAGGTGTCATTGGGCTGGAACTGCTGTGTGGACCAGGGCACACACACGGCTCTGACCGCAGGATTATCCAGCATGCATTTGTCAGACAGATTGAGCTCCTCCAGCTGCACCAGAGCGATGTCGTTGACGTACGTCTGAGCATCATAATTTTCATGGATGATGATCTTCTTCACAGGGACACTGTCTGTCGTCGACTGTTTGCGATGCTTCTTCCACAGAGAGAACTTGACACGGAAGGACTTCGGTTTGGGTCTGGACACACACAAAGGTATCCCGTGTTTAAAAAAATACTAAAGTAATTTACTGTGAGTTCTGTAGTGCTTTAAATAAATTGCTGAAATTAATCTCGGCATGATTCTGTAGTGGCTATGGTAACACAACAACTGCAGTAATTGATCTGTTGTGATAATCCTATAGTTGCTATGGTAATGCAACCACTGTAGTAATTTATCTGTTGCAGTAATTCTATAGTTGCTATGGCAACACAACAACTATAGTAATTGCCAGACTGGTGGTTTTACAGTTGCTAGTAACACAACTGCAATAATTGACCTGTTGGGATAATCCTATAGTTGCTATGGTAATGCAACCACTGTAATAATTGATGTGTTGTGATAATCCTATAGTTGCTATGGTAATGCAACCACTGTAGTAATTGATGTGTTATGGTAGTTCTACAGTTGCTATGGTAACACAACAACTGCAGTAATTGATCTGTTGTGATAATACTATAGTTGCTATGGTAATGCAACCACTGTAGTAACTGATGTGTTGTGGTAGTTCTATAGTTGCTATGGTAACTCAAGAACTGTTGTAACTGACCTATTCAGGTGATTCTACAGTTGCTATAGCAACATAACAGCTGTAGTAACTGATGTGTTGTGGTAGTTCTTTAGTTGCAATGGTAACACAACCACCATAGTGTAATAAACAAAAATAATAAATGTCAATAGTGTAGTTTTCTACATCTATAGGGGATATTAAACTAAAATACACCACAGTTTACTGTAATAAGAAGTATACTACAGTATTTATTACAGTTTATCAGTTAGGTAATAGTGCAGTATGCTAGAGTACTCGTTAGCAAATAGGTGTAAAATACTACATTGTATATTATTACTATATTAATTACAGTATAACACTTTAGTTTGGTTCACAAATAATTTTGTTCTTACGATAAATGATTAAAGTATTTATTCATGTGTGCTTTTCAGGAGCGCTGGACTGAAGTGTGTGTGTTGGTTTGTTGTACCTGACGCAGTGAGCCGCCGTCAACACCCAGCATCCACCCAAATACACCCCTCCACAGTGGATGGAGCCCTCGTCCTGGATGGCCACCTGCCACTGAATTTGAGTCTGCAGGGTCAAAGTAGTATCTCAGTGATACAAACATGACACTGATCCTCAAGTATGATTAGAAGCTTTCATTCTTTATCAACCAGAGGAAAGGTGTTTGCTCTTTGGCAAACTGCAATCTCACACCGCTTATTAAAGGAAGAAATAAACACAGTTACCCTATTAACCTAATTAGTTAAGCCTTTAAATGTCACTTTAAGCTGAATACTAGTACAATCCAACCCGCTTTTTAAGATCTTAAAACTCAGGGCTTCTGGTAGTACCTAAAATAGCAAAGTCCACTAAAGGAGGTCGAGCCTTCTCGTTTATGGCCCCTAAACTCTGGAATAGCCTTCCTGATAATGTCCGACGCTCAGACACACTCTTGCATTTCAAAACTAGATTAAAGACCTATCTTTTTAGCAAAGCACACACTCAGTGCATCACTTAGCGATATGACGCAAGATGTGCCTCACGCAGGTTTATGCATCTCATTGATAAACATTATAAACAGCAGCTACGCTAATTATTCTCTTTATTCTCTATTTCCACCTGGGGGTACTCATCTCGAGACCCTCAGACTATGCAGCACCACTGATTCGATCCAAGACCAGCAACCATCCCAAGGTTTCATAATCCTGGACCAGGCTGTATCCTGAGTAGCTGCTGTGGTGATCATGGTGGAGTGAGAGCACGAGATTCCTGTGACGCTCCAAGGACAGACGAGTCTTCGCTGAGGTCCAGCATTCTCCAGCCTCTGGCGCCTAGACT
>CAIGQZ010001345.1:33277138-33309902 GCA_903798205.1 Danio tinwini | reverse complement strand
CGGACTTTAAACACTGGAAGTCTTTTATCCACTCTTGGAAAAGTGTAAATGGTGGATTGACATTCATTACATGATCACTAATCAGATGTGCCATTATTAGTAACTTTAGGTGCTTTTAAAACTAAATCTGTCAGTGTTATTTTCATTCTCTCGTTCACGGCTGTAGCTCCCCGGAATTGATTGACAGCTGACATTAACCAATCTATTCGCATTCTGTTCTGGAACTTCTGGCTCAGTGGGCCAATAAGAAGAGCTTGAAGGCAGGGCAGGCATTGCGGGCCTTGTTTACTGCAGCAAGTTGACATGTCAACTGTTTGAAACCCTTCCTGAGCACTGTGTTTGGTGTTTTTATGTTCAAAGATGCTTAATTCCGCACATGTGGTGAACATTTTGCTGTGAAAACTGGTCGCACGACATCAATTTTATGCAGTCGCACAAATGCTCCCAAATATATTTTGAGGTTGCATAGATAAAATTTCGGGCACATATGCGCCCAAAATGGTGGCAATTTCGAGCCCTGTATCAGTTGGGAACACCAGTTATGACGATAACCATGGTACTGCTGTGAATATATAGTATTAGGGGTGTAACAGATCACGGTTGATCCGTGATTCGTATGAATCACAACCCGCAGTTTGGGACACACGTGATTTGCAGATTAAAACATTTTTTTTTTACTTTAATAATTTTTTTTAACATTTGTCATTCAAATCACATGTATGAAAGCATTTAGGCTTTCCTGTAAAATATATAATGATGACGGAAAAAGTTGTGGTGGGTTTCTTAGGTTATTAAAAGTGTTTTCTGTCAGTACTGGCTTAGCCTGCATTAATGCATTCAGCGTAAGCTGCACGATTAATCATTAAAAGATCAGGATCTCAACACACACACACAACATACATTATAAATGATGTTGATTTGCATATGTTTATTAATCCTTCCAATCGCTGCATTCAAATCTGAAAACGCAAAAAAAAAAAAAAAAAATCAAGAAAAAGATTCAGTCTTTAGTTTACAATCAGTCAAATAACACAGCAGTACTGGGAGAACAGTTTATAGTTTAGATAAACCACAACCGTCATATGCATTTAACTTGACGCTCAAAGTGAAAGTTGTAGGCAGCAATTACATTACTTCACCAATAGGTGGCGACAACTAGCCATCAAAAATACAAAAATACACCACTGAATAATTCTTCAACAATGATCATCTAGCAATGAAATGAAGTTTTATGAGTGAATAACTGAATCATTTATTGAAGATGAGACTAAAATAAATATGTTTTTTAGAAATTATAATATTAGATTTGTACGTTTGGTGTTGTCAGCAACAGTAGTAGAGACAGTTTTTCACAGTACTGGATATTTTACGGTTTATTTTTATTCAGCAGATTATTTCTTTATTTTATTTTGAATAAAAATACAGCATCTAAGTTCTGTTTGTTAAAACCAAAAGTGCCTTGCAGTGCTGTTTCTGTAATAAATGGAAAGCAAATTACACTAGTCTCCTCCCATTTTTGGCTGATCAGAAAACTGGTCCAATCCCTGACTAAAAAAAAACATAATGTGATCCGAACTGTGAGATTTGTGATACGTTACACCCCTTATAAAGCATAGAAAAACAAAGCCATATATGGTAAAATGGTATGATAGTAACACCAGTTGGCCACTATGGAATAAACTACAATCAGCAAATACAATAAAAAAATGGTTACAATGGTAACAGTTAGGGATGCTCCGATCAGGATTTTTGCAGCTGATAACGAGCACCAATTTTTTTGTTATGGTGACCGGCTGATACCGAATAGCAATTCTGATGCTTTAAGCTTTATAATGCCTAAAGCACATTTTCCCTCCAAGCATGATATTAAGTGAAAATCTCACCTTACCTAAGAGAATAAATGCAAATAATACTTTAAACACATCTCTTTTAACCATTTAGTGTGGACATGTCAAGGCCAGAAGCAGCTTTACAGAAAATAATATAACAGATAGGCAACAAAGTCCAAAGACATGCGGTACAGGTGAATTGGGTAGACTAAATTGTCCGTAGTGTATGAGTGTGAATGACTGTGTGGATGTTTCCCAGAGATGGTTTGCGGCTGGAAGGGCATCCGCTGCGTAAAATCGTGCTGGATAAGTTGGCGGTTCATTCCGCTGTGGCGACTCCAGATTAATAAAGGGACTAAGCCGACAAGAAAATGAATGAATAAATTTAACAGATATAAAAATTGATAAGAAAAACGACAAACACAATTTAGAAACATTGCAAATGATGAAAGTAGTAGTCAACATGTCTCAACCATGAAAAGGTTTGGAGTGCATATTTGATGCATAAAAAAGTTAAAATGCACACCAATAAATCCAATAGGCCAATAAACTACTGTGTGTTGCAATAAGTATATTACAAGAAATTATATTATTAACGATTCATGAAAAAATATATTATTAAAGTTTTATTTATCTAATAATTCCAACCAGCATTAAGTGAACTTGTAATATTGTCAAAAACACAGAACTTTCAGCTGTTATAAGTAAAAAGGTCTAAATACATGCAATGACATTACAATGGTTGCACTTGTGGCCCGTTTCCACTGAGTGGTACGGTACGGTACAGATCGGTTCGGTACGCTTTTATGGCCGTTTCCCCTGTCAAAAGCGTACCGAACCGAACCGTACCGTACCGTACAACTTTTTCGGCACCCTTTCGAAAGGGTACCAAAGACGAGAAAGGGTACTAAAAGGTGGAGCTACACGTGCAGCTGAACGCTGATTGGTTTACAGAGATACGTCACAATCTCGTGGAGCTAGCCAGAATCAAAACAATGGAGCCAATAAGGACTAAATGCAACGATTAACCGGTTTCACTATCAACCACGCTTTAATTCGTCACAGTTAATTAATCATAAAGGCTTTTTAACACCGTGTTTCTGCATGGAACACAACTGCAGGAACTAAACAAAGTTATGCCAACTGTGCGCTAGTTTGTACACATGAGAGGGATCATGTGACGAATGTTGATCCATCATGTTGAAAGACTCGGTGTGGATCAGCTGTTTACAAGTTGCGTTCACTGCGTGTTTAGCCCAAATGTCTGCTAAATGTAAAATCTAACACTGTATACATTATAGCCAAATAAGCTCGCCTTTACTAAGCGTAAAGCATACATCAATAGTCCCCCCCCCCCCCACACACACACAAACACAGACAAATGTAAATCGATCCATAACAAGACTGAGCATTTAAAATGACACAAACCCAAACCAAAACTTTTACAGAGTGACAGAAGCGAGACTTTTCTTGTCAGATCTTTTGTCCGATCTTTCTCTTTATTAAATTGACATGCATATAAAATACTGCAAAATGGATGTTTCTTACAGCAATTTTTTATTTTAGTTTGATGCAAACCATGAATTTAGTTTTCATAAAGCAACAGTAGGACTTTTTATAGTAGATAACTTACATTCAAGCAGGCATGATAATGAGAAATGTAGTTCATTGTTAGTATTATTGTCATCATCATTATCATTAATATTCTATAATTATTAGATATTCATTTTGGAATTTTGCACAAATATTAATAAATAATGTTTTTAAAGAGCCCCTATTATACATTAAATAGGGTCATATTTTGGTTGATCTGCATGCAAGCTCAAAAAACACTTTCATGGTCTTATAATGTGAATTTATTTTTACCTAATTATCCCAGCGACTCCTATTTGATTCGTTCAGCGATTCATTTGTTCCCAAACCTGTCCTTAGATCTGCGCTGATTGGACTGATGACAGCCTGTTGCGATTGGTCGACTGTGTTCAGCGCGAGACAGTAAAATGCCCAGCGCGTTTTATCAAGCCCCCAGGTCACCAACATTGGTATAGGATTCGATCGCAGCGGACGCTCGAAACATGCTTCATAGTAAACTTACTAACACCACAGTAAACAGTAGCCGGTACTCAACAGTGTCATTCAGACACCTCAGAGCTGAAAGCAGTGCAGTTAAACACCAGCATATTGCTCTATGACACATTCAGTTTTAATTCACACAGCAGCAAAAGCTGAACTCTTCTGAACCTTGACCGCTGCACGTGTGCAGGATCAGCTAACGGTGGCCATAGCAACAACAAACGGCAGTGGAACACGAGCTCACAAATGCATTTAAATCTGTAAACAAAGCAGCACGCGTCGCGTTTACAACGTGTCGTTAGACGCGATATAAGAATATAAAGCAGTGGTGGACAAACTTTTTAGACCTGAGGACCACATCAAGTTTTCAAACCAAGTGAAGGGCCACGTGTCAAATCCTTCAAAAAATAACTTTTATTTATAGTGGCAGTATGCATGGAACATGTAATATCAGACAGAATCATGTCACATTAACACAAAACAGATCTCTTTAATAGTTATTGTAGACTTTATCAGCCTGCTATAACCACAGACTGTGTGTTAAAGCGGGGAAAACACGAGCATTAACGCCATTATCATGATGGACTCATTCAGTGGCGAACTTGAGTTTATTTGACCTCACACACCTCATTCTTGCACAGGAAATTCACCTGCGCTGTTTTGCCGCTGCTTTTCTGAACACATCTACAGCCTCTCACATGACAGCAGGGAAAGGCACAGTCTTTGTAGGTTAACACGTCTAGGTCAATATTGACAGCGCAATTTTTTAAGGGCATTAAATTATGGGCATTTCAATTGTTGGTCCCCCTCCGCGTCCCCTCCGTCCATGCTAAATCTAAGCCCATGATTTTTAGCAAGACGCTCCTCGTATAGCTGTTCGCGCTGTCCTGTTTGTTATTGTAGGCGTTCCGCATAGTTCGGTTGCGCAATTCTGATTGGGCAGTACGAAAGTGTGCTCACTCGACTGGCTAGTCAGGCTGTCACACACAGACTCATGCATTTGCTCTCAGCGGGGGAAGTTAAATAATATATATGCCATATCTCAGCCTCTTGCGATTCGATTTGGATTAATTGCACAGCCCTATCGAAGAGTGTGCTCTAATTCTACTGGTTGCACTAACTGTACCGTGTTCACTTGTATTGCATTACTAATTTACTAATTCTGAAACCAAACCATTACTCAGAAGCAGCATTTTAAAAACTCCCTCGCGGGCCGGATGAAAGTGTTCAGCGGGCCGCAAATTTAGTTTGCCCACCTCTGATATAAAGAGTTAACCTGATACAGCACAAGCGATTACAAGCAACAAAACATGTAGATCATTTCTATTTGCACTCATTGCTGTGGCAGCTCTTGCCTGAAGTGTTATATGTTCTCAGGGCTTACCTATACTCTGCTTTGCCCAACGATCACATCCCCAGCCGGGGGGGTTGTAGCGCCTACCAGCACGCCTCCTCTGTCCTCTGATAAGCTATCTCTACGGGTTCCCATCGCGCTCACCCCGAGTCTTCTTAAGCCTTTCCAGTGTTGCGCACCAGCCCGAAGCCCAGCCTGCCTTTGTTTGACAGTGTACCTAATAAACTGTCCTCATTTTGCCCGCACCCCTAAACTAATCCATGAGCTGTGTACTGATAGATCGCTCATTGTAAGCGTGTAGATTTCTAAATCACTCCTTTCCCTCACACTTCCAATAATATCCAGGTAAGCACAGCATCTTCATGACTCATGATGACTTCAGGATCTGTTTGTCTCTGCTGCTGTGTTAGTGGGCGTGGCCGCAGGTTTAAAGTTGCGCGTGCAACATTTATGTTTCATATTCACGTCACGCTGAAACGACTAAAGACTCATTATTAAGAAGATTAATTTAAACCACTATGAGTCGACTCTTTTAGATGAATCAATAGTTTGTCCACTGTCCACTTTCAGATCCTTAGCTGGATATTTCACTTCACTTAGAGCTGTTACACTACATAAAGAGGCATTCTCAAAAACCCATAATAGGGGCTCTTTAAATACAAGAAATCTGTTAATATACGATTTGCAGTGGTGCTCATTCATTTTCGATGGGTGCTCCTAAATTTTTGAAGTTGGGAGTGCCGGTGCTACCAAGTCAAAAAGTTAATGTCAAGCTCTGCATTAGACAAATACTATTTTTTATTTTTTATTTATTTATTCATCGATCTGTAATTTATTCACAGTGTAAAATTATTACTTGTGTGTGTTTATGTCAAAAAATTCACTTATTTTTAAGCACAAAGAGAGAAATAGACTATTGTTTGTTTTTAATATCATTATGCACTGTATTAATTGGTTACTGAGCAGCAATAAATAACACTGTAAAATATGAGAAGCTTTATGTGATTGTCTAAACCAGTAGGAATTCGCATTACTATCCTTAAGTCACCTCTAGAGGGCAACTTATAGGCTGTTGCCCTCTAGAGGTGACTTAAGGATAGGAATGCGGATGGTCATTACACTTTGAGATTAATGAATGCATAATAATCGTGAAACCAGGATTATTTCACAGACTATAATCGTACAACCAAAATTTATAATCGTTGCATCCCTACGCGAGTCACACCAGTAGACTGCATAAACACGTCGCAATGTATCTGTATGTATTTTAGCTGTTGTGTCGCGAGCGCATCGATCGCTCACACCCCCACACATCATTTACGCTCTCACGTGTTGTGGCTGCTGTAGGTTATGCATAATATACGGGAGCGCATGTGCATCCTTCCTCTGCTTGTAAACTCATAAACAAACTCCTGCTATTCCTGTGATGCTCCAAGGACAGACGAGTCTTCGCTGAGGTCCAGCATTCTCCAGCTACCTGCGCCTAGACTGCAGCTCTGCACAAGACGTTTGGCCATAGGAGAAATGGTCGTGCCCAACTGAGCCTGGTTTCTCTCCAGGTTTTTTAATTCTTCACTTTCGTCAATTGGTGAAGTATTTTCTTCGTTGCTGTCGCCACTGGCTTGCATGGTTCGGGATCTGTAGAGCTGCGCATCGATGGATTTGCTCTTCAGTGTTTGGACTCTCAGTAGTGATTATTAACCCACACTGAACTGAGCTAAACTGAACTGACACTGTGTGAAGCTGCTTAGACACAATCTACATTGTATAAGCGCTATACAAATAAAGGTGAATTGAATTGAATATCGGTTCATGAGATACCGATCGAGTCATTAAATGTGACTATTGGCCGATACCGAACAGTTATAACTATATTAAAAATACCAGTTATGATGGAAACACCATACAGACATGATCATGTTTCTGCCATAATTATATACCATAGAAAGTTACAATGTTAACCATAGTAAAATTACAATATAACATGGAAACTCTGGTATCAAATAAAGATATAACATGGGAGAACATAATTATATTGGTGACTAAAACAAAGAACACGTATAATAGAAATACCATCTACAGTTATGAGCACAAACATAAATCAATAATAAATAAATAAATGCTGCAATGGTAACCATGTCAGAACTATAGTAAAACACTAGTTATGATAGTAAACATGAACGTATCACATGGAAACACCAGCTCCAGTAATGACCATGTTACTGCTATAAACATATACCTCAGAAATATCATTTACAATGGTAACCATGGTAAAATATGTAACAGAAACAGGTAACCAGGGTATTAAAATAAACATATAACATGGAGACAACACCAGTTATGGTGCTGACCGTGCATGGCGTCGCAGTTGCAGTATTACAGGAGTGCCACGAAGCCTCACATAACTATTAGATATGATAACATGCAAATACTGTGGTGTACACACACACACACACACACACACACACACACACACACACACACACAGGACTTTTTTGCAAAGCTTGAACAAGTTGCACGTGAATGCAGCGACCTTTGTGACGTCACCGCCGCCGTTGCACAAGTACGGCCAGTGAAAGACGATCACCGGTGAAGTCTAGAAGGGATACAGCTGCGATATCACAGCAATACACACAGCATCATTTTTGAGACACTGACTGAACAACAATAATTTATATTTTTACATTACTGTGAGGTTTGGGTTTAGGTGTAGATGTTAACAAACACAACTTAATGGTTTATTTAAAAAATAATTATCGTTATAACTACTGTTTTAGATTACTGTGAAGGGGTAGTTTTAGGGTTGCGGTAGGGATCACCGTTAATAAAATACAATGAGTAATGTAATAAATAATTCTCGTTATAACTACTGTTTTAAGATTACGGTGAAGGGGTAGGTTTAGGGCTAGACGTTTATTTCATAAATAATTATCGTTAACTTCCGGCCGCAGCCGTATCCCTTCTACCAACACAGATCACCTGAACAAACACGCACATTCCCTCATGTGTGTTTAAATCACGGCGAAAGATGAGTTACATACAAACAACACAAGCAAACGCGCGTTCGTCAGTGTCTGAGTTCGTGTGTGTCTAAATAACGCGGAATGACGAGTTTAACGTAAATAAACCACTTCCGCGTCTGACAGGAATTTAACGTTAAAGCTTGTCAGTGTCTCAACACTCTCCGAGTTTCCTCAATAACACAGCATCGTGACCTAGACTTCCACAAGACGCTTTCTAGGTCGGTATGTTTGGCAGAAATCTGACACTCACCTCCTCCGGTTCCGCGCCATCCGCTCCAGTGCCGACCCTAGCCATTTTACGCGGTTACTCCCTGAGATCGGCGCGGAACGGCTGCTCCCGTTAACAGTCAAACATCTGGATCCGTCGTGCCCTCCGCCTGCAGATCTGTCGAAGGCGGTTCTTCCCGGTGGACTCGGTCGGCTCTGCCTCCGGTAAAGGACGCTGAGTGTCGCTGGGGGCGTGGCGTTTTGGTCTGAGCGGACACGCCCACTAGTGGAGCGTCATGTTAGGGAAAAAATAAAAACAAATCATTTAGATTCTGCCCTAACTCTATATGGCTTTTATTCCAAATTATATTTTTTACAAAAGTTGGAGGTCTTCCTTTTATTTTAAAAGGTAATTGTCTACCTGATTGCACTGTCAAAAAACTTCTTTCCTGGAAATTGTGTTATTCCCACAATTTCTCACCATATATCAGAATCAGTTTTATTGCCAAGTGTGCTTCACACACACGAGGAATTTGTTTTGGCAACAGAAGCTTTCAGTGTACATAAAGTGACGAGTGACAACACAAAATTAAATGCATATAATTATATTATTTTATAAATTATATAAATGCATTTTATGGAACAACTCTTATATTAGAATTAGAAATAAATCAATTTTTTCTATCCATGTGGTTTAACAGAAATACAATTGGGATTCTCTTAATTTTAATTTTTTTTTCTGGCAACTTCTTGTTTTATGAACTATTTCTGTCTAATAATAATTTTCCATTAAAGAATATAATGCTGTGCAAAAAGCAATTCCTTTAGGCCTAATTCAACTTTTAAAATCTCATTTAATTTTTAACGAAAATGTGTTTAGAGCTGAACTTAAATGGAATTAGTCTATTTGACAATAATAAATATATTCAACACATTTTCCAAAATAAAAAGTATAATGTTCCTGAGTGAGGACAAATGTTACTGGGCATGCTTCAATGACCTAATATACCTCATAAGTAGGCCCACACGAAATCTGCGCGCGCAGAATTCCGCAGATTTTCTGCAGGTTTTTAGCCCATCATTAATTCTGTTTATTTACTTAAAGTTAACTATTTACTGTTAATCTAATTGGATTTGCATTTAAACATTAAATACAAGTTAAAAAGATATTATTTTTTATTTAACTTATTAAGGTTTTAGTTATGAGACTCCCAAAATAATTCAGCAGAAATCCACAGATTTTTACCAAAATTCTCTGCAGAAATAGCAAAAAACGTCCGCAGATTCCGTCTGGCCCTACTCATAAGTACTGCATTCCCAATAAAACAAAAGAGATTCATTTTAATATTCTTTATAATATATATCCAGTGAATAGTGCTTTGGCAAAGTATCTGCAGGTTGATATTTCATGCTCATTTTTTTCAGTGTGAAAACACAAAACTGCTTATATCTTCATATAGGTCATTACATTGCTTCTGCCAGACCCTTTCAACTACTGATGAAGTTTTTTTTATTCTTTAAAAGTGTGTTATGAACAAGTCAACCTATAAAACCACCTAGAGATGCTCAGACATGTGTCTAGAGAAGAAAGGTGATAACTGGTGGTGTGTGTAGAATGGGTGTCCTGTAGAGGAATGTGTGGGGTCACTATTGTTTGGAGCTGCTGGAGAATGAGTGTATATCTAAAACATTGATTGCATATGTGAAACACACATATGAAGTTATCAAAGCTGAACATTTCTGGAAGTAGTTTTTAGTTTGAGCTATTTTAGGAGGATATCAGTGTGTGCAGGTGACTATTACTGTGCATAATTATTAGGCAACTTAACAAAAAACAAATATATACCCATTTCAATGATTTATTTTCACCAGTGAAACCAATATAACATCTCAACATTCACAAATAGACATTTCTGACATTCAAAAACAAAACAAAAACAAATCAGTGACCAATATAGCCACCTTTCTGTGCAAGGACACTCAAAAGCCTGCCATCCATGGATTCTGTCAGTGTTTTGATCTGTTCACCATCAACATTGCGTGCAGCAGCAACCACAGCCTCCCAGACACTGTTCAGAGAGGTGTACTGTTTTCCCTCCTTGTAAATCTCACATTTGATGATGGACCACAGGTTCTCTATGGGGTTCAGATCAGGTGAACAAGGAGGCCATGTCATTAGTTTTTCTTCTTTTAGACCCTTTCTTGCCAGCCACGCTGTGGAGTACTTGGACGCGTGTGATGGAGCATTGTCCTGCATGAAAATCATGTTTTTCTTGAAGGATGCAGACTTCTTCCTGGACCACTGCTTGAAGAAGGTGTCTTCCAGAAACTGGCAGTAGGACTGGGAGTTGAGCTTGACTCCATCCTCAACCTGAAAAGGCCCCACAAGCTCATCTTTAATGATACCAGCCCAAACCAGTACTCCACCTCCACCTTGCTGGCGTCTGAGTCGGACTGGAGCTCTCTGCCCTTTACCGATCCAGCCACGGGCCCATCCATCTGGCCCATCAAGACTCACTCTCATTTCATCAGTCCATAAAACCTTAGAAAAATCAGTCTTGAGATATTTCTTGGCCCAGTCTTGACGTTTCAGCTTGTGTGTCTTGTTCAGTGGTGGTGGTTTTTCAGCCTTTCTTACCTTGGCCATGTCTCTGAGTATTGCACACCTTGTGCTTTTGGGCACTCCAGTGATGTTGCAGCTCTGAAATATGGCAAAACTGGTGGCATTAAGTGTCATCTTGGCAGCTGCACGCTTGACTTTTCTCAGTTCATGGGCAGTTATTTTGCTCCTTGGTTTTTCCACACGCTTCTTGCGACCCTGTTGACTATTTTGAATAAAACGCTTGATTGTTCGATGATCACGCTTCAGAAGCTTGGCAATTTTAAGAGTGCTGCATCCCTCTGCAAGATATCTCACTATTTTTGACTTTTCGGAGCCTGTCAAGTCCTTATTTTGACCCATTTTGCCAAAGGAAAGGAAGTTGCCTAATAATTCTGCACACCTGATATAGGGTGTTGATGTCATTAGACCACACCCCTTCTCATTACAGAGATGCACATCACCTAATATGCTTCATTGGTAGTAGGCTTTCCAGCCTATACAGCTTGGAGTAAGACAACATGCATAAAGAGGATGATGTGCTCAAAATACTCATTTGCCTAATAATTCTGCACTCTCTGTAATATTATTTAACCTGATCTGTTAAGTTATCATCATTGTTACTAGCATTGTCTTTTTGTGTAAGATTAGATTTTGTATGTTTGTTATTGAAGTCAATAAAAAGAAAATCATTTAGATTCCATCCTACATAATACTTATAAAAACATTGGAGGTCTCAAAATTCTCTTAACCTGTAGTTTTTCTCCATCCAAACTCCTTATTAAACTCTCTAAATTTCATGAACAGGCTCATTTTGCATGGAAATTATGTTTCGTTCACAATTTCTCCCTGCACAAAGTGAAGCTATGGAACAACGAAAGCATCTTAATTCATTCATTCATTTTCAGCTAAGTCCCTTTATTAATCTGGGCTCGCCACAGCAGAATGAACCGCCAACTTATCCAGCACATGTTTTACGCAGCAGATGCCCTTCCAGCCGCAACCCATCACTGGGAAACACTTATAGACTCCCATTCATACACAGCCAATTTAGCTTATGCAATTCCCCTATAGACAGACAGAGATATATGGATAATTTACATGCCTCAGAGAATAATAACTGGTCAAAATAACAAATGTTCTGGTCATTCCACCAGTCGACTTGCGTTAAAAAAGGTACTGTGGGGTCTTAAAATTAATATACAATTTTTGAAAGCAGGGCACTTTTATGCACCAAATCAACCTCTAGATGACAAAATAAAAAGAATATGAACAAAAATCTGTTGTTACTAGCTGGATAGACATACAGATAGACAAATATATAGACTGACATGACCGTAATTCAGAGAAGCTTATAATTAGGAAGTGGCCTGTTATTGCTCCATATACAGATCTATATAAATATGTGTGTGTGTGATTATGCAATATACAAACATAACCAAAACACAAGCAGCAGGTTTTGTTTGAAGATCAGTTTAATATGATCAAGATCAAATTCACGTCATATCAACACAAGAAGCACATGCAAGTGCTCTATAATACAAATCTGGGGCGTCTGAAAGCGTTACGGCTAAAGGTGTTGTTGAGTTAAAGACAGCATGTGTGTGTGTTATTAGCACCGGTTCAGATCAGAAAGTCTCACTGTACACTATATACTGATGATTTAGCTGCCCTGTGTACACACACACACACACAGACACAATTCAACATTTTAATGCCTAACATGGACCTGATCATACAAACAGAACAGAGAAAATTAAAATAAACCCCCCCCTTTAAAGTGTACTAGAGGAAACGCAGTATTTTCAGACACTGTTTAGTGGTAACGGCACATCCGCCTTGAATAGTTTGGACTTTAATGATAGTGTTTTATCCATAATGATTGTAAAACACACACTGAAAAGTCTGTCCAAGCTTTATATGCTGACCATTAATGCGATTTAATGCTCTGCGATACAAGGGAAAGGGCATAAATCTGAACGTCTTCATCCTGTCAGTTCCACTTGCATCGATCAGACATTCACAACAGTAACCCCTTCAATTCTTCAGCACTTAATGTGTGTTATAGTAAATGAACTGACAGGATAAACCCAGAGGAACATGACTGCTTTATAGTGTATCGTGTCTGTTCTTCTCCCTGTATGATCATGAAAAACAGGTCATCGCATTAAAGCTCTGAGAGGGAAACACTGCGCTGGAAACACTCTTCTTCATCTCAGTGTGAATAAATAACACCCTCAGCAGCCGGATAAAACGAAGATGATGGATAAAATGCCTTATTCCAGAATAATAGAGCGACAAGAGTTAAAAACAAAAAGTGAAGTCCGGTGTTTTCCTCACGTCAGCTTCGGTCCGCACTGAAAACAGAGCAGAGATCGTCAAAGCTCCAACAATGACTGAATGTGCACAGAATGCAGATGACAAATTCAGATATGAATGATTTCTGAAGGATCATGTGGCTGGAATAATAATGCTGAAAATTCTGATTTGAAATCATCTAAATAGATTATATTTCACAATATATCCAAATAGAAACCGGATATTTTAAACAGTAAAAATAATACTATTAAAAGTCATAATATTAGTCATAATAATACAGCTGAAATGGTTTGATTTATTCAAAGTGTAGTAATTTATTCAAATTTATTCGCCCTCCTGTGAATTTATTTCTCCAGTATTTCCCGAACAGTTGTTCACAGTATTTCCTCTAATATTTGTTCTTCTGGAGAAAGTCTTATTTGTTTTATTTCGGCTAGAATAAAAGCAGTTTTTAATTGTTTTAAACCCATTTTAAGGTCAATATTAAGCAATATTTGTTTTGGATTGTCTACAGAGTGGTTCTCAAACTGTGGTACGCAGGCTTCCTTCTTCCTTCATGCATAAAATAATGCGTGTTTTCGATATATAAAGTTATTTGTTTTGTAAAGCACCGTGGCTTTCGGTTAATTTGTTACCTCAGATTTAGGCTAATTTATCTGGATGTGATTCAAATGTCACAGGACACAGAACCTAGACTCAAGCAACTTTGCTTTAAAGCTTGGAGCTAGAATCTAGCATGATTAAAGTTAGCCTCTGTGTGCGGTTAACACAAACTCCACCACCACTTAAAGGCTGATTTATACTTCTGCGTCAAGCTCACGCGTATGCTACAGCGCAGCCTACACTGGACGCATAGCCCCTCGCCGTGGCCGTCAGCAACGTTGACGCGCACCTCTCAAAAAATTTTATGTGTACGGTTTGCGCAAGCTCTGTGATTGGTCGGCTTGGTAGCGCTGACGAGTGTGGGCGGAGGTGAGAGCTGCGCGGCCCTGATGCAGCGAGTGTTTACAAGTGTGGAGTCCCGTGAAGGAGCTCCGGATGGAGACTGCTGTTTTGTGTTTACCTCATGATTAAAGTTGTTGCACGTCCACCGGTTCCCGCCTCAAAACGAGCGAATCGGAGCCACTTGTACATTAAGGAAGTGTTCAGAAAAAAAAAAACACCAGTGAAGAAATGACACAGAGAAACAAACACCTACTGCCAGCTAGTGTTTCAGAAGTGTATTGCAGAGAAACAGAAATAGCGCGCAGAAGTATAAATGCACGGCTATGCGTGAGGATTGCACTGTGGGTTGCACCAAACTCTTGACACAGAAGTATAAACCAGGCTTAAGATCTCAGATCATGGAAACTCTGCACGTATGAATGAATAAATCATGTATGAATTGGTCAAGCAGTGTACTTCTGCATATAATCACTCGCCGTTCTGACACATGTACTGTAAAGGACGCGCAATAATGGCTCATTTCCACTGACTGGTACAGTACGGTACGGGTCACCTTTATCAGGCTTGCGTTTCCACTGCTAAAAGGGTACCAATGGTACTCTTCTGGTGGGTGTGGTGTACGACAGAAAGTTGCAGTCGACGTCATTTTCACTCAGGAAAATGTCTACAGTAAAGCTGTACGGGTCGCTCACATATCATATGAGAAGCACTTCTCACAACACAGAGGCTTTACACACATAAACACTGCTGTATAAATGTTTATTACTAACTTTACTGTGAACATGAGTTGATTATAACTGCAGATCAATGATCAGTGTGAAATAGTCTACTGTAACGTCTGCAATTATATAAAATAAATAAATAAATGAACATATATGAACACATACAGACCCTTACAGTCTCCGATATGTTACCACTTACAGATAAACTACACACAGCAGACATTTAGTCCTTATTTAGGTTCAAAACAGCAGGAAATAGAGCCCACAGTCAGTGAAGACCTCTCATGATTAAATGTGTCTGTAGTCTTCAGCAGCACGTGTAGCCTCTTGTTAGAGTAACTCCATCATTCTGAGTTCATAATAGTCCAGCAGGTGATGATAATAGTTAGACATGGCAGTTTGTTCACGTTTGCTGTAATAATAGTGTGCTCCTTTATTTCCGGCTTCTCCTTTGTTGTTTTTTGGCTCGTCACTCTCGCGTTTGTCAGTTTCTGACAGGATCAGGTTTCTAAAGCACGTCAATAACCAAGCGCACGTTATTATCATCAGCTCAAGAAGTTTGTTATTTCAGATATAGACGAGCAGCGAGCGCAAGTAAAAACTTCGCTCTTCAGACTGGCTTAAAAAAACTACAGGGCACAGGGTAAAATCTGCTCTTCTTTTTGGCTTTGTGGCTGTTCATCAAGACGACGACAAGGTTCATTTGAGCCCAGATGGAACAGAGCTCATTATTATATGGATATATAGTCTGTCGGCTGTGTATGAAAACATGGCAGCTCCTTTGTTTTAATTCTGGCTTGTTGCGTGAGATCGTGACGTATCTCTGTAAACCAATATCGTTCAGCTGCGCGTCTAGCTCCACCTTTTGGTACCCTTTTTCGTGTTTGGTACCCTTTCGAAAGGGTGCCGAAAAAGGGGTTCGATACTCCCTTTTGACGGTGGAAACAGCCATAAAAGTATATCGAACCATACCGTACCGTTCTGTACCACTCAGTGGAAACGGGCCATAAGCAGATCTAATATCTAATTTAAATGTAATTCCAAATCATTTATTTTAAAATACAATATACAAATAGGCCATGAGTACATGCAACATATTTTAAAATTTATCAAAAAAAAAAGGTTTATATATGAATATGATGACATATAGCCCATATTTAAGAGCTCCAAGCAACATTTCCAGGTTTTGATGAATAGGTTAACATTTGTTAATACTTTACACTTAAGTACAGCAGTTTTCTTCTTTCTTTAAGAACAGAACCTGCCATTTTTAATAAACTTTTAAAAACACATTTCAAACGTAGACTTTGTATTTATTTATTTTACCTATAAGCACTGTACAGTGTTAATGTTAAACTATTTAAAATGATTAAAGTGGCTGACAATAATAAATATTCTTAATAATAGGAATTAATCTGCTCGTCATTATGGTGGTACTTGAAGAGACTTTATTTTTCCTGAGGTGGTATTTGATGAAAAACGTTTGAGAACCACTGGTCTACAGAACAAACCACTGTTATACAGGGCTGTGTATTGGCAAGGGCCTCACGATCCGATACATATCGCGATACATGGGCCACGATACAATATAACGCGATGTATCACGATACAATAAATATTGTGATATATTGCAATAGTTTGTATTAGTATGCGTCACATTATATTGACACTCTGATATTAATAATTAAAATTCTAATTACAATTTATTCTCCATCCATTCCAATTCATTAAAACTGCACAGTGTGATTGAACAGGGAACTATCTATATTGCATAGCTTACAAATGGCATTTATTTTTTGTCTAATTCAGTACTCCCTGGCATGGCGTTTAGGGTTGGGCTACGTTGACCAATTTGGCATCGTACGATGTCTAATGTGAAACATGGCGATGGACCATGGCATCGTCGTCATAGGGGGAGGTGAACTAATTATTTATGAATAATTAATAAATTCATAACTAATTAATTATTTGTAGCCTACCGTTTCAACTATCTGACCCGCATGGCCTTTGTTTTACTCATAACCAAATCATAAAGATAATTTACACACAAATTACCACCTGTCAATCACTTTTTTCCACGGGACTCTGGCATGACTAGGCAGAGTGAACCGTGCCATTATGGCGTCCACACATCTGCTTGGTAAAAAAGCTGCACAACCAACAGTATCTGAGGTTTTCACTAAAATTACTGAGTACAAGCGTGAAAGCGAAAGACTGAAGCAGTATACTGATGCTGTGACACGTTACCTGAGAGAATCAAAAGACAGAAGAGTCGTCAGATAGAGATTAATTAAAGATCACGTTTAACAACTAACTTATAGTGAGATGTGATCCAGCGGTACATCCTTGATAAACTGTCCGTACCACTGGTGGTGGTGTGGAGAGACCCCACTCATGATTGTGAAGCGCTTTGGGTGCCATACACAATAAATGCGCTATATAAATACACATTACATTACCAATGACTGTATAAAATATACAGTCCGTACACTGTTCTCTGGAGTTCAGACGAGCGCATGACAGTGTGTGTGTGTGTGTGGTCACGTAATGTGTGTTTTCAGCAGACGGAGGGCTGTTCAGAAATGCTTGGTGTAACACCAGTTTGGATGTGGATCATTTTCGTTCTAAAATGGCATTTTAAACTAAGCTGTATCAGTGTAAACGGACCCTGAGTGTGTGTTTTTCACGAGCGCGTTTGCAACGGGGGCAGTGCGGAGGATCGGTGATGCCACCTCAGCATCATGATGTCTATAGGCCATCGGCGATGGCATCGTCTATCGACCCAACCCTAATAGCGTTAAAACCAAAGTGCAGCCACACGTCAGCTCTAAAAGCTGGAGGCACCTTTATATTTTATGCCATGCTCACTCTTGCTTACTTCTGATACCGTACTACTTGGCGTTTTGTTGATCGCGAGTTAGGGACATCTACAGGAGTGGAGGAGGAGGTCATTTGGCACAACATGAATCGATACTTGAGGTTGGACTATGGAAACACTATCGTAAAAGAAATTATCGCCATAGTTAGATGTATCGATAATATTGCACAGCCCTACTGTTATACAATTGTTATACAATGATTAGCCTAATTTGATGTCATACCTGTGAGGCACATGTCCAGTGGTTTGAGGTGCTGGTTTCATCTCTCGGGTCTCTTCATTGAGAACTGAACACACAAACACACACACACACACACGCGCACGTGCACACACAGAGACTCAGTCATGACAACAATTTAACATATTTTGACAACCTAAAATATTTAATGAAAGAAATCATATCAATAATTATAATTACAAACCTAACTCATGTTAACCCATTTAACAGTTTTTCAGTACATTAAAAACAAAAACAAACTATATGGGCCCTATTTTAACGATCTAGGCGCATAGTCCCAGTGCAGGCTGCAAAAGCATTAAGGGCGCGTCTGAATCCACTTTTGCTATTTTAAGGACGGAAAATCCGCTTTGCGCCATGGCGCATGGTCTAACAGTGTTGAGCTTATTCTCTTAATGAGTTATAGGTGTGTTTTGAGAATAAACCAATCAGAGTCTCATCTCCCATTCCCTTTAAGAGTCAGTTGTGTCGCTCCATGGCGCATTTGCAATTTACATGTTGGACTTTGTGAGTGGAATAACTGAGCGCTTCACTAGCCTCCTCATTCTTTACTTTCCCTCTCTTCCGTGGATAAGAAAACGTGTTGTACTCACAGACATTCATTAGCCTACATAATTCATTTCAGTTGTTAAGCGAAAAGATTTGGTTCAAAACTATTTCTAAATTCAGTTCTAATTTCCAGCAAACGAATAAATGAACAATAATAACGAAGTGTGGTCAAACAACTGAGTTATATCCAAACACACATGCTGTGCCCCATATGGTCTAAAAGCTGACAGGTGGACAAATCTAAGCTTGTTTTTAATAAAACAGATATAAATATGCATATAATAAATAATACTGCTACTAATAAGAACATTATACAAAAGCAATTTGTCATGAATAAACTGAAAAAGCTCCCAAAGATGAAGACAAGAAGGCAGTGGTGTTTATATTTATGAAGAAAATAATAATCTTTGTAATAATTTATGCTTTAATTCTTTTTTTATTTGTAAAGATATTTGTGTATTGCTGTACATCCTGTGTGTATTAAGCAATGTTTAAGCGAGGCGCACATCTAATGCGCTCTGCGCTGGTCTTTTGACCTCCTCTCAGCTGGTCTATTGTGCGGTCTATTTTAGATCCTCAAAATAGCAACGCGCCTTAAAGTGCACCTAGGTTACCCCCTTTTCCAGATTTAATACAAGTCTTTTGTGTCTCCAGAATGTGTCTGTAAAGCTTCAGCTCAAAACACCCATCAGATTATTGATTATGGCTTTCACTAGTTTGTATTTTATAGCTTTCAACAGATTTGAGCTGTTTTTGAGTACTGTGCATTTTAAGGCTAGTCCTCCCCGCCCATTAAACACAGACAGTGCGCGTTTAGCTTTGCACTCTTTTTGCACGCTAATGTGCCAGGATACAGGTTAACCTCCACTGCTGTATGGATATCTGTTACGTTAATGTACAAAATAAACCTGATTTAACATCCACAAACCGGGATTGATTGTACTTACTCAGACACAACTTGTAATCTTTCCCCTGATACAAATACATCTGGTACTTCACTTAACCTATTATTCTTAGAAAAGAACATCCACACTGCTTTAGAGATGTTCAACTGTAAACAGCACTGTTCTAACCAGGCTGAAAGATGTACCAGCGATTCTGTGAGTTTGTTTGCAACTTGCAACACACTACTACTATGAATAAATACAACAGGGTCATCCGCAAACATTTGTATATAATTGTTAGGACAAATGGATAGAAGATCATTGATATATAAAGCAGCGACGAGACAATCCCAAGGTTTCTGGACCAGGCCGTATCCTGAGCTGCTGCTGTGGTGGTCATGATGGAGAGCATGAGACTGATTCCTGTGATGCTCCAAGGACAGACGGGTCTTAGCTGAGGTCCAGCTACTGCGCCTAGACTGCAGCTCTGCACAAGACGTTTGGCCATAGGAGAAATGGTCGTGCCCAACTGAGCCTGGTTTCTCTCCAGGTTTTTTAAATTCTTCACTTTTGCCAATCGGTGAAGTTTTTTCCTCGCCGCTGTCGCCACTGGCTTGCATGGTTCAGGATCTGTAGAGCTGTGCATCGATGGATTTGCTCTTCAGTGTTTGGACTCTCAGTAGTGATTATTAACCCACACTGACCTGAGCTAAACTGAACTGAACTTAAACACTGAAAACTGAACTGACACTGTTTACATTCACTATAAACTTCCATGTGAAGCTGCTTTGACACAATCTACATTGTATAAGCGCTATACAAATAAAGATGAATTGAATTGAAGTAAAAAGTAAAGACTGTCATCTTTACTATAATAAGTAAAGATAAGTAAAGACTGACAAAAGTAAATGACTGACATCATTTTCCTGAAGGCCACGCCATCCACCATACTAAATGGCATCATGTCCTTAGCCAAGAAGTTTGTTACAGCCCTAGTAATGTCTTTATGACGTTTAGACTGTTTGCCGTAAGGTAGCCGTTCTGACAGCTGGTTTGGGTGTCTGGGTGGGGGATGGTGGTCGTGAGGTGACATAATAGTTTTAATAACTCATTTCTAATAACTGATTTAATTTCTCTTTGTCATGATGCCACATAATATTTGACTAGATATTCTTCAAGACACTAGTATTCAGCTTAATGTGACATTTAAAGGCTTAACTAGGGTAATTAGGGTAAAGTTAGGGTAATTAGGCAAGGCATTGTATAAGAGTGGTTTGTTCTGGAGACAATCCAAAACTAATATTGCTTAAGGGGGTTAATAATATTGACCTTAAAATGCCTTCAAAATAATTAAAAACTGCTTTTATTCTAGCCAAAATAAAACAAATAAGACTTTCTCCAGAAGACAAAATATTAGAGGAAATACTGTGACAAATTCCTGAATCTGTTCAACATCATTTGGGAAATATTTAAAAATATCTAAAAATAAATTCACAGTGGGGCGAATAATTTACATTCTCAGTGTATTTATGTTTTGAGATTTACTGCAGACGTCAACTGCATTCCCCTATAAGGGCTCACCTGCATCTCTATGCCGCTCCTCTATTTCTCTTTCTCTCTCCTGCTGCAGAGAGTTGATGTACTCCTGGCTCAGGGTCTCGTCTGCATCCCCGATAAGGTAGATGTTTTTAAAGCGGTGATACAGCATGGAGGCTTTAAACATGATGGCCTCGCTGCCACGAAACCAGCGCATCTGTACACACAAACACACACTGATGACGTTTACACCTGCTATTGGCATGCATTTTAGTTGACTGAATTACAAGTAGTGTTTGTAGAGTACATCTGATGTTTATATGCATCTATTTTATCCACTTCTCTATATACATACACACACACACACACACACATATGTGCGTCACGGTGGCACAGTGGGAAGCACTGTAGCCTCACAGCAAGAAGGTCACTGGTTCGAGCCAGTTGGCTTTTCTGTGTGGAGTTTGCATGTTCTCCCCGTGTTGGTGTGAGTTTCCTCTGGGTGCTCCGGTTTCCCCCACAGTCCAAACATTTGTGGTATAAGTGAACTGAATAAGCTAAACTAGCCGTAGTGTATGAGTGTGTGTGTAAATGGGTGTGTATGGGTGTTTCCTAGTGTTTGGTTGCGGCTGGAAGGGTATCTGTTGCGTAAAACATATGCTAGAAGAGTTGGCAGTTCATTACGTTGCGGCAACCCCTGATTAATAAAAGGACTAAGTATTACTTTGCTACAGCAATCCGCATGTAAACTTGTTTTAGATGTTTTTTAGAGGCTAAATTAAAATCGAACACCACCAAACATCCCATAATACTTTACAAATATTGTCTAAAAAAATATGGTTCATATTCCTCAAAACACAGGGGGTGCTCTAGTATGATCGTCAATGTAAACTGTATGTCACCTAGTGGTCATGTTTGGTACTGCGGCCAAATAAATCTTACAGAAAGCTCATTATTAGAGATATTTTTTTAGATAATGACTTCAAATTTGAAATATAATTTGTTCTGATATTTTAGCTTTGATGTTATGTTAGTTTTAGGCTAACATAAGTATTAAGTATTTTATTAAAATACACATTGACTGTTTTATTATTTTCAAAGACATAAAGGCACATAACTTTTGTGAACTTGTATCTTCAGCTACAATCTGACATATGTCTTTTTCAAAAAGACACCAAGTTTAAATTATGCACTGAAACGTTTGGCATTCATTTAAGTTGAGCATGCGAGTCTGTTATACTATTAATCTGTATGTGTGTTTTCATGCATGTACCTTTCTGAGCGTGTCGATGAGCTCGCTGTGGTTCTGGATGTTTCGTGACGAGACAGGGACATTGCTCAACTCATCCAGCGCCGATAAACACTTACTGACATCCTGAAAGAGCGAAACAAACATCAATGAAAGAGCTGTGAGTGTATTGCTATTGTCAATAATATACTAGTCTACATTTGGATCAGCATATTGAATCAAAGACAAGAAACATGTACTGTTAATTTATCCATCCCAGGTTAAAACCAACCAAAAACACATGCATTTGAATATCCTTTAAAGGGTCACGAAACAGCGAAACACATGTGTTGAGCTGTTGACAGTCATATCTGTGTCCCACGCTGCTATAAACACTATTAGGACACATATATTGCACTAAAAAGTGAAAGTTGGTTGTTTTTGCGTTATTTTAAGCAAATTCGTTTTTCCGGTTTGAAAATAAATGTTGAAGCTGCGTCACGGCGATTAGATACTTGTGTGAATTCCAGCTTGGAGACTGGATGTCTGTACCGACGAGTACATTGTGACGTCTTTGAGCTTTCAGCATTAATTCATGAGAAAGCCTTAGTTCAAACCAATCAGCACGCTCTATTGTGAATCAGGTGCCACTTTATTAATATGTATGATAGCTTCGAAGACTGTTTTACCTGTTACAGTGTTCAGATGGCAGAGAGACGCCACGTTGTGTTGCCAACCATAATTAAACAAGTGGAAGAAGAATTGTTTGACATGGGTCATCAGTGTTTTGTTTAATAATGTGCTGCAATGAAGGTTTTGTTTTAATTTCCCCGCTATGAGAGTGCAGCTGGACTCATGTGTGGATTACAGTGGTCTGCTAACATGCGACACAAATATGTTTGTAAGGAACATTTTCCACCCGAGAGCTTTTCGCATCAGGAATTGATGAAATCTAGATTTGCCATTCGTCTCCTTTTAAAAATGACGCAGTTCCAGTTGGTGTTGATTGTCCTGTCGCTACAGATTTGTTAAGTGTGTGTGATCAGTGCTCTTTGTTTGTTTATTCAGATGGCAAAGTTAGTTAGTATTGTCAGCAGTACTCTTTCAGTTTTTAAAGACAGACCTTAGTCAAAATGACTAAGAATGTACAGTATGTTAATATCACTACAATATCATAGACTAAAAGATCCACTGTAAATGCTGCTCTCCGAGTGTAAACATGTAAACACTGCAATCAAACTATTACCATCGTGTAGGATTTTCAACACATTTTGGGACAGGATAGTCTATACACACACGGCTGTGTTTCTACTAAGAAATGCAAAGGTTTTTTCCTCACGGGGGGCATGCATGAAATGTTCCTGAATGAAAGTGAAAGACCAAACTGCAGTTAAAGTTGACAAATTAATAATGAAACACCCAAAATTGCAAAAATTGTTGGCGGGTTGCTTGGTCTGTACTATGCACCAGGTTTAAGGCCACTGCGATCAGATATTTCACCAAGGTCGGCGATCCGGGGGTGTTATAGACTGTACCAAAAAGATGAGGACAGGGGGGATGGGGGCAGGATGAAATTACAGGAGTTTTCCGGGAGATAGAACAAAACGGGAGATGGGTCTGAAATACGGAAGACTCCCTGGAAAAACAAGAGTGTTGGCAGGTATGCCTTAATCCATGGGTGTCCAAACTCGGTCCTGGAGGGCCAGTGTCATGCATATTTTAAGCTGCATCCGAAACAGCCTACTAATCAGTAGGTACTGCATTTGAATTTAAACGTACTACTTGGCCGTTAGAAAAGTATGTTCTATTCAGTATGAATGGGAGAAGTATGAATGGAACTCGGATGTACTACATCCGCCATTTTGTCATGGTCATGTGACCTACCTGGGTCAGTTACGTCGCTTCACTCCCATTCATGAATTCTCTCGCGAGGCATCATGGAATAGTGCAGCGTGCATGGGATGCACATTTCAGAATCTCACCGGAAGTAGTAAGTCATCTTCTCTCATACTGATTTTCGAATTCTATGAATTCGGACATACTACTTGGCTGGCATACTGATTTTAGTGTACTGTATAGTATGGAAGTATGCGGTTTTGGACGCAGCTTTAGTTTCAAACCTAATTAAACATGCCTGAACCAGCTAATCAAGCTCTTTCTAGGTATACTAGAAACTTCAGGGAGGTGTATTAAGGGAAGTTGGAGCTAAACTATGCAGGACACCGGCCCTCCAGGACCGAGTTAGACACCCCTGCCTTACTCATAATATTGTCTTATTCAAGTCAAGTCAAATAATTCGATGATTGATGCCGAAGTAAATGTAGTCAGTGTCCGTCTCCCCTGCGTCGGTGTTGCTGCTGTGAAACTCAGCGGCAGTTCATTTAATAAAACTCCCCTTTTCATGCAAACCCTCCCCTCTTTCCCTCCCCCGACACTCCCACCTAATCAGAGTTGGACACACCCACTTTCCTGACTTTTTCCAAACTAGAGGTGTGAAAACACCCTGCTGAGACAGGGGGTTTTTGTGGCCCTTTAATTATTGTCAATCATAAACAAAACAAAAAAAATCACATATATATGACACACCCCATATATACAGTATAGATGACTTAAAATGTGTTCATACCGGATTTTCTAGCATCATTGATATCCTGATGTCACCATGAAGACGATAGAGCAGAGAATCTGTGACTGAGAGAGAATGAGCTGAACACACACACGTACACAAACAGAGAGAGTTAGTTATCCACACACATGTACATACAGAGGAAGAGTTTTATTATGCGTGTGTGTGTGTGTTCCTAGTATTCATAATGTTGTGGGGACCAAATGTCTCAAGTATAGCACTAGGTATTATTTTTGACCATGTAAGGACTTTTCTTGGTCCTCATGAAGTAAAATCAGACAGAATGAAGGATTGTGAAAATGTAAAAAGGCAGAATGTTTTCTGTGATGTTTGTGTTTAGGGGGAGAGGACACAATATATTGTCTGTACAGTACAAACATCATTATGGCCCCTTTTACAGTAATAGGTTTTAGTTTTAAAATGCATAAGTTCGGCTATAGTTACGTCTACCGTCCACACTACCCTGGAGAATTTTGAGTGCCGAAAATGGAGCGGTTTGAAAATTCTGAAGAGGCCGTTTTCATTTTAAACCACTGCTGCTTCTTCTCAGTGTGGATGGGGAAAATAGAGACATTTGAAAACGGAGGCATGGCTGCAGACATTCACCTCTCTGATTGGGGCTTTTTCTCAGTATTTAGTACACACAGTTCAGTCCTGCATCCTCTCCTTAAGTTCAGACTTCGCAAGTTTGATACAGAAAACAAAATCCAGAGGACACGTCGGGTAAACCTTCAAAGGGAGCAGTGCACTTTATAACGTCATTCTCATCACTACACTGTGCTGTTTCACTATCTTAACAATAAAATTAACACATGATATATGGAACTGCCTATTTTCATTTTGATATGAACTTAACAGGCACTAAACATGTTAAGGCGTCGTGTAGCTGCACATTTATATGAGCGTCATCTAGGGATGCAACGATTAACCAGTTTCTCTATTAACCGCAATTAAATTTATCACTATTAATTAGTCGTAAAGGCTTCTCAACACCACGTTTCTGCATATGCCAACTGTGCGCTAGTTTAAAGTTCCGAGCTTGTACACATGCACACTGGAATAACTACAGCTGAGGCTATCAACGAAGGGCCGTTTACACGTTGCATCTTTTGTGCGCAAGATCATTATTTCCAATGGAGGCAAATGTTGCATGCAACGGGGGCTACATTTGTTCTCTTTAAAAGGGAAATACTTAGCTAATATGATGCTTAGATTTACATTAGACAAACACAATTGTTTTAATTTATTCTTATTTTTTATTCATTGTTTTGTCATTTATTTTCAGTGTAAAATTATTACGTATATTTAAAAGCCAGAAACTTAAAGTCCAAATAGAAGCAGACTATTGTTTGCTTTTCATTATTATTTTGTGCTGTATTAATTGGTTACTGAGCCGCAATAAATAACACTTTAATATTCTAAAAATATTTTCTAAACGAGTAGTGTGTTGAAATCAATGAATGCATAATAATCGTGATAACCGTGATTATTCCTCAGACTATAATCGTACAACCAAAATCTGTAATCGTTGCATCCCTAGCGTCATCTTCACTGTATGCATATTTATAACAAAACGGAGCCTATAACATCACTGGCTCCTTTCATTTTAAGTGAAAAATATGAAACACCCCCTCTTTTGCTGAATATCAGTTTTAATAATCAATAATGGCCATTATAAAAGTATAACGTACAATAAGTTTATATATTATAGGATATAAACGCAAACAGTCAGTCAAATGTGCAGGATCAGTGTACGTGGTTACATTAATTAGCATATTACCTTTCAAAACACGTTACCTGAGAACAAGTAATAGATTCAAAAGACAGAAGGACTGTTATATAGAGACGACATGTGCTGCTCTCACCTGTGGATCTGTGCTCGAAGCACCCGCTGACTGCCTGAAGCTCAGACGCATGCATATGCTGCAGTGCATGCCAGAGTGTGTGTGTGTTTGTGTGTGTGTGTGTTTGTGTGTGTGGTCACGTGATGTGTGTTTTCAGTGGTAAAGTGTGGAAGGAGATCTTTTCAGACACTCTAGGTCAGGGGTCACCAATCACGGTCCTGGAGGGCCAGTGTCCCTGCAGGGTTTAGCTCCAACTTGCTTTAACACACCTGCCTGGATGTTTCAAGTATACCTAGTAAGATTAGCTTGTTCAGGTGTGTTTGATTAGGGTTGGAGCTAAAATCTGAAGGACACCGGCCCTCCAGGAACAAGTTTGGTGATCCCTGCTCTAGGTGAAACGCCAGTGTGGATGTAGATCATTTTTGTTCTAAAAATGCTGTATTAAAACTAAAACGTATTAGTGTAAACAGGGCCTACAGCTATGAGAGAGTGTCACAATTAAATGTATGTTTGTGTAAGAGTGAATGCGTCTCACCTCTGCGTTCTTCCTCTTTACTGCTACTAATCTGCTGTCTGTGGATATCAAACACACACACACACACTTACTTTTATGATACTATGATAGCAGTAACTAATTTGATAATTATAATCCCTTTTATAATGGTAATAAACACTATAAAAAATAAATGGACAATAACAGATGTAAAGAATGATCTGGATGAGTGCCAGGAACTGATAATGTGCACTAATTCAAGCATAATTCTCCCCAAAAAAATTTAACTAATTGCTCACACTCAACCCTTTCATCTGTTGACCACTAATGAAGACATACTGGAGAATAGTGGATTCAGTAAACATTGACAGTCAAAGCAGGATAAAAAGAAAATACGGAACACTCTTCAAAAGATCTTCTTTTCTCTTCACCAGATACCACTTAAACATATGGAAGCCCATTTTCAGAATTAGTTTTATTGCCAAGTGTGCTTCACACACACAAGGAATTTGTTTTGGCAACAGAAGCTTTCAGTGTATATAAAGTGACAACACAAAATTAAATACAAGAAAAGAAAAGGCAATAAACATTAAACAGAGATGCAGTTAGTCAAAAAGATCTGGATGTTGAATTGTATGTACAGATATGTTGTAAATATACAGGTTATAAGGTGCTGTGTACAAGTGCGTATGAGAAAGTATTGCACGTTTATTGCACAGTAGGGGAATATTGAACTGTTCATGAGGTAGATGGCCTGAGGAAAGAAACTTTTTCTGTGTCTGGCTGTTTTTGTGCTTGGTGCTCTGTAGCGCCGACCAGACAGTAACAGTTGGAACAGGTAGTGTGCTGGGTGTGAGGCATCCAGAGTGATTTTACGAGCCCTATTACTCACTCTGGAAGAGTACAGTTCTTGAAGTGTAGGAAGTTCACCAGGTAAGAAATAAAACCTTGCCATTAAACTATGACTTAGCAGGTCAAAATTACCAGAAAGAAATATAAGACTTATATTATATAATTTTTATCAAATTTTTTGTAAGTTAATCAATAAATCTCTTATAAAGAATTTGTTTTATTATATTTATCATACGGTGGCTCAGTGGTTAGCACTGTGGCCTTACACAAGAAGGTTGCTGGTTCGAGTCCCGGCTGGGTCAGTTGGTGTTATGTGGAGTTTGCATGTTCTCCCCGTGTTGGCGTGGGTTTCTTCCGGGTGCTCCAGTTTCCCTCACAGTCCAAATACATGCGGTACAGGGGAATTGATGAACTAAATTGGCTGTAGTGTATGAATGTGTATGGATGTTTACCAGTACTGGGTTGCAGCTGAAAGGGCATCCGCTGTGTTAAACATATGCTGGATTAGTTGACTGTTCATTCCGCTGTGGCGACCCCTGATTAATAAAGGGACTAGCTGAAGGAAAATTAATGAATAAATATTTATCCTTTTTTTAATTAATGCAGACACACACACACGTTTAGATTGTTCTTTGTCGCCACCTATTGGCGCACAATGTGCTTCATTTGAAGCATTACCAAGCTGAAGCATCCCCTTATATCAAAGCGCTCCACTGCAGCAAAGACTGCAGAATACTAAAGTAAAAATATAAAGTGTAGAATTAAAGGGACTTTCAATAAAGGTGTTATAGAGATACATTAGATCACTCCACTCCAGAAGCCTAATTCAAGTTTATCTGTATAGCGCTTTTTACAACATTTATTGTTTTAAAGCAGCTTTACTAAAGGTGCACATTACTGCACTACAATCAAATTACTCATTCATTCATTTTCCTTCAGCTTAGTCCCTTTATTCATCAGGGGTCGCCACAGCGGAATGAACCACCAACTATTCCAGCATGTATTACACAGCGGATGCACTTTCAGCTACAACCCAGTATGGGAAACACCCATACACACTCATTCAAACACACACACTCATACACTACGGACAATTTTAGGTCCAATCCCAATTCTACCCCATTAGCCCTTCCCCTTAACCGTCCTTTTGCGCGTTCTCGTCAAGGGGTAGTGGTGTCCCTATTCTCTTTAGCTTGAAGGCGTAGGGCTAAGGGCAAGGGGTATACATCCCTTCGAACAAAGATTTTTCAGGACCACAATCAAAACGGAGGGGTAAAGAAAATTTCCCAGAATACACCAGCCACAACGGCAGTAGTGCTGAACCCGGAAGTAAGGAGATCCACAAATCAGTATTTTTTGTCATTATTACGAATTTTTACGACAAACAAACATATGTTTTAATAGATTAATAACCACGTTCCTGTTTTACCGTCATAATTTAAAAAAAAAAAAGCTAAATTTTGCGAGCTATAATCCCTAATAATAACTCTAGTACAGCAGTCCCACAACATTGCTGCTTGAAACCAGCAGAGAGCAGCAAACACTAGGAAAAAGAATTTGATCTCTATCATGAATTCTGACCAAACTATTGGAATTCATCTGAATACTGGGAAAATCACTTTTTGATCATATTAAATAGTACATATTTGCTTCTGCTTAGTTTTAGATGATAATAACTATAGGAACATGAGTTTACATTACTTATTTTATCTCCTTTCCATTTTAGGCATCATAACATTACATTAAAATTAGTCAATGACTATAAGAAATGAAAATAAACCAAACTTTAATACCCAGCTTGGGTATCCAGTATACTGTGTATTTAAGTGTAAATAACTTTTGTACAGTAAAATAAAAACCGAAGTGATGCATATGTGCATAAAATATAGCTTCTACACTCCCAAACGGAGCCACCTCCAGGGTGTTGCGCAACCCGCGACCTTTAAAAATTAAAGGGGAAGTCGATGACGTCACCGGACCCGCAGAGTTTGGTAAACTTCAGAGGTTTGCATTTCCCGCAGTCACAGAAGCTCCCTGTCATCTTAACTAGGTGCAGCTAAAAAGTGCGAGCGCGTTACCTCACGTGCGCGTCCCTCCATTGGAAATAACAAACTAACGACACAGCGCCATGCATTTCGCGGTTTTGCAAATGAAAGTGAGTACCGGGAGGGAGGGGGTGGGTGTGGTGGATGAAAGTGAGGACCAGGGGGTTCACTCACTATTCTGTCGCCTAGGTCGCCTCTATGGACATGCTGGCCCTGCTCAGGACTGTTCATATTTCTGCCGCGCCACAGAGCGTTATCTGAATAGTTTAATTTTAAATAACATGTGAATGTGTGCGTCTGGTGTGTCGTGTCGTGGCTCTGAGCTGCGCATCCAGTGTATGACGCCCTTTAGTTATAGCCTCAAGCAGGTCGTACACCAGAAGCGCCGCTCTGCGACACGCAGCGGCATCCAATTCTGAATTCTAAACATAAGTTTCTATCAGGTGACACACACCGGCGCCCCAAGTGTGCGATACTTTCAACTGTCATGTGTGCGCCGTGTCGCGCTGCATCGGGTGTGTGATGCCCTTCAGTCAAAGTTAATTCAGTGTGCTCGGTTATTAGTCTCGGTGTAGGCTACAAGCTCGGAGCTTTAAACTAGCACACAGTTGGCTGTAAAACTACACAAAGACACAAATGATTCTGTACTCTCTGCTTGGTCTGTGTCCGAGTCCTACATGTACGGCTGAATGCTGGTCCTCTCACTCATGTTGCTGCTCTCAGTCTGCCTGTCTATTGCCATACACAAAGAGGGGAGCTCTTGGCTCCGCCCCCTTTTTAAGTTGGGCGGGAAGTCGAAACTAATTTTCATGTGAAGCAACACGCCCCTAAAACAGCGAGCTGTGTACACGCCCACAAAATGACACTTTAACACATCATAATAAAAAGATCTGAATTGTGTTTTGAACTGAACCTAAACTGGCACACTCAGAAGAACCATAATATTAATATTACATCTTAAAAAAGGGGTGAAATAGGTGCCCTTAAAAGATTACAAGGGCAAACTATTATTTGGTTTTTAATGACATGCACAGATGAATTGTTTAGCACAAAACTAGCACTGTATGCTAACAACATCAATATGGGTTTGATTTGATTTCATGTGTATTGTAAGGCATGATTTTTTTCTTAACTGGCAGAAATGGGCTTCCATACAAACAGGTTTGCAGTGAGTGCAGGGTGAGTTAATAATGACATAAATTTCAGGTTTTTGAACGGTCACTTTGAGGCTCGATCTCTCTCTCACTCACTCAGTATTCTTCTTCTCCTGTTCTTTCCTCTTTTCCATGTCCTTCTTCTCGTCCTCCGCTGGTTTCTTTAGCCTGTGGTTCCTTTCTTTCTGCGGCTCCTCAGACTCTGCTGTTTGCTCAGAGCCGCTCTGAGTCTTCCCTCTGGTGGATGTAACCAAACCCTGCAGAGATTTCAGCACACTCTGCCTCTTCTCTGCCAGGATCTTACACCTCTACACACACACACACACACACACACACACACACACACACACACACACAAACACACACACAAACACACACACAAACACACACACACACAAACACACACACACACAAACACACACAAACACACACAAACACACACACACACACACACACACAAATAAACACAAACAAACACAAACAAACACACAAATTTTAATGACATATTTAGCTTGTACCGTTGTAGTTGCTTGATTGAAGGAGTTATAAAATTTGACATTTATAATGGCTTCATGACAGTCATGTTTATGACAGGTTTTGTTGTCTTGATAACATCAAGTTAGGATCAAGTTGTCCTAAAAAACGACGTCATCTTTGCATCTAAAATGTCACAACTGAGCAAATCACACTTAATATCAGTGGTCATAAGCATGCATAAAATCTCATTCACATTCATGATATGTGTCTTGTTACGATTATAAAAGTTTCATGACAGTCTTATGAACACCGCTTCAGGTAAAGTGTATTTGTGTGCTTTTATACCTGGTAACATCATCTTTTTTGCAGATTAGGTCAGTATCGTGAGAATATCCTATACCATGATTAAACATTTAATCACAACATGAACAGGTAATGTTGACAGAATCCTCATGCTCTCACCTCGTCATCTCTGGGTTTCCTCTCCTCTTGGGTCTCATCAGAGGCTACAGGAGCGCAACTCTTCGTCTGTTTGGGTTTACTCATCATCTCTCTCCGTTCTTTCTCATTAATCTCTTTCTCCTTCTCCAGCAACTTGTTCTTTTTAACCTCAATCAGTTTTGCCTCTTTATTCGTTTCTACCTTGCTCTTTTCAGCCTCGTTCTTCTCCACTGCATCCTTTTCTGCATCACTCTTGTCAGACTCGTTCCTTCTTGCCTCTTTCTTTTCAGACTCGTTCCTTCTTGCCTCTTTCAGTTCAGACTCGTTCCTTCTTGCCTCTTTCAGCTCAGACTCATTCCTTCTTGCCTCTTTCTTTTCAGACTCGTTTCTTCTTGTGTCTTTCTTTTCAGACTCACTCCTTCTTGCCTCTCTCTTTTCAGACTCACTC
>CAIGQZ010001345.1:33245234-33273455 GCA_903798205.1 Danio tinwini | reverse complement strand
GAAATCATTAGGTTTTTAAGGATTAGAAGCGAAATCAAGGCCATTATCACTTATTTTTTCTTTTTTTCTGGGTTGTAAGCAAAGTCATTTTAAGCAAAGTAAGACATTTGGACCAATCCGTTTTTTTCTTCCGTCAAATAAAAATATCAGTCTACCTAAAATTGATCGCTCCAGAGGAAATATGCATTTAATTAATGCTCCGCTGTTATTATTATTTAACAAAACCTCTGTCAACATCTTTAATAAGTCATTAGATTACAGATTATGATTTATGGATTATTATGACTTATTTCCTCCATCTCCATCGCGTGTGATGAAAGACAATGACAATGAACCTCAAGGCTCATATGTTGACTTTTTGTATAACAATGTTGTTGTTTATATATGATATTGCATTAATTTGCATACATGTTTTATAATCTGTAAAATGAAAGCCTCAGTTTGGTGTGGAATTATCGTTATAGACAAATCAAGAAAATCTTTGATTGGTAGATTATGTAGGCTATTTTAAAAACTGATATTATATAAGAACTATTAATAACTGTAATTTTCCAAATGGAAAAAGGTTGGTTTGTTGGTTGTACACTAAATCATCAATAGCCTGTTTGTTAAGTTTATGACGTGGCTCCATGCAGCACAGTGTCATCTGTGTCAAACTCTGACTAGAAATATCCTTCTTTCATTCTGCTTCTTTGCCAAAATACGTCTGTAGACACTTGTGAACACAAGGCGCTCCTCCATCATTAAAAGTTCTCTGTAGTCATCTTGACAACACAAACCCTGCTGTCACCTCAACAGAAACCCTGCTCTGCTTTCATTTGATTTAAGATTGAAAAAGATGCGACTGATGTAACAGGCTTTTTCAGCTCGAGCACGCAGGGCGCATAAGCAGTGCGTAAAAACATTCGCGGCCGTTAGTAAACTATTCAACAGATGCCCCTCTCAGTGCAAAAAGCGTGTTCGCTTTTAAAAAAAGTACCATCATTATGACCAGTACTGAAATACAGTAGCGTTATAGGCCTAATTAAGCAGCACTACACAGTTAAAAAAACAGGCAGATTAATTCCTATTATTAAGAATATGTATTATTGTCAGCCACTTTAAACATTATAAATAGTTTGAACAGTAACTGCGCTTGCAGACAAAAACAAAACAAAAAACTTCATTTAAATTAGAATGTGCTTTTAAAAGTGAATTAAAAATGGCACTGTTCTCAAAAAGTAAAGATAAAACTTGCTTTACTTGTAAAGTATTAATGTATAGCTTATTCATCAAAATCTGGAAACGTTGCTTGAACCTGATTAATATAGGCTATATCATATACATGCCCTTAGCCAGGGGGGGTTCGAACGAACCACCCCCACGGCCAGAAGGTCCAGAATTTGTCCTTTTAATTATTTTGTGTAATTTAATATTATATAATAAATTTATTATATAATCAATATAATATATTTATATTTATATTTAATAAATATTGTAATAAAGTGTAATTTTAAATAACTATAGCCAGTAATTCAAATCCTCAAAGCCACAATAATGTGACGCGAGTCACGTGACATAACCCACTGTGTGGTAACATTTGAATCTTTGATGCGACATCCATACTGAGTAATGCTATGGGCCGAAAAGAGCAAGAGAGGCAGAAAAGGCAGGCAGCGGCGTCATTATCGCAAAATATTGAACATATGTTCAAAAACACTGCCAAACAGGGTAAGGCTAAAGTTACTTACTTCCTAACAGATGAAAATCTGTCCCTATATATGAGGTTCTAGGCTAACTGCCAGCATTAGCCGGGACGTCCTGTACATTTGACTTGTTCATGACCTCCCTTTCCTTATTTTTGTCACTATTTTTTTTTAATAACTGTCTGACAAAGGCTTTAATGACAAGCGGAGTCCTCAGCCGCCAGATGTCACTTAAAAGGCGCTAATCCCACAGTAAAAGGCGCTAATCCCATCACATGTGTGTTTTTGAGGCTGTTTGGTCACTTCATTCAGCTCAAAGTGGCTCAAATCACTTCAGAAGGTGATCTGGGATGCATTCCAGATGAAACTGGACAGGTCTAATCATTTTTAGACAAAATTAATATAAATAAAATAAATTATGACCTGGAGAACATCTGACCTGCGCCTGAAACACCTGTAGGTGCGCTTTTACAGCCAAAAATTCTGTTAAAAACATGCTCACAATCTTTTCAGGCCTGTAGCCAGGGGGGGAGGACCCACCCCTTACTGACAAAGGTCCAGAATTTGTCCCATATATGAGCTCATTTGTCCTATTTTGACTGCTGTGCCATCATAAATAATTAAAATAATCCATCGAAAAAGGCTTTAAAACCAAACGACTGTCGGCTGTTGCTTCAGTGGGACTTTAGTTAATCAGTTTTGGCCAATGCTAACAAATATTTAAATTTTATAATCTGATGTAAGAGAAGTCTTCTTTCACTATTGTTTTTAAACAGAGAAAAAAATTACTGGTAACTTTTATTCTAAATCTTGGACCTTATTTCTGAAATAAAAAATGAGCAATAAAAAGGTGTGAATTAAGCACCAGAAGCGGAGCATATTACATTAATTTGAATATATTTTGGCTATTGTTGATATCCAGGAATTTTCAAATGTACTTTTTTTTTACCAAAAAGTCTAGAAAAATTCTGAAGAATTCATTATTATTATTATTATTGTTTTAAATTTTTTTTTATTGAAATGGTCAAATTGTGGCTGAGGACAGTTGAATGCTGGTCAGTTTGTTTTTTGTGTAATAAATGACAGTAGGCTAGTTTTTTTACTTTAAAACTTTAACAGATTCTTATTTTTCCTAATGATATATGATGTAACAAATTTGTATTTAAAAAATTTGTCTTGTTTAAATTTTTCTTTATTGCAAATTTTTTAGGAAATATTTTAGTACATTAAAAAGTGTGGTTATGATGACATCTGACTAGCTAATCCAGCAAAAAAGTACTGCTTGATATGTCACTAAATGCAGTATTTAAACCTCATAGTCAAATAGAAACTGAGGCGTATAACTGCAAAAAGGTCCACTTTTTGAGAAAAAATAACCACCCCTTTCACCAGGCTGGCTACGGCCTATATTAATTTTAATATTTTATAACATTTGAAAGTTTTGCATGTACATATGACATTTTTGTATATCTTTGAAATCCAAACTTGTATTTTAAATATATGATTTAGAATTACTTAAATTAGAAATTAGATGAGCTGCACGTCATATACAGTAGGCCTATGAGTGTCAGAATAGCAAGTGATTAAATGTTAAAAAAACAACTAATCTATATGAGCACTGTGAACTTACTCCATTTAAGTTGAAGTAATGAGATATTTAATTAACTCATTACCTTTAATTAACTCAATACCTTCAACACTTCAAAACTATATTCAAATGAGTAGAATTAACTTTCAGTCAATTTTGAGTTAACTACACACATTTCATTTGATGAAGTTGACTGTTGGGTTTTACAGTGTATATAAACAAATATTTTATATAATCATGCATATATTTAATTATTTATATACACAGCATGCATAAACATATTTTGTAAATATGACTTTTTTTTGGATGCGATTAATCGTTTCACAGCACAACTAAACTTACACACTGACCTTTTGACCTCTGAGACCCACACCCGGGTCATTCTCGATCTCCCACATGCCCTCCTCGAAGCCGCCCCGTTTGTTGGCCTGGCCATACTTCTGCTTGTTCGGCCAGTAGTGGACGATGTCTTTGGAGAATAGAAACGTTCTGGCAGAAAAAAACAACATGTTAGTCACTGAAATATTTAAGATTTAAAGTGTTTATTGCCATATGCACAGTCAGGAAACAGGTTCCCTGTACAATCAAATTCCAACTTTGCTGTCTCTTACTATTACTATCCCTTACTATTGTAAGGTTTAAAGCATATTTAAAATATAATAATACAAAAACAATAGGCAATTAAAAGAGCAGGCAAAAATAGAAACTATTAATAGGTAAAATAAGAGGAAAATATATATCAAATGTCTTTTGTGCCTAATGCCATTAGAATTTTAATACTGGGTTTTAACATATAATGAGATTTATATGATTATATTGAGTATCTGTGTTGCTTGTGCTTTGGAATATGTGTGATGTGTGTGTTGATGTATTTGTGTGGTGAAGCCAAAGATAAATTTCCACTTGTGGACAAAGTAAAATTTTTTAAATTGTTATACTGCATACATACACAAGTGTGTAAATGTTAAAAACTGCAGTGTAAAATCCAATAAATAATTGTCACTAATAAATGCAGTAAATGTAATTGTGCAAAGCTGTCAGGAGTAACAGCATAGTACATGTGCAGTAGTCGAATATTAAGGTGCATATTATTTGCAAGGGTACAGTAATTATAAGGAACCACCATAATAACAGCAAACAACCCAATTTGTATTAATAACAAATGCTTTAAACATGACTTATATAGTATATGATTTAAATAAATAGATAATAAACTTTTGCATTTAACATTTACACTTGAATAAACAACATTAAATGCATTCAAAATACAGAATAGATTTAATCAGTTTATGCTTTATTTGGAAATAAAACAAGACTATTACTCTGTATTAGGGCTGGAAGACATTGCAAAAAAAGTAACCTCAAAAATTATTTCTCCCATATTAATAGATAAAGATGGAAATTCTTTGTTATATGACGTTTTAATGCTGCCAGCTTTAATCGTTTTTTTTTTGTTTGTTTAACACAAAATAAGATATTTTAAAGAATGCTGAAAACCCGTAACCATTGATTTCCATAGCAGGTTAAATACAGTTACAGGTTTCTAGCTTTCTTCAAAATATATTAGTGTTTTACAGAAGAAAATACCTCTTATTGGTTTGGAACAAGTCAAACGTGAAGAAATGATTACAGAATTGTAATTTTTTGATGAACTATCCCGTTAATGCAGTGTTTCTCAACCACGTTCCTGGAGGACCACCAGTTCTGCACATTTTTTATGTCTGCTCAACCAAACACCCCTGATTCAGATCATCAGCTCATTAGCAGAGACTAAAAGACCTGTAGGGTAGCACTGTGGCCTTACAGCAAGAAGATTGCTGGTTCGAGCCTCGGCTGGGTCAGTAGCGTTTCTGTATGGAGTTTGCATGTTCTCCCCGTGTTGGCGTGGGTTTCCTCCGGGTGCTCCGGTTTCCCCTACAGTCCACACACATGCGCTATAGGGGAATTAGGTAAGTGCATGTGTATGTGTGTGGAAGAGTGTATGGGTGTTTCCCAGACATGGGTAGCAACTGGAAGGATATTCGCTGCAAAAAAACATATGCTGGATAAGTTGGCAGTTCATTCCACTGTGGCTACCCCTGACTACTAAAGGGACTAAGCCGAGAGGAAAATAAACGAATGAAAGACCTGTAATGGGTGTGACAAAGGAAACATTCAAAACATGCAGTGTTCGTGGTCCTCCAGGAACGTGGTTGAGAAACACTTCTTTAATGCATTGTTTTGACATGCATGTTTAATTTGAGTTTACTCACGTTGAGTGTGTCCCATAAAAGAAGATAGGGAACTTATTTTTGGGGGCTTTTCCTTCTCCAATCTAAGAGACAAAACAATAACAACAACGAAAACTGTTAGATTTGATGGATGTGACATAATATGTGACTATACACTGCAGAATATGTCATATATCATCATGAAACACTGCAGAAACTCACTCTGGCAGGCCAGAAAGGATAACCCTTCATCTTCGCAAACACAACATCACCTGGAGTAAAATCATCTGTGGTCTGATCAGACTTTATCTTCATCTTCAGAATAACACATGAAATATAGCGTTTATTGATACAAACACTCAGCATCGCCCACTAATACACAACAACAATAACACGCAAAACACTTCAACAGCAGAGACACTCAATGTTCAAAAAGTCCCCGTATAGTCATTAATTAGCAAATAATATGATATTAATCTCATTTCATTTAATTGCCATCGACAGTAACGTAACGTAAGTAAAAAAAAAAGATAACTTAGCCGTGTTTGGCTAGCTTAGGCTAACTCATGTCCACTGTGTGTACAGTGACTCACCTTTACACCTTTCTGCATATCAGCTTAGACCAAAAAGACCATTTTAATAAACAATTTAGTTTAAAAATCAGAAAACACACGAATTAAAATTATTTTCACGCTCTGAATGAACGGACATGGAGACGTGCACGAGTATGTGTCTCCCCTTAGCGCCGGTGATATAGTTCAGTCCGTCTCCCGCTCAGTTTGACCTAGGAGCGTACCACAACGTAGAGAGAGGGGGGTTGGGTTTGTGTTTATTAATTATAAAATAAATAACAAGGGTTTTCTTCATAATTTTAACGCTCAGTTACCACACATTTTGTGTTGAATTTAATTACACATGATTTTAAAATAATTTTCACAGAATGAAAAGTAAAATTAAGTCAATATTTGGGAACATCGGTCATTAAATAGTTAAATATTCCTCTCTGAGGAAGGAAGCGGCAAAATAAGTGTTTGAAATGTTTTATCTTCTATTTGATTTATTGATCAGACATGCATGCGAAGGGGTAAAAAAGACAAACAAAAATAATCCGCCATAACTTTCTTGATTACTGTTTCGCGGTATTTTTCGCTTCTTGCCGTTGTTGTCATGGTGAGGGGGGAATATGGCGTCGGATTCAAACAGACGCCGCAACTCTTCACACCTCCGCGGATTTATGCATATTAATGCGGTTTAACCACAGTATTTCTTCATAAACACAGATATTATAGCATAATATGCCTGTTAATGGTGAGTTGGTGTTTGGTTTTATAACTCATTGTTTCAAACTGACCGTTTATCACTGCTAGAAACCAACAAGTTGTGGGTTTCATTTAGATTTCTGAGATTTTACTATATGCTATTAGATTCTTAGCTGTTATTTCTTTGTATATTTGAGAAACGACACATAGTTTTGTCAGATAAGTCATCCGAATGTGTATTTAAATGTAACTTTAAACTGTTTATCTTTGTCATGTTGATTTATGATATTATTTTCTGTTTTAATCATGTTTTCCATCATTCTGTCTTCATTTATAGTTGACAAAACCATCAGAAACACTAATGTATATCGTTATAGACATTTATCAAATGTTAGGATAAGACACTGCTTTTAAATAGCGTATAATTAAGCAATACTGATATCTTACTAGCAATACTTGACTAGCAAGTAATATCCTACCAATGCTAATAATAATAATATTAACGTTTGTTTATTACACAGCCCTGTTCTTGACTTCTTTTTAGACTGCTGTGAACATTTTAAAGCCTTCTCCTGAACATTCCTAAAACTAAGGAGATGGTTGCATTTAGATAGAGAACACAAAGCAAAACTCATGCCACATTAATGAATGGGCAGCAAATTTAGTTAGTAACACCTTATAAATGTTTGGGTGTGAATGATGTTGGACAATAAACTGAAGTGGGACGTATGGACTGACTGTGTAAGTAAAAAGCTTCAACAGAGAATGTACTTCTTAAAGAAACTATTGTCTTTTAATGTTGACAACACATTGTTGTTCATGTTTTATAGTGCTTTTATTGAAAGTATTGCAACATTTTGTGTAATCTGTTGGTATGGTATTGCTCTTGAGGCCCAGAAGAGGTCACTGGGGAAGGTGGGAACAACAGCCAGTGAGTTGTTGGGAATAAAACTAAAGATCATTGATATTATAAACATGCAAACTCCACACAGAAACGCCACTGACCCAGCTGGGGCTCAAACCAGCGACCTTCTTGCTGTGAGGCGATCGTGCTACTCACTCCGCCACCACGACTGCCCTATATTTAATATTATTTATTTATATATTTATTTATATATATTAAATGAATATTATTAAAATAGGATGAAGTCAGGTTAAAAACAAGTTTCCTTTTATTTAAACATTGCATGTCACTTTAAGCTAAATACTAGTGTCTTGAACAATATCTAGTCAAATATTATGTGCTGTCATCATGGCAAAGAGAAAAGAAATAAGTTATTAAAACTATTACTATTAGAAATGTGTTGAACAAAATCTTCTCTCTGTTAAACAGAAATTGAGGAAATAATTATACAGGAGGGCTAAAATTGTTCAGGAGGGCTGATAGTTCTGACCTCGACTGTACATTTTCTCACTATGAAAATGGCCATAGAAGCTGGGATGGCATATAACTCAAACAATACAGCGTCTTTGTTGTTTTTGTAGATCTGGGAACTGTGACCTCACGCTGACCTCATGCCCACTCAGCCTCCCGCCGCCATCCGTCCACGTCATGGCCCTCGAGCCAAACGTAAAGACCCAATTTCCAGCTTTCGGGCGTCTCGTCTGCAAACCATGACCCCGTCTGCACAAAACACAGCGGAGGACATCAGCAGGTTCGTCTCAGTGTTTCTGACATGATTTTCTCACATGCATGCATAATAGCTTGCCAATATTACAAAAATCTCTGATCTCCATGTAAGTAATTTCATATCCTGATTATAAATCATGATAGAGAACAATTTCTGTATATTAATCAATCATTTATATACAGCTAAATACAACGTTATTAGCTCTCCTGTGAAGTTTTAATTCTTAAAAAGATCTTTTTCCCCACGTGTTCTTTAACAGGGATCATTTTTTCAACACATTTCTAAACATAATAGTTTTAATAACTAATATTAACTCTGATAACTGATTTATTTTACCTTTGCCATGATTACAGCACATAATATTTGACTAGATATTCTTCAAGACACTAGTATTCAGTTTAATGGCTTAACTAGGGTAATTAGGGTAAAGTTAGGGTAATTAGGCAAGTCATTGTATAACAGTGGTTTGTTCTGAAGACAACCGGAAATACTTTTTTTTTAAAGGGGGCTAATAATATTGACCTTCAAAAAGTTTTTATTAAAAATTAATAATTGCTTTATTCCAGCCAAACTAAAAGAAGTAACAAAAAAATACATACGATAGACAATTCAAGCCAGAATTATTCACCCTCTTGTAAATTTTCCCCCCAATATTTGTAATGTGTATTTGTAATGTGTATTTATATAGTGCGTTTATTGTGTATGGCCATACACTCAAAGCGCTTTACAATCATGAGGGGAGTCTCTTCACACCACCACCAGTGTGCAGCGTCTACTTGGATGATGCGACGGCAGCCACAGGACAACGACACCAGTGCGCTCACCACACACCAGCTATAGGTGGAGCGGAGAGACAGTGATAGAGCCAATTCGATGGATGAGGATGATTAGGAGGCCATGATGGGAAAATGCCGATTAAGGGACTTTGGCCAGGACACCGGGGTTACACCCCTACTCTTTACGAGAAGTGCCATGGGATTTTTTTAATGACCACAGAGAGTCAGGACCTTAACGTCTCATCCGAAAGACGGGTTTCCCAAATGATGTTGAACAGATTCAGGAATTTGTCACAGTATTTCCTTTAATATTTTTTGTCTTCTGGAGAAAGTCTTATTTTTTTTATTTCGGCTAGAATAAAAGCAGTTTTTAATTGTTTTAAAGCGATTTTAAGGTCAATATTATTAGCCCCCTTAAGCAATATTAGTTTTGGATTGTCTCCAGAACAAACCACTTTTATACAATGACTTGCCTAATTACCCTAACTTTACCCTAATTACCCTAGTTAAGCCTTTAAATGTCAATTTAAGCTGAATACTAGTGTCTTGAAGAATATATAGTCTAATACTATGTGCTGTCATCATGGCAAAGAGAAAATAAATCAGTTATTAGAAATGAGCTATTAAAACTACTATGAGTAGAAATGTGTTAAAAAATCTCTGTTCACAGGAATTGGGGAAAAAATAAACAGGGCTAAAAATTCAGGAAAGCTAATAATTCTGACTTCAACTGTATGTATCAGGCTGAGAGGCGTGATGGAGCGTGTGCAGACAGACAGACGGGTCAGTGAGAGAGAGACGGGGGATGAGTTCAGTCTCACTGCTGAGCTGAGGTGGAGAATTAACCAGCTGGAGAAGGAGAAACTGGACTGCACCTCCAAACACAATGAGCAGGTGCGTCCATTCACACACACAAACAACAAACAAATGTGTGTTTCCCAGCTCCGAGAGTTGTAATCTCAGTGCTGTGTTGTGGCTGGAATGCAGATGACATATAGTTTATTACTGTGCAGATCTGGTAATGTGTGTGTACGTGTGCATGTGTGTGCGTGCAGGTGTCTCAGTGTGAGGCTCAGGCCGCTCGGTTGCGTGCACAGGTGGAGCGTGGCGAGGCACAGCGGCAGACACTCGAGTACGATGTCGCAGTGGCCAGAAGAGACGTGGCAGCGGAGAGGAGAAACGCAGAAGAAAAGATCAACCATCTGACAAAACACAATCACAGGCTGGATGGTACGTGTGTGTGTATATGTGTGCATGCATGTGCATGTGTGCGTGCGTATGTTTATTAAACCTACAGTCCTCGCGTGTCTGATGCACTTAAAGGGAACGTTCACCCAAAAATTTTAAATCTGTCATCATTTACTCATCCTTCACCTTCTCTGCTGGATTCAATTAATTTGTTTATATCTAATTTGTATTAATTCTACAATATTAGTAATAATACAAATTTAAACTTTGAAAATAATACAAACTTTGTGTGTTATGCATTGTTTATTATTTTATTGTTACATTTTATACTTAAATTATGTTTATACATGTATAGAACTTTTATAAATAATGTAAATGTGAATATAACTGAAAAATAATGAGACTGAGTAAATGAGGAGATTTAATAAATAAAAAATATTTTGTCAAGCTGAAATAAATAAAAACTAATTTGTGCAATCCTGATACTGAGCATCTGTATGTAGTCCTGAGCTCAGAGCTGCGTCAGAGAGTGTCAGATCTGCAGAGGTCTTTAGAGATTACCCAGAAAGCCAGAGAAGATGACCTGCAGGGCCTCCAGGCGGAGCTGCACGAGAGGGACCGTCTGCTGGTGACTGCAAACGCTGAGATTGACCGGCTGCAGGATGAAAAAAAACCATTAGAGGCACTCATACAGGTAAACATGGCAAATATTATTCATTCTTTTTCCTTCGACTTAGTCCCTTTATTCATCAGGGGTCACCACAGCAGAATGAACCGCCAGCATATTACTCATACACACTCAATCACACACGCACACTCATAGACTACGGCCAATTTAGTTAATCAATTCCCCTATAGCGCATGTGTTTGGACTGTGGGGGAAACTGGAGCACCCGGAGGAAACCCACGGCAACACGGAGAGAACACGCAAACTCCACACAGAAATGCTAACTGACCCAGCCGAGGCTCAAACTAGCGACCTTCTTACTGTGAGGCAACTGTGCTAACCACTGAGCCACCGTGCCACCTGGCAAATATTAATACAAGTTAAAAGATGTTTTCTATGTCAATATGTTTAATAATATGTCATTTATTTCTATGATGTAAAATCAATTTTTATTATTATTAGTGAAATCAGTTGTGGGGTTTTTTTTGTGGAAACTGTCAAAATAATTATTTAATGAAAAAGAAAGTTCAAAATAACAGCATTTATTTGAAATGGACATTTATTATATCATTATGAGAGTTTTTATTACTAATTTAAACCCTCATAACACAAAAATGACCCAGGCACCATTTAAACTGCAGGAAAAAAACTAAACATTTTTTATTCTTAAGGTTTGGTGACTTCTAAAATTATCTCAACATAATTATCTATTTTCATGAAGGCTGTACACCTTTTGTGTACAAGGGTTGTCTTGAGGGTCAATTTTGACTTACCATCTACACAACACTACAACACACACACAATAAGAATCTGCCGCTTTACTTTTTTGAACACTGTGTTGCTAAACTTTTTACACTTCAACAGGTGCTTTTTATCATGATCAAATACAGCCTTTCCTGTAGTCAGAAAGCAGTGTTGATGAGATACTGCACACTGATGAGGGAAAACCTGCGTATTCACAGAGTTTGTGATGAAAATGAGCTTCTGTCTTTGTGCAAAATACATGTTAGGATTGAAATTAAATTTAGCTGCTTCATTTTAGAGGTTTGGTGAAGGGCGAACGGTGTATACAGAACTCCAGGACAACACAATATTAGATTAGATTAGATTCAACTTTATTGTCATTACACAAGTACAAGGAAACAAAATGCAGTTTAGGTCTAACCAGGAGTGCAATACAGCAAGTGCAGGATACAGGTATAAAGTGCAGTTATAGAAAAACTATGGTGATTGTAGTAAGGTTCGTTTGTATGAGGGAAGAAGAAGACAGGGTCGGCGATATCAGGTAAGATAATAGTTTTTATTTTTGTATAGTCACACCCCACGTGTAGCTGTGCGGGTGTGTGTGTGTGTTCTCTCCTCTCCCTCTCCCGGCTGCTCCTTCTCCTTAAGAAGGGTGTCTCTCCGGCCCAATCACTAGAATAAACAGGTGTTATTTATTATTTCTGATTGGCCTGCTGATTAGCTGCCGGGCTCCGAGCATGCTCTCCCCCCTCATTGGGTGTTCGATCACGCTTACCTCTCCACAGTGATATTTACAAATGGATGTACTGTGAACATTATTATATACAGGTTGTATTACCTATGAACAGAGATTTACAATAGATGGATATATGTGGAGATTGCTATTAATAATCAGAAGTGTGCAGATAGATAAACATAATTACAAATGTATATGTACAGTGGGTGTGTACAGTTCAAATAAATCAGTCAGTGCAATGAATATGTGCAATTTTTAAATGTGCAAATGTTAAATAGTGCAGTGATTGTGAGGAGTATAAGCTATGAGAAGAGTGTGTGTGTGTGTGTGTGAGGGTGTGTATTAGGGGGGCAAAAGAGTCAGTGGGGGGCAGAGTTCAAAAAGGAGACAGCTCTGGGGAAAAAGCTGTTCTTTAGTCTACTGGTTTTTGTCCGGGGGAGCCTGAAGCGCAGGAGAGAAAACAGTCTGTGAGCAGGGTGAGAGGAATCTTTAAGAATACTGCATGCTCTGCGCAGACAGTGTTTCCTCTGGATATCCTCTATGGCTGGCAGTGTGGTCCCTGTGATGAGTTGGGCAGTTTTCACCACCAGCTGCAGTGCCTTACGCTCCACAACAGAGCAGCTTCCATACCAGACTGTGACGCAGTTCATCAGGATGCTATCCATTGTGCAGCAGTAGAAGTTCACCAAGACGGCTGATGACAGCTGGTTCTTCTTAAGTTGCCTTAAGAAAAAGAGGCGCTGGTGAGCCTTCTTGACCAGGCTGGAGGTGTTGGTGGTCCAGGAAAGGTCCTTGGAGATGTGGGTCCCCAGGAACTTGAAGGATGAGACAGGCTCGACGGCCATCCCATTGATGTGGATGGGATCATGTGAGCCTGTTTGTCCCTTCCTGAAGTCCACAATGAGCTCCTTGGTCTTGTCGGTGTTAAGGAGCAGATTATTGTCGGTGTACCAAGTGGCCAGATGCTGTATCTCCTCCCTGTAGGCAGTTTCATCATTGTTGCTGATTAGACCAATCACTGTGGTGTCATCTGCAAATTTGATGATGGCGTTGGATCTGTTCACAGGCCTACAGTCGATGGTGAAAAGGGAGTAGAGGAAGGGGCTCAGCACACAGCCCTGTGGTACACCAGTGTTGAGTGTGACAGTGGTGGAGCAGATATGGCCTGATCTAACATTCTAAGGTCTGTTAGTCAGAAAGTCCATAACCCAGTTACAGAGAGACGTGTCTATATCCAGGTCTCTAAGTTTGATCATTAACTTAGAGGGTATGACAGTGTTGAATGCTGAGCTGAAGTCAACAAACAGCATTCGTGCATAAGTGTTTTTATTGTCCAGGTGTGTGAGTACAGTGTGCAGCGCTATGGAGACTGCATCTTCTGTGCTCCTGTTGCCACAGTAAGCAAACTGATGTGGGTCCAGTGTGGATGGCAGAGAGTCGATGTGCCAGGATCAACCGCTCGAAGCACTTCATGATGATGGGTGTGAGTGCTACAGGGCGGTAGTCATTAAGGCATGTTGGGCTGGAGTGTTTCGGCACTAGCACAATAGAGGTGGTTTTACAAGGGTTCATTAATAAAAAATGAAATACTTTTACAATGAAAGCTAGGTCAGAGGTGTCACTGGTACTTTTATTTAGTGTTTTATTTCACATTATTATGGCAGAGATTTATTTTTGCAGTGTTTAATTTGTGTTGTGTGTTTGTTTCAACAGGAACAGAACGACACTCTGCATCAGCTGAAATGTGAAATGGAGAGAATGAAGAGAACCGGAGAGAAAGACTCAGAGAAACTAAAGCATAAATCCACAGAGCTGAGTCGCAGCACAGAGAGAGAAGAGAAACTACGCTCGGATCTGGAGGTAATTTTATTATGATCTGCTCACAGTGTGCTGGATTCCACAACAGGCCTTCACACCACACAGACTCTGTTTACATCTGATATCAAAGTCTATGTGAAACGGAAGTTGCTAAGACTTTTATTTTAGTTCGTTGATGTACTTCCTACTCAAACGGAATATTGAGTAGGGGCAGGGTTTTCTGTCTGTGCATTATTGTCTCATAGCAAGCTAACAGTAAGTAGGGAAGTATTGCCATTTTGAAGAGAAGAAATCACCCATATACACTACATAATTTTAGAATTACATTCACTATTAATAACATGCTTCCACAGATACTTCTGATTGGTTAAACATACACTTGAAGCTTTTGTTAATTACATACTGTTAATACTTTTGCTTGGCAACCTTAAAGGTCCCATGAAATTCACTAGTAAGAGAGTAGTAAATGAGACTGGAAGTTCAATTCAATTCATGTTTATTTAGATAGCTCTTTTGCAATTTAGATTGTGTCAAAGCAGCTTAACATAGTTCTAGTAAAGTCCAGATTTTAGAGTTGAAGTGCAGTTCAGTTTAAATTTCACTGCTGAAAGTTGAAATCTTGACACATATAATTAACAATGGCTATGCCAGTCTTAAGTGAAAACTAAGGTGGATAGGTCATGATAATGGAGCTTTTTAGTCTGTAAAAATCAGGGAAAAGTCAGGGATTTAGACATTTTGCATAGATTGGGACCCAGGGTTGTTGCTAGATATAAAGCTCTACTGAGGCATGGGCCCCCTAACAACAAAATGTTACCTTTATATAAATTGCTACATGGAGAGTAACATCTTTATTCTGGGATCACCACTCTTAGGGTGCTTTCACACCTAGACTTTCGTTCCGGAACCTGATGCGTTTGTCCAGTTAGCGCGGTTCGTTTGGCATATGTGAACAGGGCAATCGAGCTCGGATCTGCACTAAAGCAATCGCTCCGAGACCGCCTGAATGAGGTGGTCTCGGCTTGATTAAAACGAACTCTGGAGCGGATCGATTGTAGTGAGAAAGCAATATGATCCGAGCCCGGCTATATCACAGTGTTTTATGGATATGTAATAGGCATACGGCTATATAAAGAGAGAGTTATTAGTAGGGCGGGAGGTCATTCCAGACATCCCAAGTCTCCCGGAAGTTCCGGGAGTCTCACGCAAATGCACAGAGACTCCTGGATGCCCTCAAACGAGTGATAATCTCCCGTAAATCGCGCATCTCCCTCCCGGTTCTCAAAATACGTCGCGCACCCTTATCATCACCCCTCCCCACCGCATCCCTTCTTGCTCTTAAGACTTGTCGCGTCACGCGTGCACACCTTGTCAAACACCACTAAACCATTCCTGACAGCTGAGCAGGACTCTGCAAAATAAACCGTGAAACTCTGACCAATGTGAGGAGCGTTTACTCACACGTGACTTGTTTTAGCTATTTTGGTCCGTTTAGAAACTTTGCTGTGTGAAAGCTAACCGCACCAAAAACAAAGAGCAACAATGGAACAATTTTAATCCCTGTTTCGGAACAAATGAATCGATCCACAGGTGTGAAAGCAACCTTAATTAATACATCATAGTTTTTACTACATTCATTCTTTTGTGGTGAGGGACAAAGCCGCTAAAACAGCCCTAGCAGGAAAGCTAAAGGAGTGCAAAATTCCACCTTCGGATTTAAAGCCACTAATAAAAGGCTAAATTTTAAACAAATGGCAAACAGAATGGGATCAGTGATCAGTACTTTTTGAAATCCAGCCAGAAACTTTTACTCAAGACACGATGAGATTGTTTATAGAAGATGCCGCATTGGACACACGAGACTCACACATGAACATTTACTTAATGGAGAAAAACCACCAAAATGCCAATATTGTAGCAGAAACCAAACTGTTAAACATATTCTTGAGGAGTGCCCTATTTTTAATGTTATCAGACAACAATTTTTATCTGGAGAGACTTTAAATGAAATATTTTTAAATGTGAATTCTTCTAAAATAATAAAATTTTAATCAAAAGTAAACCTTAAACTGTTTCACATGTTTAGCTTTTATTATTATTATTATTATTATTATTATTATTATTATTATTATTAATATGTATTTTACCTTGTGTATTGTTTACTGCTGTTGATGAATTTTAATTGTTAGAATATTTTTATATTTATAGAAATTAGTATTTATAAAATGTAACTTAATCAGTTTTTTTTGCCATGACATAGCCATAGAAGCTGAAATGGTAATAAAATCTAAATTCTCTCTCTATGTTGAGGCGCCACAACAAAATTCATTCCCGCCACGGCTACATTACAGCTTCTCATTCAAAACATTCAGTCGTTGTTTCTTTTTGTTTAGTTTTTTTAATAGGGGGTTATAATCACACCAAAACTTATTAAAAGGTAAGTGAATTATAACAGAGTGAACTTTTTTTTTTGTAACCATAGTAGTGCTGTGCGTTATTAGTTTAACCCTTTTGGGTTACATGTTGACTGACTGACGGGGCTTTGCAATGTGTGAGGCCAGAAAAGATGACGTAGCTTGCGGTTATGATGAACACAGATTCCATATTATTATACTTTCTAGGTCTAGGCATCACAGTGGTGCAGTGGGTAGCACAATCATTGCAGTGGGTCAGTTGTCATTTCTGTGCGGAGTTTGCATGTTCTCCCCATGTTCGCGTGCTCTGGTTTCCCCCACAAGTCCAAAGACATGCGGTACAGGTGAATTGGGTAAGCTAAATTGTCTGTAGTGTATGAGTGTAAATGAGTGTATGGGTGTTTCCCAGTGATAGGTTGCAGCTGGAAGGACATCTGCTGTGTAAAACATATGTTGGATAAGTTGGTGGTTCATTCCTCTGTGGTGACCCCAGATTAATAAAGGGTCTAAGCCGAAAAGAAAATGAATGAATGATAAAGGTCTATGGTTCTGCATACAATGACTTTATCTTGCTGGAGTTTATGGCCATTTCACTTTACTACAGGACGCATCAGTACCGCTCTGTAGGTCTACTGGAGACATTCATAAATATTCCTAGCAAGTCTAATAAATTTTGGAGACAAACTCGTTACATAAATGCACTAAATCTCTCTTAAGCAGCATATATTTGTGGGCGTTCATAATATTTGTCATTGGAATATTTTTAAATAAACATGTTAAACTTGTAAAACTCACTCTTGATCACATTTGATGATGATTGATGATCCTAGAGAACTGAACAGATCTTTTATTCCCGGTTGATTTGTGCACGTCCTGTCTTGTTGATTTGATTATACACGTTACTACAGAGACATGTTAATACGCAGCTGTCAATAAATTCGGTGGGCGGGGGGACCGCACTCCTATGTCAAGTTGCGGTCGGTCTCAAAACCGCTCCAATTGGTCCACCTTTTTTATGTTGTTAAATTAAAAAAAAAGGTCTGAGTGTTTATATCAGCCCAATATGACGCTCTATACACTATACCTACATATAAGTCTGTCCAAACAGCTTGAAAAGTAGATTTTTCACCATAGGTGCCCTTTTAGACTGAGCACAGTTCCTATGAGGGTTGGGTTTAGGGATTGGGTTGGGAGGGCAATAGATAATACAGTATGTGCAGAATAAAAACAATAGAAATTTATAAGATTAAAATCAATGGAAGAGAGCGCATTCTCTGTTCCTGCACCCAGGTTATAGAATGCTCTCCCTTATTCTGTAAGAAATGCTTCCACACTAGCTAGTTTTAAGATGCTAAACAACTCATCTTTTTAAGGCTGCATTTTTAGATTCTTGATTATTCTAATGTGTTCAATAATTTTCTTTAAGTATACTTGTATTTTATTGCATGCTTGATTTCTCTGTTGTTGCAGCACTTTGGGTTTTAGAAAAGCACATTAAAAATAAAATACTGTATATTATTATTATTATTATTATAGAATGTCCCCACAACTCATAAAAACAAACCTGTGTGTGTGCAGGCAGCACTGCAGAAGGTGAAGGTGCTGGAGCAGAGTGTGGAGTCTGAGCGAACGGCACACCTGCAGTCCAAATTCAGCTCCGAGATCATCCAGGTAACTAGACATAAACCGGTATCAGATTCTGGCGGTATGATGACCTTTGATGAAAATATCACGGTTTTACAGTATTGTGATTACTGCTTTAAAATATCTTCTCTGGGTAAAAAACAACTATATATTTTATTTTAAGAAACATTTAATATATTTTAGAACAGTAAACATGTCAGGCTGAATAATGAAAGTAAATCATTGACTTCTGCTGTCTTCATTAGTTTCAAACTCAGATTTCTGTACACCTTGAAAAGGCATCTTTGGAGATCTTTCTGTGCTGTGGATGGAAAGTAAAGCCACTGTACTGCTCATGTTTGTATGCTGGTTTGTTTCTCAGATGTTGGCTGAATTATAAACTGATCAGTAGCTTTTGATTTGGAGGCTCCTTTTTTGCTGGAGATGCTGTTGCCCTAAAAACTAAATAAAAAATATCATACATATACCGTAGGAATGGTATAAAGGAAAAAGTTTTGCAGTATTAAAACCTTTCCTTTTCCAAACCACGGTAAACCTTGATACCGCCTATCGTCCCATGCTACAGATGCGTATGAGAGATCTGGAAGATGCTCTAGAGGTGGAGAAGAACAGTCACGCTGAGGTCTCTTCCAGTCTGGAGCTCTGGAAGCAGAAGTGTGTGGAGGTGGAGAAATCAGTGGCTCTCGAGAGGGAGAAATCACACAACGTGAGCCTGACTATCACACAGTAAGATCAAACACCACAGTCAGATCAAACACTCCAGCCTGTATTTCAGCATTACACCACAACACATCACGCTCTGTGGGAGTTTATTAGTTATTGAGTCAATTAATTTGCATATGTGTCTGAAAATATATATTTATTCAGTTTTTATGTTAAATTCAGTAATTTGCTTAACTAATATGCAAATGAGTAAATGATTTTTTTACAATACCGTTAGTAAAGTACTATTTTTTTTTCTTTTAGTAGATCTATATTATATGTGAGACTTGTTTTGTAGCAACAAGTGGATCTAATTGGATTTGCATTATTTAATTTTCCTTCGGCTTAGTCCCTTATTGATCAGGGTTCGTCACAGCAGAATGAACCGCCAAATAGGGTTGCACGATTTACCGGTGCTATGGTAGTATCGTGATACTATGAGCTCTATTTTAACGATCTAGGCGCAAAGTCCAAAGTGCACGGCACAAAAGCATTAACAGCATGTCTGAATCCACTTTTGCTATTTTAAGGACGAAAAATTCAACTTAGCGCAATGGCGCATGGTCTAACAGGGTTGAGCTTATTCTCTTAATGAGTTATAGGTGTGTTTTGAGAATAAACCAATCAGAGTCTCATCTCCCATTCCCTTTAAGAGTCAGTTGTGTCGCTCCATGGCGCATTTGCTATTTACATGGCGGACTTTGTAAGTGGAATAACTGAATGCTTCACTAGCCAACATGGGGAGAACATGCAAACTCACTCTGGGCCAACTGACCCAGCCGGTCCTAAGTAAATCAAAAATATTTTAAAATAAAAATATTTGTTCTTTTAAGTGGAAGTTCACCAAAACAACCCATAATATAAAAGGTAGTCATTGGAAATATGTGAGAAACTCTTGACAGAATATAGTAATCAGAATTATGGAGACTGTTGTTGATGTTTTCAGATTAGAAAAGGATCTCCTGGCCATGAAAACTGACCTGACTGCTCAGCTGGAGAAGGAGAAAGCTGCATCTGCTGAGCTGATCGGTCAGTTAGAGCAGGAGAGGGCGGATTCAGAGCAGCTGTCAATCAAACTGCAGAACCAGGAGAGGGCGGAGACAGAGCAGCTGTCAATCAAACTGCAGGAGCAGGAGAGAATGTGGAGCGAGAGACAGCAGGAGGTAAACACTCACTTTGTTTTTATTATAAGGCATATTTAGTTGCATGTATTAGAAATGAAATGTGCTTATTTTTATATACAGTTGAAGGCAAAGTTATGTGAAACTACTGTGAGATTTCCCAAGTGATTTTTAAAAGCAAGCACATTTTTTCTGGATAAATTCTTCTTTATTGTAGTTTGGTTGGAATAAAAACAGAAAATAAAACATTTAAAAACTATTTATTTGTATAATTATAATTAGTTTAAGCACTTTTTTATGCCACTGAGATGGTTTTATTCGTTTGTCTCTAGTTTGTCATCTCAGTCTAGTGACTTCCAATAATATTTGGTGCATTTCCATGTGTTTGGCTACTGTTTAAAATAAATTTACTGCAAAATACTTATTTTTTTCGTCTCTTGTTTGGCACTCTTTTTCATTTTAGACTGTCTGGTACATGTTGTGTGTGTGTGTGTGTGTGTGTGTGTGTGTGTGTGTGTGTGTTTTAGGTACAGGAGGCTCTTGCCTGTGTTCAGCAGTCGTATGATGGTCTGTTGAGTGACATTGATCAGGTTGTACAGCAGTATCAGCAGCAGGGGGCGACACACACTTACAGCACCGGTCAGCATTGATTCACTTGTCATTAACACTGTTTTTACCCTGTTTATCACATTAAGTATTTGGCACATTCTCTATTGTATAAAGTGTTGTAAAATGGACTTGACTTGATTGTTTTTTTCTTTTTTTAAGTCTGTGTGTTTGTGTTTTAGGTCAAGGGGGAAAATGCAACCCATTGGACTTTTTACGACAAACACTACACTACTTCAGCACACAGGTACAACACACACACAACTGCGTTCTAGTGTAGTGCTGTAGCTGGTAGTGTTGAACAGAAACATTGAAGGATAAATGTGTGTGTGTGTGTGTGTGTGTGTGTAGTTGCAGGAATCTATGATAGTAATGCAGAAGATGAATCATGAAAACAAACTGAAGGATGAAACGGTCACTGATCTCCAGAGGAACATCCAGGTGTGTTTGTGTTTAAGCGTGTGTGTTTGTGAGTTGCACGTCATCGCAATAATTAATTTTTCTGCCATTCACATATTGCGACAGTGATTGTAAATTTATCAGATTAAATTAAAAGCTCTGTTTGGAAATTAATGATTTTAGATTCTCACGCAGTAACGGGTGTTAAAAAAACAAATGCAAATTATAAAATGTCTGTTTGTGTATGTCAAGTGTGCGTTTGTCCGCAGGAGTGCGAGGCTCGTGGAATGTTTGCGAATGAAGAGCTGAAGCGTTTGCGTGTGTGTGTCGCTGACGCTGCTGCTGATCTGCGCAGACTCACACAGCAGCTTCAGGAGGAGAAAGCACAACACGCACACACACACGCTCAGATGAACACACTACAGCAGCAGCATCACTCTGAAGACCAGGTACTGTGTGTAAAGCTGTCGTCTAGTTCATCATCATCATCATCATTTAATAAATACATGCTTTCTGGAATACATCAATATTTTAAATATCAATTTTAAAAGGTCTAGTCCAGAAATCTATCTTAACATATACTTAATACTATTTTTTTTAGTGCATTAAGTACAAAATTAGTGTGTTGAAAATAGAGCACTTTTAGTGCATTAATGAAAAGTATACTTAAAGTGAATTTTAGCACACTTTTTTCCACATTTTGAACATTTTTTAAATATATTACTATTATACTTTAAGCCAGGGGTGCTCAACCCTGTTCCTGGCGATCGACCTTCCAGCTGATTTCAGCCCCAACCCTGATCAAACACACCTGAACCAATTATTTAGAACGTGAGGAGCACTTGATAATTACAGGCAGGTGTGTTTGATAAGGGCTGCAACTGAAAACTGCAGGAAGGTCGATTGCCAGGAATAGGGTTGAGCACCCCTGCTTTAAACTATTCTTAAACATATCTATGCATGTTTAACATTGGGGTTCAAGTGTATTTCTAGCTGTAACTAAATATATATTTTGTAAAATACAGATATAGTATGTTAAAAGCACATTTTAGTTCAATTTCAGGGTGTCTCAGAATAGTTGATAGTTGAATAGCATACATCTTTCATGCAGTTTTAAATATGTTAAAAGGAGAAAAAAAATTAATTTATTTACAATATAACAATACAAACAAAAATATGCAAAATGTAATGTAATGTGTATTTATACAGCGCATGTATTGTGTATGGCCATACACCCAAAGCGCTTCACAATCATGAGGGGGGTCTCTCCACACCACCGCCAATGTGTAGCATCCACTTGGATGATGCGACGGCAGCCACAGGACAACTGCGCCAGTGCGCTTACCTCACACCAGCTTTTGGTGGAGTGGAAAGACAGTGATAGAGCCAATTTGGTGGATGGGGATGATTGAGAGGCCATGATCGTAAGGGCCAAGAGGGAATTAAGCCAGGGGTTACACCCCTTACTCTTTCCGAGAAGTGCCATGGGATTTTTTATGACCACAGAGAGTCAGGACCTCGGTTTAACGTCTCATCCGAAAGACGACGCCCACTGACAGTGTAGTGTCCCCTTCACTTTCACTGGGGCATTAGGACTTACACAGACCGCAGGTTGTGCGCCCCCTACTGGGCTCTCCAACACCACTTCTGACAGCAACCTAGTTTTCCCATGTGGTCTTCCATCCAGGTACTGACCAGGCTCAGCTCTGCTTAGCTTCAGTGAGTTACTAGTCCTGGGCTGCAGGGTGATATGGCTGTGCTGCATGTGTAACTTAGTGTTTCCTCTTAGATATTTTCCAGCTGTGGCGGCAGGCCTGGTAGACACAGATCTACCAACTACCTTTGGCGTTATTTTAATGACAAATGTCGTGAGCGCAGTATTACAAGTCGAGATCGCATTTATGTAATACGAGCATGCGAATCTCTTCTTGCGCGCCGATTTCCTCTGTTCGTGCACAACTTCTTGCAAGCCCTCAAATGTCACTGCTCAAGTGCAAATTTCTCAAAAAAAAAAAACACTGCTGAAGTGTAATTCAGTGCGTTTATGTAACTAGTATGTCTCCAACATTTACTAGTTTTGCTAGGAACACTTATAATTGCGTCCAATAGACCTACAAAGCGGCATTAATGCTTCCTGAAGTGAAACGGCTATAAACTCCAGCAAGATAAAGTCATTGTTTGCAGAGCCATAGATCTTTATCTATAAAGTATAATTATGGAAACTGCGTTCATCTTAACTAAAAGCTACTGTACGTCGTGTTTTCTGGCCTCACGCATTGTGTTGGTCAGTCAGCATGTCACATTAAAGGGTTAAACAAATAACGCACAGCACTACTACGATTACAGAAAAGTTTGCGCTGTTATATTATAATTCACTTGGCTTTTAATTCGTTTTGGTGTGATTATAAGCCGCTATATAAAAAAAACAAAAAAAAAAACGACTGAATGTTTTTGAATGAGAAGTTGTAATGTAGCCATGGCGGAATGAGTTTTGGTGTGGCGCCCCGCCATGGAAGAATTAATGTAGTGGAAACCATGACTTATTTTTTACCCCACTTTATTATGAATACACACACAGTCCAAAGCAAACAAAAAAACTGAAGAAACAAAACTTAATATATATAATTTCACACATTAAGTCAAATATTTACATATGGATTATAACGCCAATGGTTCCACATGCAAGAGTAAAATCTGGCAGAATTTAAGACTTAGTGTTGTGATTATTATGTTACTGTCAAGATCAGTTTCTGGCGTCTCTGTGACATTAGGAGATTGAGAAACAAGTCAGATCAATTGAATTTATACGACGACAAAACCTGCAAAATAATAAAAAAAATAAGTAAATAAATCACTATGTATTTATCTAACGCTATGCACTTTCTGTGATATAACATTTCCTACTCATTATGTAATTTACCTCTCGACTCATATCGCTTTTATTAATTATTAAGTATGTTATTGTGTATACAACCTTTTCCGATCGCAAGGTTTTACTTTTATTTACGCTGTCCAATCAGGGCTTGATGTAAATTTTTTCAGAAGGAGCATATTCGCTCCTAAGTTAAGGAATGTATCGGATTATTGTGACTTAAAATGATTGATTTGGCAGTGAATTGTCTCAATTTATGACATTTCTTGTTTTGTTTTTGCTGTGAAACTATACACTAATTTACATATCTTACATACACTCACTGGCCACTTTATTAGGTACACCTTACTAGTACCGGGTTGGACCACTTTAGCCTCTAGAACTGCCTTAATCTTTCGTGGCAGAGATTCAACATTGTACTGGAAATATTCCTCAGAGATTTTGCTCCATATTGACATGATAGCATCTCGCAGTTGCTGCAGATTTGTCGGCTGCACATCCATGATGCCAATCTCCCGTTCCACCACATCCCAAAGGTGCTCTATTGGATTGAGCTCTGTTGACTGTGGAGGCCATTTGAGTACAGTGAACTCATCGTCATGTTCAAGATACCACTCTGAGATGATTCACGCTTTATGACATGTTGCATTATTCTGTTAAGGGTTGTTTTTTTGTTTGTTTTTTACTTTATTTTTAAACATTAAAACATTTTACAGAACAAAACATTCAGGGACAGCAGCGGTTATTAAAAAAAAACGACAGAAAAAAAGTAACCCAAATTACACAAAAAAAAAACATACATTATTTTCAGTTTTAAAGGAGCTGGAAATACTATGTCCTGTTCAGATACATAGGTAACAGGTGCCCGTCTGTGTTTAAAAATATCCAGTTTCAATTGAAGTTGAGCAGTCATATACTCCATTCTATATACAGAGTCAAGTTTTTCTAGCCACTGTACTATTGTTGGAGGGTGTGGCTTCATCCAATTTATTGTTATAGTCTTTTTTGCACTTAGTAAAAGTATATGCAGTGTATATCTCTGGTTTTTATTATATATATCATGGGGTATCCCTTCAAGCAAGAAAAAAACAGGGGAGTAAAAGGTAGATCTAACTGCATAATTTTCATTATCTCAATTCCTTGCCAAAATACAAGTATTTTTGGACATTCCCAAAATATATGTGCGTGATTACCTACATTCCCAATTTTCTTTTTTTAGTGTATTATATGTGTTCTCATAGTGTTTATAGCAGCGCGGGACACACGTATGACTGTCAACAGCTCAACACATGTGTTCTGGTGTTTCGTGACCCTTTAATAATTTTTTCATCCGCTGTATGTCAAGAAAATTTTGCTTTTGAGTCAGTTAAAGTAGGGAATTTGGCATTTGGTCCCTTTTTACAAAATGTAAAATGCGTCTCTGCTGTCTCTGGAGTGTGTGTGTGTCTCAGGTTCAGCTGAAAATAGCACACAGATTATGTTTTATACTCTTTGAAACTGACCCTTTTAGGCTTTGATCCTAACTGTGGTGTTTTGGTGACTGTCGCTTTAAATTCAAATGAGATTGTGCTCTTTTCAGAAGAGGGCGGAGCTACAGACGCCTGAGTGTCAGCATAGTGACAGATTCAAAACTCTAATGACAGCTGCTTCTCACTCAGGGCTGCTGTTTATGCTAATAAGGGGGATGGGCACTAGTGGGTGGGGCTTTCCCCCTCTGATGACATGTACAAAGGGAGGATGTCAATCAAAGTGTGTCATTCCTCAAGTCTGATTAAAACAAACACAATTAATTCATGTTTACCATTAGAGGCTAAAGATATTCACACACTGCTGACGCACACACCACTGTGTTTAAACCCAGCATAAGAATGATTTTGATTAATACAGTGGCCATATGATTGCTTGTGTAGGAGAAGCTGATGTTCCTGCACACACTCTATCAGCGTCTGATCGCCGGCTGTGTGCTGGTGACGCCCCCGCACTGCATGCTGGGTAGCTTCTCATGGGTGGAGCTTAGCGCAGTGGTACAGGAGCATGTGGACACGCTGACCTCTGACCTCTCCGCAGCCAATCAGAAGGTGAGTGAGGTTTTAATGGAAATGTTTGTTGTACTTGTACAGTCCTCTGGCATCAGCTGTGTGTGTGTGTGTGTGTCTCAGATGTCGCATCTGGAAAAGGTGTGTGAGGGGAAATCAGCGGCGCTGGAGAGTGTGAGAATACAACTGAGACAAAGAGATGAGAGCTGGAGCAAACAGAGAGAAGATCTGAACACACAACACACACACACCAACAACCAGCTCCAGCTGAAGATACAGGTACACACACACACACATTAACAATCAGTTCCAGTTAAAGATACAAGTACATATACACACAACCAGCTTCAGCTGCAGATGTAGGTACACAGACATGCACACGTAAACACGTTTTTTTTTTTAATCAGTGCATTGCATTTTGGGAAGCCGCTCCTCCCACATGTTGCTGTATTGTATCATCAGGATGTGAGCCAGCAGCTGGAGCAGGCCAAGGGGCGTGTCCTGTCTCTGGAGCATGCTCAGTCCGAGCAAGAACAAGAAGTGATGCAAATGCAGTCGATGTTGAGCGCTTGTGGCCAACGGGAAGTGTGTCTGTTAGCGGGCTGCGGTTTGCTAGCAGGTTGTGTGCGCGGTCTGAGACAACAGGTGAGCAATTCCATGCAAATGTCTACCTCACAATGAAAAAATTATGTTTTTACCAAAATAGTGAACCCCTTTCTAGGTATTTAGTGTAGGCTTGCGTGTTTCAGAACTGTAAAAATATACAGAAGTGTCTGTCAGTGTTTTTAAACTATTATATTTGATTTACCAAAGTCACACAACAGCCAATTTCACATCCATAACTGAGCTTTTCCCTCATTCATTCAGTCATTCATTTTCCTTTAGCTTAGTCCCTTTATTTATCAAAGGTCACCACAGCGGAATTAACCGCCAACTATTACAGTATATGTTATACACAGCAGATGCCCTTCCAGCTGCAACCCAGTACTGGGAAACACCCATACACACTCATTCACATACACTCATAGACTATGGCCAATTCAGTTCATCAATTCCCCTATAGCGCATGTGTTTGGACTGTGGGGGAAACCGAAGCACCCGGAGGAAACCCACAGCAACACGGGGAGAATATGCAAACTCCACACAGAAACACCAACTAATCCATCCGGGACTCGAACCAGCAAGCTTCTTGCTGTAAGGCCACAGTGCTAACCACTGCGCCACCGTGCTACCTTCTTTTTCCTCATGAATGCAGAAATGTCGAATAAAATAAACTCAGTCATGTTTGTTCTATAGTGAGCAGTTCTCCTCTTGATGAGCATTTTTTCTTTTGTGTTGTGCAGTTTAATTCTTAGTATTTCTACACATTTCTACTGTAAACTCACAGACTTATTTTGGTCACATCCATAATAGTAGTAGTAGTAGTAATCTTTTATTGTCCTTGACAGGAAATTTGATATGGGCATCACCATATTACTCCAGACATTCCATAAAAACAAATACAGAATACAGTAATTACAATAATTATAATGCTAATTAAGATCAACTCTTGTTAAATAAAGCCACTGAAACTGATCGAAAGGATTGGTCACACTTTACAATAAGGTTCATTAGTTAATGTTAATTAATGCATTTTCTAACATGAACAAACAATGAACAATACATTTACTACAGCATTTGTTCATGTTAGTTAACGTTAGTTAATGAAAATACAGTTGTTCATTGTTAGTTCATGTTAATTCACGGTGCATTAAAGGGCGCCTATGGTGAAAAATCTACTTTTCAAGCTGTTTGGACAGACATATGTGTAGGTATAGTGTATAGAGCGTCATATTGGGCTGATATAAACCCACTCAATCCTTTTTTTTTCAATTTAACAACATAAAAACGGTGGACCAATTGGAGCGGTTTTCAGACCGACCGCAACTTGACGTAGAAGTGTGGTCCCCCCGCCACCGAATTGATTGACAGCTGCGTATTAACATGTCTCCATGGTAATGTGTATAATTCTATCAACAGCATGTGGGAACGGTGGGCAGGGAGGACTAGCCTTAAAGGCGCAGTACACAAAAAACCCTACCTGATGGTTAGCGTTATAAAATGAAACTTCTAAAAGCTATAATCA
>CAIGQZ010001345.1:33234805-33244834 GCA_903798205.1 Danio tinwini | reverse complement strand
TAATCTGATGCGTGTTTTGAGCTGAAACTTTACAGACACATTCTGGAGACACAAAAGACTTGTATTAAATCTGGAAAAAGGGGTAACCTAGGTGCCCTTTAACTTATGTTAACAAGCAAGAACTTGGATGTTAATAATACATTAGTGAATGTTGAATTATGATATGCTGTACACGTGTTGTTCATGATCAGTTCATGTTAGTAAATGCATTAACTAATGAACCTTATTGTAAAGTGTTACCAAAGGATTTCTAATAACGATTCAATCTACACTTAGTGACTTTATATCTCCAGAGGGAAGCAGTTCATGATGTGGAAACAAAAAAATTACTTGGTTCATTCAGAATCCTTTCCATCTGATTAAGGATGCAATTCTCATATAAAACTGGAGGATTAAAATATTCATCGTGCCCAATAATTTTCCATCCTGTCTTTAAGAGGTGCATCAGCTTAGATTTACACTGTACATACCACACTGTGATACCATCCCTGACAATGCTTTCAAGAACAACATCATAAGCTTCTTGTTAACTCCAAAAGGACGTAACCTCTGTAAAAACAAGAGCAAACCCACTCTTTGTGTGTTTTACATGTAAAAGAACTGTCAATGTAAATGCCCAAGTATTTATAGGTAGGGCCAGACAGAATCTGTGGACATTTTTTGGCTATTTTTGCGCAGAATTTTGTAAAAAAAAATCTTCAGATTTAATGTGGAATGATGTATGAAAAGGTTAATATATGAAATAAAATATAATACATTTTAAAATGTTATTTAATGTTTACAACGGAAATCCAATTACATCCACATATTTGTTAAACAAAAGAAGTCTCTCTCATATAATAGATCTACTAAAAGACAAAAATATGACTTTTACAAGCTGTATTGTAAATAAATCAAATGAACACTTTCATATTAATTAATAATAAAACTGTAATTAATAAAAAAAAAGTTTACACACATTTACACAAGTGAAAAATAGACTCAATGATGGGCAGATTTCTGAGCGTGCAGATTCCATGTGAGCCTACTTACTGGTCTCTGAGTAATAGAGTGGTCGTGTACAACCACTTGACGATGGTCACCTATACACTTTGGGTCAAATACCATCTCTCCTGTTTTCCTAGTATTTGTCTTTAGCTTATTTTTATCACACCAATCATCAAACCGGCAAATTTCTGACTGGTAAATAACACTAATATCAGCATGCTCATAGTGTAAACTTAGTATGGCTGTAAACTTTTTACAGATCAATATTTGATAAATGTTTACAGATTAATATTTTTCTGATCCCATAATGCTGTGGTCAGTGGTTTTGGACTATATAAATAAATGTTTTAATATAATGGTAACATACTTTCTCTGTGTACAGTTGAAGTAATAATTATTCGCCCTCCTGTGACTTTTTTTTTCTTCAAGTATTTCTCAAATGATGTTGAACAGATTCAGGAATTTTTCACAGTATTTCTTCTAATATTTGTTCTTCTGGAGAAAGTCTTATTTGTTTTATTCAGCTAGAATAAAAGCAGTTTTTAATTGTTTTAAACTCAATTTATAGTCAATAGTTTTGGATCGTCTACCAGGAGTGCCTGTTACAAATAAAATGAAGAATCTATTTATCAATTTAATAACTGAGGCATTAAAATGCGTATAAATAAATCACAATTTAAATGGACAAAATCAATAAACATACTTAAATGTTTATTTAAATTGTGTTTAAAAGTCTTTTAATAAAGCAATAAAATGATGCATTTAAAAATAACTTTTAAATGTTTAAATAAATTGACAATTTTATAAATTTTTATTTAAATCATGTTTTAAAATGCTGATTATGCTGAATAAGATATGTATTAACAAATCATGCAGATTTTAAATAGCTTTTTAAAAAGGCATTTGACAAATCCTTTTCTCTCTCTGTTTGCCACTTGCATTTATTTTTCATTTGCTACATGAATTTGCTTTTATGAAGTTAAAAATAAATCAAGTAAAAAAATGCCATTGGAGAGTCCACATGTGGGAGCAACCAATCAACTTTCTCCTCAAGTAGAACTAAAGCCGCGGTCACACTGGGCTTTTCTCCCCATAGACTTCCATTCATACGCACGCGAATGCGTCAGACCGGAAACGCAGGGTCATGCATCGAGTTTCGCATTTCGCTGCGGTGCAAAGTTCAAGCTTGGTGAACTCTGACCTGCGAAATCGCATCACTTGACTGCGTGAGACCAATCCAGGATCAAAACATGACCTCTCTGAACAGAAATGTAAAATATGGAGCAATCACTCGCTTTTTTTAATGTCTAATCATCTTGTTTAATCCCGCCCCTTTTCGCAGCGCCGTGCAACAGAATTTTGCAAGCTCAAACTCTAGTGTGACTTCGGCTTAAACCCTCTCTTGCTTGTAAATGAAACTCGCACTGTCATTGGACAAAGACAAAACCATAGCTGATTTAAGTTTTAGCAGGCGTTTAAAGATCAGTGAAGTGACTCTTATGTCAGGGAAATATGAATGTGTTTGGAGAGAGTTTGTGGAGGTTTAGCTGATTTCTGTGAAAGAAATTCTCATCTGGATTATCACTGTCTGTATAGAAAAGTTTAACAGTTGAGGGGTGACAGTACTGCGGTCAGGAAAAGCACCTCTATAGTCTACGACAGGGGTGGGCAAACTCGGTCCTGGAAGGCCGATGTCCTGCACAGTTTAGCTCCAACTCTAATCAAACACACCTGCTTATAGATTTCTAGTGATCTTGAAGACACTGATTATCATGTTCAGGTGTGTTTGATTAGTGTTGGAGCAAAACTGTGCAGGACAATGGCCCTCCAGGACCGAGTTTGCTCATCCCTGGTCTTTACAGAAGCACCAAAGTCCTCCATTGTCTACAGATCCACTGTTATACAATGACTTGCCTAATTACCCTAACTTTACTCTAATTAACCTAGTTAAGCCTTTAAATGTCCCTTTAAGCTGAATACTAGTGTCTTGAAGAATATCTAGTCTAATATTATGTGCTGTCATCATTGTGAAGAGAAAATAAATAATTTATTAGAGATGAGCTATTAAAACTATTACGAGTAGAAATGTGCTGAGAATAATCTGCTCTCCGTTAAACTGAAATTAGGGAAAAACTATATAGGGGGTGAATATTTCTGACTTCAGCTCTATGTTTTGGGTTTTTACTGTATGTCACATCTATTGTGTGCTTGTCAGGTGTGTTTGCTGGCAATGCAGAAGGCCATGCTGCAGGAGCGAGTGTGTGATGCACAGATCCTGAGGTCGGAGGTCAGCAAGCTGCTGCATGCACTGGCTGGCTGTGAGGTCAAGGGTCGTGCTGCACGCAGGTTTCGTGTGTGTGTGATGGCAGTGCTGGCGTTGGGTCGTCTGCGGGCTCTGGGTCACAGGTCTACAGTGTTATTCCGGGTGCCGCTGCGCTTCAGGACGCAGACGCTGGTGTGTGTGGGCGAGCTGAAGAACAGAGAGGACAAGGAGGAGAAGAAGAGCAGAGTGATGAAGACGCTCTCAGACTCTGAGCTGCTCGCCCTCATTCACTCCTCAATGGAGGAAGTACAGCGGGAAATGAAGAGAAGCGGTGAGAGCAGGCTTTTACAGGATATGTGTTGTGTTATAGCTGAAGGCCATTAGTACACTGGTCTCTAGTATACTTGATTCTGATTGGTCAGTCTCATCATTCCCCATTAACAAATGGTTAATTTAATATAATAACACAGACTCGTCTGGGTACAACCAATCATCCTGACTTGACCATTAGTATATATATACACCAGCCACTTTATTAGGTACACCTTAGTAGTACCAGATTGGACCCGTTTTGCCTTCAGAACTGCCTCAATCCTTCATGGCAGAGATTCAACAAGCTACTAGAAATATTCCTCAGAGATTTTGCTCCATGTTGACATGATAGCATCACACAGTTGCTGCAGATTTGTCGGCTGCACATCCATGATGCCAATCTCCTGTTCCACCACATCCCAAAGGTGCTCTATTGGATTGAGCTCTGGTGACTGTGGAGGCCATTTCAGTACAGTGAACTCATTGTCATGTTCAAGAAACCAGTCTGAGATGATTGGTGCTTTATGACATGGTGTGTTATCCTGCTGGAAGTAGCCATCAGAAGATGGAGACACTGTGGTCATAAAGGGATGGACATGGTCAGCAACAATACTCAGGTAGGCTGTGGCGTTGACACCATGCTCAATTGGTACTAATGGACCCAAAGTGTGCCAAGAAAATATCCCCCACACCATTACACCACCACCACCAGCCTGAACCGTTGATATAAGGCAGGATGGATCCATGCTTTCATGTTGTTGATGCCAAATTCTGAGCTGACCATCCGAATGTGTCAGCAGAAATGGAGACTCATCAGACCAGGCAACGTTTCTCCAATCTTCTATTGTCCAGTTTTGGTGAGCCTGTGTGAATTGTAGCCTCAGTTTCCTGTTCTTAGCTGACAGGAGTGGCACCCGGTGTGGTCTTCTGCTGCTGTAGCCCATCCGCCTCAAGGTTGGACGTGTTGTGTGTTCAGAGATGCTCTTCTGCAGACCTCGGTTGTAACGAGTGCTTATTTGAGTTACTGTTGCCTTTTTATCAGCTGGAACCAGTCTGGCCATTCTCCTCTGGCATCAACAAGGCATTTGGCCCACAGAACTGCCGCTCACTGGATATTTCCTCTTTGTTAGACCATTTTCTGTAAACCCTAGAGATGGTTGTGCATGAAAATCCCAGTAGATCAGCGGTTTCTGAAATACTCAGACCAGCCCGTCTGGCAGTAACAACCATGCCACGTTCAAAGTCACTTAAATCCCCTTTCTTCCCCATTCTGATGCTCGCTTTGAACTGCAGCAGTCTACATGACTAAATGCATTAAGCTGCTGCCATGTGATTGGCTGATTAGAAATTTGAGTTAACAAGCAGTTGGACCGGTGTACCTAATAAAGTGGCCGGTGAGTGTATTAATATATATGATATATAAATATCTATAATATATGAAGAGCGTTTTGTGATGCAAAAGTAAAAAATAACCACAATAATGAAAAATAAATCATTATAATTAGCAGGCGAAGCCGATGCCCAGACTGAAAATTTAAGTTTAACAAATCCGTGGATTAACTTTGCACTCTTTTAAAGCCCTGAAAATGTTGAATTGAAGTGAAGTGTGTGTCAGGCGGTGTGAAGGACTCTGGTTTGGCATCGGCGGCTCAGAGCGCCTGCAGGAAGCTGTTGGAGCGGCTGCTGATCGATGTGGACTCGTGGTGCGCTGGGCATTATGGGCAGGACTCATTGTTACGCCGACTGGGGGATGGACTGCACACGCTCACCACTGACCTGAGCACTGAACACAACTACTGTAACAGCGAGGTAAACACTGCCTTCTTCACTGCAAACAATAAGCATCTAAATACCAGAAATAAATGCAGGACATAAAGGGGCAGTGAAGGGCTTTGAATTTTGTGTTTGATTAGAGCTGAAACATGGGATGCATTTACACTGCATGGTTCAAGTGACCCAATTCTATTTTTTTTCTCCCATGTGGCACAGATGGGATATAGCCCACGTATACGTGTAAGCAGCAAAAAAACCCATGGATTCTGATTTACTCATATCAGATGTAGGCCTCGTTGATATGTGGAAGTTTGTCTGATGTAAATCTTATATATGCCCTCAGGTCTGCAGTGTAAGCAGGTAGATCAGATTTTTACCCGTCAATGCAGGTTAGGGGATAGTAGCAAATGATGTCAGCTTCATTTCAGCTTTATTTCGGGAGAGAGTTCAGCACGAGTCCCAGACGTTAAATCTCATATACAGGAACAAAAAAAGCACGTAGCATAGGTTAAGGCTTTTAAGCATCTTAATGATAGAGAAAGGGTGAGTGTGAGTGCAATATACAGTTGCAATCAGAATTATTGAACCCCCTTTGATTATTTTTTTTTCTTTTTTAAATATTTCCTAAATGATGTTTAACAGAGCAAGGAAATGTTCACAGTATGTCTGATAATATTTTCTTCTTCTGGAGAAAGTCTTATTTGTTTTATTTCGGCTAGAATAAAAGCAGTTTTTTATTTTTAAAACCCATTTTAAGGTCAAAATTATTCACCCCTTTAAGCTATATTTTTTTTGATAGTCTACAGAACAAACCATCATTATACAATAACCTGCCTAATTACCCTAACCTGCCTAGTTAACCTAATTACCCTAGTTAAGCCTTTAAATGTCACTTTAAGCTGAATACTAGTGTATTGAAGAATATCTAGTCAAATATTATTTACTGTCATCATGTCAAAGATGAAATAAATCAGTTATTAGAGATGAGTTATTAAAACTATTATGATTAGAAATGTGTTGAAAAAATCTGCTCTCCGTTAAACATAAATTGAGCAAAAAAATAAACAAGGGGGCTAATAAATCAGGGGGTTGAATAATTCTGATTGCAACTGTATCTGCCGTGTGAACAATATAATCTAATATAAAACTGAAACATATAAATAAATAACTTTTCTGTCAGGAACTTTAACAAATCAACTTAAAAAAATAAATAACAAAAGGATGCTATATACTGTGCATATATACACTACCTGACATAATTCTTCTTGCCTTTCCAAGTTTTAGGATCAGCATATGATAACGTAGTGTATGTGTTTGAATGAGTGTGTATGGGTGTTTCCCAGTGATGGGTTGCAGCTGGGAGGGCATCCACTGCGTAAAACAGATGCTGGATAAGTTGGTGGTTCATTCCGCTGTGCTGACTGCTGATTAATAAAGGGACTAAGCCGAAAAGAAAATGAATGAATGAAAATATAATGATGTCTTGATTTTTAGTTATTGAATTAGGACAGTAAAGTCTGACTTTGTGTAACCCCGCCAGTCCTGCAACACCCAACCTGCTCTGAGCTGGGATCGAACCGGCGACTCGCTTACTCTAACAAGGAGACTAAATACCATGGTCTCTAGTGTCTGACGCTAGAGCCCCTTTTAGAGGTCAGAGGAGTGAGGTTTACCTGCACAGCACTTCACTAGCCTCTGTTACACTTGCTAAGACAAAAGTCTCATCACTGAACAGAAATGATGTCTAGTATAGAATATAAAGTCAGACTGCATCCACACATCTCTAAATGACTCAAATCACTTATTAATAAAGTCATCTGGAATAGCAAAGAAAGCGTTCCTGCAGGACTCCCAGAGTTCATCAAGATTGCCTTCATCTTCAACACCTCCTCCTTCATCTTACCCCAGATATGCTCAATAGTGTTCACTTCTGGTGTCTGGGCTGGCCGATCCTGGAGCACCTTGACCTTCTTTGCTTTCAGGAGCTTTGATGTGGAGGCTGAAGTATGAGAAGGAGCGCCATCCTGCTGAATAATTTGCCCTTACTTGTGGTTTGTAATGTAATGGGCAGCACGAATGTCTTGATACCTCAGGCTGTTGATGTTGATCATCCACTCTGCAGATCTCTAGCACGCCCCCATACTGAATGTAACCCCAAACCATGATTTTTCCTTCACCAAACTTGACTGATTTCTGTGAGAATCTTGGCTCCATGCTGGGTCCTGTAGGCCTTCTGCAGTATTTGTGATGATTCGGATGCAGTTCAACAGATGATTCAGCAGAAAAATCCACCTTCAGACACTTTTACAAATCATCAACTAGAAGTCAAGTTAGTATTTGTTACTCTTACAACTATGATTGACGACAAGACTTTTGTCAGGTAGTGTACATTGAATATGCTACATGGGAAAAAAACCTTTGGATAGGTTTGTAAGAACCCTCTAAGGAGATTTTGCAGTGTCTCTATATGGACGACTGGATGTACAGGGCAGCACGATTTTGACAGACGTACGTGTGTGTGTGTGTGTGTGTGTGTGTGTGTGTGTAGGTGATGGCGGCGTCTCTTCAGAAGCACATCCTGCAGTTCACACAGCGTCTGCATTCAGCGGAGGTCGAGCGCAGAAACCTGAGACTGGAGATCTCTCGCATCAGACGCACGAACACCTGCGACGACGCACAGACCGTGAGTAAATGCTGATCATCTTTGAATATTATTATGCATTTAGGTCTTACTGACGCAAATCAACAAGTGTTTCACAGTTTCTATGAAAATATGAAGCAGCAGAACTGTTTTCAACACTGATGAACATTATAAATATTTATTGATCAGCAAATCCTCATATCATAGGGATTTCTGAGGGATCTTGTGACACTTAAGGCTGGAGTAATGATGAGGAAAATTCAGCTTTACTGAAATAAATTACATTTGACTATACGTTCACATAGAAAACAGCTACTTCATATTGTAATAATATATATAGGGCTGCTCAATTTGTTAATAAATCCACTTTTTTGATCAATATAGCAAGATTCATTTAAAAGCAGTGAGTGATTTTTGTCCTTGTGTTTTGTTGTTTGATTAATAGTGATATGCACAGTCGACAGCATGGATCCGGTTTAATGTTACACATGCATTCTCAACTCTTTATGTTCATTTATAGTGTTGCCAGATTGAGTGGTTTTGAATTTGATTATGTGGGTAAAAAATGGCATTGACAAAATTTGGGCGGTTTTAAAACGTAAATTTTATATGCAACTTATTTACCAAACATAACTGAGTGCTCCTAATCCATTCAGTTAGTAGTGACCAGTGTGTAGGGCAAACCATGTGGGTCCACCCACAGGAGGAGGGTGGACTCCCCTTCGCATTCACGCACATCACACAGCGCTTCCAGTTAAACTCACATCGGTTGACACTTTTAGCAATCATTTTCTTCTGCAATTGACAGCAAGAACAAACATAGAAGCGTTGTCTGATTGACGAGCAGCTACTAATTATGTTTAAAGGAATTTAAAACGCCAAATGGGACGAATTTATACCTCATTTCAAAAGTAAAACATACTTTAATAGGTGTAATCTACATAACATTAAGTGCAGTGTGTGGGTGAGAGGGGACAGTGTTTAAGATGTGATGCGGTTATATTGTAGTTCTGTGACTGCTGGTGTTGGTTGCTGTATGGTTAAAAATGATTATATTACTAGGTTAATTTCGATATAAATAAATTAAAAATAAATAAAATATTAATTTAATATGGGCGACACAGTGGCGCAGTATGTAGTACTGTCGCCTTACAGCAAGAAGGTCGCTGGTTTGAACCCCGGCTGGGTCAGTTGGCGTTTCTGTGTGGAGTTTGCATGTTCTCCCTGCATTTGCATTGGTTTCCTCCGTGTGCTCCGGTTTCCCCCCACAGTCCCAAGACATGCAGTACAGGTGAATTGGGTAGGCTAAATTGTCCATAGTGTATGAGTGTGAATGAGAGTGTATGGATGTTTCCCAGAGATGGGTTACAGCTGGAAGGACATCCGTTACATAAAACATATGCTGAATAAGTTGGCGGTTCATTCCTCTGTGGCTAAGCCGAAAAGAAAATGTATGAATTAATTTAATATTTTGGGCTTTTTTGGGCTGATTTCTATTTCTAACCCTAACCCTAACCCTTCTATTTAGTCCCTTTATTGATCTGATGTTGCCACAGCGTAATGAACCACCAACTTATCCAGCATATATTTCACGCAGCGGATGCCCTTCCAGCTGCATCACATCACTGGGAAACACCCATACACTCCCATTCACACACATATACTAGCTAATATAGTTCATCAACCCACGCCAACACGGGGAGAACATGCAAACTCCATTCAGAAATGCCAACTGACCCAGCTGGGGCTCGAACCAGCGATCTTCTTGCTGTGAGGCAATTGTGTTACCCACTGAGCCACCATGACGCCCGAGACTGTTCATTTATTACATTATAATCTTAGAAATAATCGTTCTAATATAGTCACAGTAATGTTTGCTTTTATTTGTCCATTCAGGTATGCAGCTTGAGCTAAACAAAATTGAAAAATAAACGTTTTATGTATGTAATTTAGGGCTGTGTATTGGCAAGGGCCTCACGATACGATACATATCACGATACATGGGTCACGATACAATATATCACGATACATGGGTCACGATACAATATATCAC
>CAIGQZ010001345.1:33207673-33219528 GCA_903798205.1 Danio tinwini | reverse complement strand
TCACATATATATATTTATATTTATACACTCATTCACTCACTAAAACACACACACTTACACACTAACACACACACACATATATATATATACACACACATACACACACACACACACACACACAAACACTCACTCATTTCCTCACTCAAACACATGCGCTCTTTCTCACACACACTCATTCACTCGCTCAAACACTCTCTCTCACACACACTCTTACACACATTCACTCTCACTTACACACTCACATGCTCCAAACGCACGCACGCACACATTCGCACATATATATATATATATATATATATATATATATATATATACACACTCACTCAAACTCTCTCTCTCACACACACACTCGTTTACTCACTCAAAACACACACACTAACTCACACATTCACTCAAACACACACTCTCTCTCACACACACACAAGCTCTTACACATATTCCCTCTTACTCGCACACACACACACACACACAAGCTCTTACACACATTTACTTTCACTGACACACTCGCTCACATGCTCGCACACGCACACACACACACACACACACACATTCTTACACACTCATTCACTTTCACTGACACACTTGCTCACATGCGCACACACACACACACACACACTTACACACTCATTTGCTCACACACGCACGCACACATTCTCACATATATATATACACACACACTCACTCACTCAAACTCTCACTCTCTCTCTTTTACACACACAAACACACTCGTTTACTCACTCAAAACACACACACACACACACGCTAACTCACATGCTCACACGCACGCACACACTCTCACATATATACACACACACACACACAGTAACTCACACATTCACTCAAACACACACACTTTTTCTCATACACACACATTTTACTCACTCAAACAACACACACACTCACATACTGTACACACACAAGCTTTTATACAAGCTGCTTATATTATTGTCTCAATCTTATTTTTCCTTCGGCTAGTCTCTGATCATCAGGGCTCGCCACAGTGGAATGAACCGCCAACTTATCCAGCACATGTTTTTACAAAGCGGATGCCCCTCCAGCCACAACCAAATACTGGGAAACACCCACACACAGTCATTCACACACACTCATACACTACGGCCAATTTAGTTAATCAATTCCCCCATAGGGCATGTGTTTGCACTGTGGGGGAAACCAGAGCACCCGGAGGAAACCCACGCCAACACGGGGAGAACATGCAAACTCCACACAGTAACGCCAACTGACCCAGACAAGGCTCAAACCAGCGACCTTCTTGCTGTGAGGCCACAGTGCTAACCACTAAGCCACCGTGCCACCGTCGTCTTCAATTACAGCAAATCATTAGATCACTGATGTCCTTGTAAACACAGTCCCCGTTAACCCTTTATTATACTGTGTTATTATGTGTGTTTTTGTGCTAGAGTCCGTCAGCAGAAGTGGATTGTGACGCTCTGAGAGGATAACAGACGGTCAGAAACTGATCAACATTTACTGTTAACTCTTCCAAATCTGAATATTCTAGAGGAGCGGGGTAAGATGAGACGCTCGCTTCATACATCCTCAGGTTTACTTTTATAAATACAGACTTTTGCTCTAATGTTTGAGATGAGTGTTTTTTATTTTTATCTGGTCTTGATCTGATTGATTTATATGATGAAATATACAGTAAAATAGTGACAAATGATAGCAATTTAACGTGTTTGGTGTGTAAATTTATACTCTAGTGAATCTCCAGCACCTTCACTGTTTATGATCCTGCAGACATTATTAGAATATGATGATTAAAAAACACTCATAATTCAATTATTATTGTTCATTCATTCATTTTCTTTTCGGCTTAAACCCTTTATTAATCTGGGGTCGCCACAGCGGAATGAACCGCCAACTATTCCAGCATATGTTTTACACAGCGAATGCCCATCCATCTGCAACCCATCACTGGGAAACACCCATACACACTCATTCACACACATACACTACGGACAATCAGTGGTGTAAAGTAACTAATTACAAATACTCAAATGACTGTAATTGAGTAGTTTTTCTCAGGAATTGTAATTTACTGAGTCATTTTAATAATGTGTACTTTTACCTTCTCTTGAGTACATTTCTAGTGCAGTATCTGTACTTTTACTCCTCTACTTTCCTTCATTCTGCAGTCACTACTTTATTTTTCTTGTCTATGGGGATTAGAGAAATCAGTCCTGTGATTCCTGTCCAATCAAATCACACATATCGTAGAAGGTAAACCGCATCATACTAAACTACCTCAAGACGTGTGCACTTTATAATTGCAGCAAACTGTTTGGAAGTATTAAAAGTGTTCATGAAGATGTTCAAAATCTTTACACGCATTGACCCAGAGACTGTTTAGATGCAGGTTACTGATGAGGAGATGACGGATGTTTACTGTATGATGACTGAAATGGCCTTAAACGCCCAGCAGGCACAGGACATCAACATGACGTCTGATTGATGTTGAACTCTAACGTCATGGGGACTTTGCATTTTGTTTGGAAATGAAAATCGGGTTGACGTCAGAACTCAACATCAGGCCAACATCAATATCCAATGTTCAACCTCAAACCAACCAAATATCAACGTCTAATGATGTTACAGCTTGACGTTGTGTGAACATTACCCCTATGACATCTATCAGACAATAGATTTTGGTTGCTGTACCTGATGAATAAATGTCAGTATTTGACGTCATATATGACATTGGTTTAAGATGTTGGCTCGCCGCTGGATTTTGGTCACTTTCTAACAACCTAAAATCAACCAAATATCAACGTCATTTGACGTCATTATTGGACATCAAAATAACATTGTTCTTAGATGCTTACTAGACATTTAATTTTGGTCACCTGACATCACAACCTAAATCTAACCTAATATTAACGTCTCATGATGTTGTGTGTCTGCTGAGCAATAACTAAATGCACTACAGAATGTTACGTTTACACACACATGCTCAAATTACATGTAAACGCATCAGCTTTTGACAGCGTAATACTCACTACTCATTACTCTTGAGTACTTAAAAGGGCTACGCTTTACTCATACTTTGAATAATGTTCACAACAGATACTTTTACTCTACTTGCACTACAAATTAAGCAAGTAATAGTACTTTTACTCGAGTATGGTTTTTCAGTACTCTTTCCAACACTGCAGACAATTTAGCCTACCCAATTCCCCTATAGCGCATGTGTTTGGACTGTGGGGGAAACCGGAGCACCCGGAGGAAACCCACGCCAACACGGGGAGAACAAGAAAACTCCACACACAAACGCCAAGTGACCCAGCCAGGGCTCGAACCAATGACCTTCTTGCTGTGAGGCAAGCGTGCGACCCACCGTGCAGCCCCATTTATAATCAATGAATGTTGATTATTAATGTTGAAAACTGCTGTGCTGCTTCATGTTATTGTGGAAGGATGAATATATAGTTTAGCAGTACAGCATTTATTTGATCTATAAGTCTTCTGTAACGTTATACATTTCTTTCCTGGTGTGTTTGGTCATTTTAATGCATTCTTATTAAATAAAATAGATTAATATCTGTATCTAAAATATTAATAGATAATATCTATTAATATCTAAAATAGATTAATTCACGCAAACATACAAATAATTTTTATGTGTTATAACATTTTTTCTATCAGACAATATCTTGTCTTTTCTCCACTGTAAAAATTATTACATTATTATTATTATTATTATTATTATTATTATTTATAAGGGATTATTTTATTGTTTTATGATGATTAAGTAAATATAAATAGCAGTGCAAATTAATTTGACTTGTAAATATGACTCAATAATAACTATAAAAAAAATGTGTGTTAATGTGACACAATTCTGTCCGATATTACATGTTCCATGCATACTGCCACTATAAATAAAAGTTATTTTTCGAAGGATTTGACATGTGGCCCTTCACTTGGTTTGCAAAACTTGATGTGGCCCTCGGGGCTAAAAAGTTTGCCCACCACTGGTATAAAGGATTTAATAAAAAACCCCCAAAGTAATAGTTTTATCCATAAAGATGAATTATGTTATATAACATTGCTGGCGGGAACAAAACTGCATTCATTCATTTATTTTTTTTTGGGCTTAGTCCTTCTATTAATCTGAGGTCGCCACAGCGGAATGAACCGCCAACTTATCCAGCATATGTTTTATGCAGCGAATGCCCATCCAGCTGCAACCCAACACTGGGAATCATCCAAACACTCTCATTCACACACATACACTACGGTCAATTTAGCTTACCCAATTCACCTGTACCACATGTTTTTGGACTTGTGGGGGAAACCGGAGCACCCGAAGGAAACCCACGCCAACACGGGGAGAACATGCAAACTCCACACAGAAACGCTAACTGACCCAGCCGAGTAAATCTGTGTATTTGAAACTAATGAAGACAGCAGAAGTCAATGATTCATTTGAATGATTTAGCCTGACGTGTTTACTGCTCCAAAAATGTTTAATTGTTTCTTAAAATAAAATATATTGGCTGCGTCCAAAATCGCCTACTACTCAGTAGGTACAGCATTTAAATTTGAATACTCGACGTATAGGAAAAAACTTTCTATACTGTATGAATGTGGGTAGTGTGAATGAGCTCGGACGTAATACGAATGCCATTTTGTCAACATCACGTGACATACCCGCTTCACTCCCATTCATAAATTCTCTCGCAGTACATCAAGGGATATCGTAGCGTCCATCGGATGCACACTTTAGAATCTCGCCGGCAGTCGTACGTAATCCGGGAACTTCTGGCATACTGTTAGTTGAATTCTGTGAATTCGGACATACTACTCAGCTCGCATACAGTTTTTAGCGTACTATATAGTATATAAGTATGTGATTTGTGACACAGCCATTGTGTTTAAAGCAGAAAAAAAAATGTTTTTACCCAGACATTTAAAAAGAGCATGTTTTCGAGCAGTAGTTACAATACAGTGATATTTTTATGCAAGGTTATCATACCGTTAGAATCTTATACCGGCCCATGCCTAGCTGTGAGGCGATTGTGCTACCCACTGCGCCATCGTGCTGCCCCAAAACTGCATTTATTTGAAATATAAATATTTTGCACCGTTCTACATTTATATACTGTCAAATCTGATCAATTAATGCATAAACAAATTGATAAGTATACATTTTTACATTTACTTCTACTAGCAGTGCTTGATCTGGTCTGGTCTTGATTAGGTTTATTTATAAAATCAAATATACAGTAAAATTGTGACAAATGATGACAATTTAGAATGTTTGGTGTGTGAATTTATACTCTAGTCAAAGCACTGTGGATCAATTACAGTGGTGTTAAAGCTTTGTGCTCTATAAATAATAGTTGCCTTTCTTATATATTATATTGTTGTTACATTATATATTATATTTAAATAAATTTTTTATATATTATATTATATATCATTTTTGTGGGGCGACGCAGTAGGCAGTGCAAGAAGCAAGCAAGAAGGTCGCTGATTCAAGCCTCGGCTGGGTCAGTTGGCATTTCTGTGTGGAGTTTGTATGTTCTCCCTGCGTTCGTGTGGGTTTCCTCAGGGTGCTCCGGTTTCCCCCACAGTCTAAAGACATGTGGTACAGGTAAATTGGGTAGGCTAAATTGTCCGTAGTGTATGAGTGTGTGTGGATGTTTCCCAAAGATGGGTTGTGGCTGGAAGGGCATCTGCCGCATAAAAACGTGCTGGATAAGTTGGCGGTTCATTCCGCTGTGGCGACCCCGGATTAATAAAGGGACTAAGCCGAAAACAAAATGAATGAATGAATATAATTTTTGTTCTGCTTGGTGTGGTGTTAAAGCTGCACCAGAGGCGTTTGCTACACTTCAGTACACTACACTTATTAGCATGTGCTGATCTGGATAAATCACAGCGACACTTCGTTTTACTGCAGATTTGACTTTAATCCTGGGAGAATCCGCTTTACAGAGCTGAAGGGAAGCATAAATCTGTGGCGTTCTTTCAGTGTGTGCGTGTGCGTATGTGTGTGTGTGTGTGTGTGTGTGTGTGTGTGTGTGTGTGTGATCATCAGGTGAAGCTTCAGAAAGTGAGAGTGTTTTGCTGAAGCTTCACTTTGAGTCCTGAGAGACGCGAGCGCTGCTGCTGTACACGTCTCTGGAGGACGAAACTCAGCATTAAAGCAGAAAAATAGATGGAAGTGCTGTCGTTTATCCTTCATAAACATAACTTACTTTCAGGAAGGACAAAAGACTTTTAGAAGGATCTTATGTAAGTTGTAGAAGTCACGACTGTGACCAAAAATATAACATATATAATATTGGACTGAACTGTTTTACAGTATACTGGGGTCAATAGGGTTTAAAAATGTAGTAATACTTATACTCCTGTTCATTAAAGATGCATTAAATACACATCAAAAGTGACAGTGAAGACATTTATAATGTTATACACTGCAAAAAAAGCTTTTCTTACTTAGATTTTTTGTCTTGTTTCTAAATCAAGAAGAATTTTATAGACAAGCAAAACATGTTGTCTTGTTTTTAGAAATAATTTGCCAAATTTTAGTGAGTTTTTCCTTAAAACAAGTCAAATAATCAGCCAACGGGGTAAGCAAAATAATCTTATTTCTAAAGGAAAAACAAGATTATTTTGCTTGTTTTAAGAAAAAAATGACTTAATATTGTCATATTATTTCTGAAAGCAAGACAATATGTTTTGCTTGTCTAGAAAATTCTTCTTGATTTAAGAATTTTTAGATATTTGGACTAGAAACAAGACAAAACATCTAAGTAAGAAAAGCATTTTTTGCAGTGTAAGATGCTTTTTACATTGTTTGATGAGTAGACAGATCAACAGAACAGTATTTATTTAGAATATAAATGCTTTATAACATGTATTATTACATTTATTTACTGTCACTTGATTAGTATTAGTAGTAGTAACTTTATTGTCCTTGATAGAAAATTAGTTATGGGCATCACCATTTTACTGCAGACATGCAATAAAAACAATACAAAATACAGCAGTTACAGAATTTATAATGCTAATGAAGATAGACTCTTGTTAAATAAACCCACTGAAACAGGTACAAAGGATTTCTTATAGGTTCAACCTATTGGGACTCTATATCTTCTACCAAAGGGAAGCAGTTCATAATGTGGAAACAAAAAATGTGTTGGATCGTTCACAATCCTTTCCACCTGGTTGAGGACACAATTCTCATATAAAACTTAAGGATTAAAATATTCATCGTGCTCAACTATTTTCCATCCTGTCTTTAAGAGATGCATCAACTTGGATTTACACTGAACAGATAGGTTGCCAAACCACACTGTGATACCATATCTAACAATGCTTTCAAGAGCTGCTTGTTAACTCCAAAAGGACGTAACCCCCGTAAAAAAATACAATCTCCTGTGTACACGAGAACAAACCCACTCAATGTGTGTTTTCCATGTGAAGGAGCGGTTGATGTAAATGCCCAAATACTTATAGGTTTCTGACTGAGTGATAGGATGGTCGTGTACAACCACATGACGATGGTCACCTATACACTTTGGGTCAAATACCATCTCTCCTGTTTTCTTAGTATTTATCTTTAGCTTATTTATATCACACCACTCAGCAAAACCAGCTAATTTCTGACTGGTAGATAACACTAATATCATCATTCTCATAAAGTAAACTTAGTAAGGCTGTGTCATCGGAATATTTAAAAATAAAATTCTGTGAATGCTTACTTGAACATTCATTAGTAAAAAGAATAGGTGAACTGACACAGCCTTGTGGAACCCCAGTACTGCTGTTATCAATGTACATTTATTGAATAATATCGGTAAATTACAATAATATCTGTTATGAAGAATTATACTTGACCTGTGGTGGTCATGATGGAGAGCATGAGACTGATTCCTGTGATGCTCCAAGGACAGACCTGTCTTCGCTGAGGTCCAGCTACTGCGCCTAGACTGCAGCCCTGCACCAGACGTTTGGCCAAAGGAGAAATGGTCGTGCCCAACTGAGCCAGGTTTTTTAATTCTTCACTTTCGTCAATTGGTGAAGTTTTTTCCTCGCCGCTGTCGCCACTGACTTGCATGGTTCGGGATCTGTAGAGCTGCGCATCGATGGATTTGCTCTTCAGTGTTTGGACTCTCAGTAGTGATTATTAACCCACACTGAACTGAGCTAAACTGAACTAAACTTAAACTCTGAAAACTGAACTGACACTGTTTACATTCACTATAAACTTCCATGTGAAGCTGCTTTGACACAATCTACATTGTATAAGCGCTATACAAATAAAGATGAATTGAATTGAATTGAATTATACAGTATATTGAGGTCAGTAGGATTTAAATAAATAATGAACACTTCTGTTCAGTGAAGATGCATTAAATTGGTTAAATATAACAGAAAATACATTTATAATATAAAATATTTCTGTCAAAAACATTTTATTTATTTATTTAGTTTTACTTTTATTCCCTAAAAGTGCATTAAGTTGATTTAAAAGAGACATTAAAGACTCTTATGTCATAAAATATTTGTCAAAAACAAAAATATATTGTGTTTTATAAAAATACATATCATGGTTTCTGCAAAAAATGAAGCAGCACAACTGTTTTAAATGCTGTTAGCCTTTATGTACTGTTGGGAATGTTTTCATCCACTCTGGGGTGATGTTGAGTCTTAATTTGGCCCCAGCTTTCAGTCTGTATTTCAGCTAGCAGAGTCATTTTTGGTGACAAATCTTATTTTGGGAAAATGTTTTGAAAAAAAAAACTTGCAGATGTGAATTTACTGCCCTTTTGTTATGCTGGGGATGAAAATATCCACTGAATTAAACTGCTGTAAAAATGCATGTTTAATATTTTTTTTCAAAAAATTGTTTTGCCATAAATCTGTTAATGAACCTCCTGATCAAAACTACTAAATTCAGGGTTCATACGGTCATGGAAAACCTACAAAAGTCATGCAATTTTGACAAGGCATTTTCCAGGCAGCAAAAATTCCAGTGTTATATATACAGTGTGACTTTTTTTTTGGTGTTGTTCAGCGTTAAAACCGGAGTGCATTTTAATCCATGGGTGTGAACGTTTTTTTCAGTGTTAAACTTTTAACCCACTAGTGATGAGAAGAACCAGTTCTTTCAGACAAACAGTGATCAAACCAGTATGTTTTACTTAAACTTGAACATGTTTTGTTGCATTTTAAAATGCAAAAACTTGAACGTTTTGAAATTATTTCAGAAAATATTAATGAACCTTTAATAAATTAAAACTATTTTCAACATATTTGATCACTGTTATCTGTCACACAATTGATAATAATTTTTCCAATTGATAATATTGGAAAAAAGGTAATATATTAACACTTTGAAGGGTAACACACACTCCTGTTCGATGTAAGCATAAACTCTTACTGTGTTAAAATGAAGTCTGAGAGTAATGTACACATTTCACACTTTAGAAAGTGTTATTTTAACTCCAAAGTGGAGGGAGTCATATGAACACCCAAGGAGTGTTAAGTCCAACTCAAACGTACACTGATTTTTTTGCTGTGGGAAAAGTTTTGCAAAAGTCATTGAAAACCGATATCTGTACACTTGAATATAGGTAAGCTGTCTTTAATTATTTTCTGTCCTTGGCCAATCACATACTCTCACATTATTAGTGCGGTGTAAGCATTATCTAAATCAATTTTATGTAGATATAACAATAAATTGGTCGACACGGTGGCGCAGTGGGTAGCACAATCGCCTGACAGCAAGATGGTTGCTCCGGGTGCTCCGGTTTCCCCCACCGTCCAAAGACAATTGAGTAAGCTAAAATTGTCCGTAGTGTATGTGTGTGAATAAGTGTGTATGGATGTTTCCCAGTGATGGGTTGCAGCTTGAAGTGAATCCGCTGCGTTAAACATATGCTGGAAAAGTTGGCGGTTCATTCCGTTCATAGCGTTTTTCGGTAGTATTTAGTAATATGCCTAGTTGAACCAAATGTATATATTTAATTCAGTTACATCTAATTTATTAATCAAGCATGTTATTATGTTATCAGCGTTTTAAGGGCTACTGAGTGGTTCTCAATGACATTTGTAATATTAAACAAACAGTGACAAGTTTTCATTTTTGCACCAATTAATGGATGACCATGAATGACTTGACTTATTTATTATTTTACTGTTTAACGTCCATGTGTGAGCAAGTGTATAATAAAATACATCTATTTTTATGGTACTTTTAGGCTACATGTTGATGCGGACAGCTTTTTTTTACAAGAAACATGTTTTGTTTACCATTTACAATGGTATGAACCATTATAGGGGTGATCAAATGTATATTTACGTTATCTATTATTTTAATTATTCATATAATTTAATAAACAGATCAGAGCAAACTGTTTTTTAACTATTAAGGGCAGACCCCCCTCTATACATCATTTTGATGTCCTTCAATGGGGAGCAATGTTAATCAGGGGGGGTCAAACGCCCCTTAATATAATATAAATATATAAATAATCCATAAGACATCAGTGTAATGTGATGGAGACGCTGACAACATGGTGTGTTTTATGGCATTTATTATGGCAATGGTCAGGCAAGCAATGGTAAATAGAGGCACAAACAGATATATTCAGGCAAATCCAGAGTCGTAGTCAGAAGGCAGGCAGCAGACAGGCATAAACAATAAAACAAACAAAACAAAGCGGGGGGGGGGGGGGGGGGGGGGGGAGGGGGGGCAAAACTGACAAGGCAAGGAAAACGTGTCATAATGTTCACCAAACAATGATACGTATGTGTGTGCTGTCTAAATAGTCCTGTAATCACTCCATGAGTAGCTTCAGCTGTGAGTGTTTGCAATCAGACCGGATAAGGAACCGCTGTGTGTGCACGGTGCATGCTGGGATATGTAGTCCATGTAATGGCGGATTTGTAGTTCATATAGCGATCCGCATATATACCAAGTTCTAGCATCAAAAACATTAAGATAGAAACAAATAAAAAAAATAAGATCAATAAAATAACATTATAAAGGAAGTAACAGCGATACAGATAAATATGAAAGAGGCACAGCAGTAAGATAAAATAAAGCATATAATCATAGATATTTTTCTGTGCTCTCCATTTCTAAAACATCATAAATTCTCCAAATGTTCTGCTGTCTAAGAGTCTGAAATCTGCGTGAAAGCAGATGTTCCTCTAATGTGGTCACTGGTGTCTGTAAGAGGATCATGTGGCCAAACAAACCAGCAGGCTCATTTTGTCATGAATGTGAATAAAGTTAAGAGCAGCTTTAATCTCACGTCTGATTAAATCCAGTCCCACAAACACACACTGCCGGCTGTTTCTGCTGCAGTGACACTTTTCCTTCAGTCATCCTGAATACATGAGCGTTTGCTAATTAGCCCAGTCTGATTAACTGCAGGACGAAGTGTCGGTTTATGGCTGATGCTGTCCACCAGCTGCTTTTGTCATTAAAAGATCTTCAAGCCTAAATGATTGTGTTAAAACATGTTGCTTTCTGAGTGGCTTTTAAATCCAGTGGTCAGACTGTAAAAGTGGCTGTCAGCATGTTTACCAAGCTAACGTTTTGATAATGTTTCTGTTAAGCTATAAAAATGTGTCAGTGTCACTTGAAAAAGTTTCCTTTATTTTTGAAAAAATATGTTGCTTTAATCTCAGGGCCTTGAAATTCTGTGCCTTTTCCTAAATCATCTAGCTCAAACACACTGGATTTGATTTGGTTTTTCTAAAATTATTCTGTTTAAGTTCCTTGAGGTCAGATTGACCCCACATTGAAAAGAAATGGGTGAAGTGTGTGTGTGTGTGTGTGTGTGTGTGTGTGTGTGTGTGTGTGTGTG
>CAIGQZ010001345.1:33132621-33144731 GCA_903798205.1 Danio tinwini | reverse complement strand
TGTGTGTGTGTGTGTGTATTGCAGACAGTGATGTTCTTTCACAGTGATTCAGTCTTGCTTTCTTGAACAAATATCTGAAGTCTTAAATCAAGAGAGATTTACTGGAGAAGCAGAACGACTGAGGATTGATCTAGAAAAACATCTACATCCTGCAATTCAGACTTTTCTACCAGAATTATGAGCTCATCTCTTGTAAATCCGGCTTTTTCTGAGCTCACATCCCATAATTCCAACTTTTTCCCCACAATTCCATGTTTACATTTAATAATTCCGACTTTTTCCCTGGAATTCTGCATTTAAAAACATTCCTGCAATTCCGACTTTTTCTCAGAATTCCGAGTTTACATCTCATAAATTGAAAACTTTCCCCAGAATTGTGAGATTATATCTTGTAATTCCAATTTTTCCTCCCTGGAATTCTGCATTTACATCCTGACTTTTCTACCAAAATTGTAAGTTTATGTATTGTAATTCCGGCTTATTCTGAGCTCACATCCCATAATTCCAACTTTTTCTCACAATTCCACATTTACATTAAATAATTGCAAATTTTTCCCTGGAATTCTGCATTTACATCCTGCAATTCCAACTTCTTTTTTTATACCAGAATTGTGAGATTAAGTCTTACAAATGCAGATTTTTCTGAGCTCACATCTCATAATCCAATTTATTTCCCATAATTTCATGTTTACATTGAATAATTCTGTCTTTTTCCCCTCCAGAATTCTGATTTACATCTCGCAATTTTGATTTATTCTTAAGAATTCAGAGATTACATCTTGCAATTGAGATTTTTTCCCCAGAATTTTAAGATTACGTCTTTGCAATTTTGGCATTTTCTGAGTTTACATTTGTAACTTGATCTGTTTACATCCCACAATTCTTGAATTTTCAGAGTTTTTTTTCCCAGCAATTTTTAAATTTGTTTTATTTCCCAGAATTCTCAGTTTACATCTTGGAATTTATTTATTTCCCAAATTCTGAAATTAAATCTTGCAGTTCTGACTTTTTCCCAGAATTCCGAGTTTACATCTCATAATTCAGATTTTTTTTCCTCTGGAATTATGAGATTATATCTTGTAATTCCAAATTTCCCTGGAATTCTGCATTTACATCCAGCAATTCAGACTTTTCCACCAGAATTTTGAGGTAATGTATTGTAATTACGGCTTTATCTGAGTTCACTTTAATTTTTTTAACGATTTATTTTCCAGAATTCCAAGTTTACATCTAATAATTCTGACTTTTTTCCTCCAGAATTTTGAGTTCACGTCTTGCAATCCTGGTTTATTTCCCCAAATTCTGAAATTATATATTGCAATTCTGACTTTTTCCCTGGAATTTTGCATTTACATCCAGCAATTCTGACTTTTTTACCAGAATTGTGAGATTAAGCCTTACAAATGCAGAGTTCACATCCCATAATTCTAACGTTTTTCCCATAATTTCAAGTTTACATTGAATAATTCCAACTTTTTCCAAACATCTTAATTCTCAACATGTAAACATTCTAATTCATTCTCAAAACATGTTAATTTATACTAAACATGTTAGCAGCATGCTAATTCATACTAAAACATGCTATACATGCTGAAATTATATAAATAATAGACAAATGACAAAAAAATGCACTTAAAAAACTGTAAATTAGCATATCATTTATGGGTAAAACTGTCTAAAAAGAGAACTCTTTACATAACATTCAAAATTCAAGATGTTGAATTCTGAGTTTACTTCTTGAAATTCTGATTTATATCCCAAATTCTGAGATAATATCCTGCAATTCTGACTTTTTTCCCAGAATTCCGAGTTTATATCTCATAAATTGAAAATTTTCCCCCAAAATTATGAGATTATATCTTGTAATTTCCATTTTTCCCCCAAAATTGTAAGTTTATGTATTGTAAATCTGGCTTTTTCTGAGCTCACATCCCATATTTCCAATTTATTTGACTTTTTTCCTTTAGAATTCTGAGTTCACATCTCACAATTCGGAGTTATTTCCTAAATTTTGACAATATATCTTGCAATTTCAACTTTTCCTCTTCAGAATTCTGAGATTACGACAATCATATTTTTTTTCCAGGATTCTGAGATTATATTCCATAATTCAGACTTTTTCTCCCCCAGAATTCTGAGTTCACATCTCACAAATACCTTTTTTCCCAGAAATCTGAGTTTGCATCTTGTAATTCCAATTTATTTCTGATAATTCTGAGTTTACATCTTGCAACTCCAACTTTTCCCCTGGAATTATTCTTTTACTTCTCGCAATTCCAATTTATATCCCAGAATTCTGAGAATTCATGTTTGTAATTCAGATTTTTCTCCTCAGAATTCTGAGATTCTGGCTTTTTCTATGTTCACATCTTATAGTTGAAACTTTTTATGCCCCACAATTCTGTTTACATCCCGTAGTTACAACATTTTTCCCAGAATTCTGAGTTTACATCCCACAATTATGATTTATTTCCCAGAATGAAAAGATTATGACTTGAAATTTTACTTTTTTCCCAGAATTCTGAGATTATTTTTTGCAATTCAATTTTTTCCTCTGAATTCTGAGTTTGGATCTCATAAGTCTGACAAGTTTAATTGTAAAGATTCACAAATAAGTCACAAATATGTGAACAGTTTTATCTGTGGCAGTGAATTTTATCTGTGCTTTGAAACCAAATCCACTGGTTAAAAGCTAGCTAATCTTAAGTATACATCATGCAAAATTTACGCACATGCTCAGAGTGTTTTTCTGCATTCATTGTGTATCTCTATAGACGAATTACAGCACCACATACTGGTCTGGCATGGATACTACGTCATTTTTAATCAGCTTCAATGGTTTTGTATTTACACTTTTTAAATTTTAGATGAGACAAAAACAGATTGTATAAGGATACCTCTGCTTAATGTGGGTTTAGTTTAAATTAAGAAACATCCCGCTGTATCAGAACATTTATGGTTAGAAGAACAACAAAATGGGGGACACTGGTAGATATGAATTTTGCATTTTGGTGCATTTTTGATGACAAAAGATCTTCAGTCATTATGCTGCTCTTGATTTGAGGATCTTCAGATGTTTGTTCTGGAAATGTAGACTGAATCTCTGAGGATGAAGCTCATAGTTTGTGGTGTGTGTGTGTGTGTGTGTGTGTGTGTGTGTGTGTGTGTGTGTGTGTGTGTGTGTGTGTGTGTGTGTGTGTGTTTGTTTGTGTGTCTGTGTGTGTGTGTGTGTGTGTGTGTGTGTGTGTGTGTGTGTGTGTGTGTTTGAGCTCGTGGACTCTGGTTGTGTGTTTTTGTTGTTATTTATTTGTACTTTGACTTTGATTGACGTAGCGCTTCACTCTTCTGATCAACCTCACTATGTCCAGCTCTATCCCAGCATGCCCACAGGAGAGTTCTGGATGTGTGTGTGTACGGTGTGTGTGTGTGTGTGTGTGTGTTTGGTACACACTGCTAAACATGCTTTTCTAATAGTTTGTGTCTTGTTTCTAGACCAAATATAAAAAAAAATCTTAAATCAAGATGCATTTTCTAGAAAAGTAGAAAATATGGTCTCGTTTTTAGAAATAATGAGTCCAAATTAAGTGAGTTTTTCTTTAAAACAAGCAAAATATTGTGCTGCACTCTCAGAAATAAAGATACGTGAGCTGACACTGGGGTGGTGCCTTTTCAAAAGGTACGCATTTGTACTTAAAAGATCCATAATGGTACCTCATATGTATATATTAGTACCTACAAATTTTAAGAGGAACATTTTTATACTTTTTAGGTACTAATATATACCCTTGAGGTATTAATATGGACCTTGTAGGTACAAATGTGTACCTTTTGAAAAGGCACCACCCCAGTGACAGCTCACGTATCTTTATTTAGTGTAGGATGATAAGTAATATAATCTTGCTTTAGCTTTGGTTTATTATTACTTCACTTACCCCTTTGGTGGATTAATTTAAGGCTTGTTTTAAGGAAAAACTCACCTCATTATTTATGAAAACAAGACAATATTGTAGACTTGTCTAGAAAATGCTTCTTGATTTTAGAAATTGTAGATATTTAGACTAGAGTCAAGACAAAAACTCTAAGAAAAGCATGTTTTGCAGTGCACATGTTAAATCAAAGCTCCTTTTTCTAAATAAGTGACCAATAACAAGACTGATCCGTCTACAGTCAAATCCCATACAACACAGCATATTAGAACAACTGGAAACACTTTACAATTAGGTTGTGTTAGCTAATGTTAGACAATGCATTTATTAACATGAACAAACAGTGAATAGTATATTTATTACAGTATTTGTTCATGTTAGTTAATGGAAATACTGTTGTTCATATTAACTCACGGTGCATTGACTAATGTTAACAAGCATGGATTTAGACGTTAATGCATTAGTAAATGTGGAACTATAATTAATGAATGCTGCATTAGCATTGTTCATAATTAGTTTGTGTTAGTGAATACATTAACTGATGAAACCTTATTGTAAAGTGTGACTGAAAAACTGCTTCTGATTGGTGGATTTTATTGCTTGCTTTAGCATTTTGGCTTTTAGAGGGCACAACATTGTTTAAAATGAAACTAAAAATGGAAAAACTGCAAACTTTTTTAAAACAAGAAGGACATTTTCCATGTTTAGTTCATTGTTGTTGTGTTAACTTACCCTTTAGTCAAAGCAAATATATTAGAAATGGGCTTTTAGTAATCAATATTATTGTCCTTTTTCCCAGCATTTCAGAATTATTAAATCAAGATGCATTAAAAATGACTTATAATAATTCCATAAGTGAGTTTTTGCTTAAAACAAGAAGACCTGCACACAAAACTACATAAATAATCATGTTTTGAATAAAAGTGTTTGCTAAATGCTTAATAAAACCAGATATTCATTCTTATTTTAACACAAAGCTCACTTATTTTATTTCATACATATTAAGTCATTTTACTAAATACATCTTTATTTAAGAATGACACAAATAGGACACAAAAAAACAGGACACAATTAGATAACACTTTGTAATGAGGTTCTGTCATTTAAAGGGTCAGTTCACCCCAAAAATTACAATTCTGTCATCATTTACCCACTTATTACAAACATTTATGATTTCTTTAGTTTTGTTAAACAAATATGAAGATATTTCAAAGAATGTTGTAAAAATCGACTTGCATAGTGTTTGTTTTTTCTACTACGGAAGTCAATGTTTTCCAACATTTTTCAAAGTATCTTCTTTTGTGTCCAACAGAAGAAATAAACTCAAGGATGAGCAAATATAGAGTAAACCTTAATTTTTGGGGTGAATTATAACTTTAACACTAGTCAACGCTATTAAGTATTGTTTGTTATTAGTTAACAAATGAAGCCTTGTTGTAAAGTCAGATTTTTGCAGTGAGGGAGTTGAAAGGTAAACTTGCGTCTCATAAATGACTTCTTGCTCAACATTTCCGGTGAAGTATGAAAATGCAATAAGGTTATTGAACACAGAGCGCACATTAGCTGGTTAGTTATTGATCTAAACCAGCCCTAACCAGCTGAAATAAAATAATAACAATAAATGACCACACATGTGCATGCAGTTCCCATTAAAAACTGGTGCTGCGTCCCAATTCACCTACTTATACCACATCCTAAAAGTGTACGAGAAAAACTACACTACCTCCTCAATAATGTACCGTTCTGTTGCTTAGTTAGGTGTCCTGTCAATCATCCTGCCACATAATTTAATTACATAACATATTTACAAAACATCATTTGTAATATTTATTTTCCTAACATATTATTATCATATATTCCTAACATATAGCAGAGAAATCTCCTCAGGTGTCATTATGTATTCAGAGGTTAACGACCAAACGCATCTTTTAAAAGTTAAAGAAGTGCATTCACTGTAGTTGTGGATTAATTATAAGGTGGAAAACATTAAATTATTATTTTACATTAGTTTGGATATTAATTAAGAATCATCTTTACCAAAGCCTCTTCACTAAACTGTCGGGCTTGAGCATCCACCATATTTGTAGTTTTTTAAAGGTTCATTTTTTAACCTTTGTTTGTAGTTGTAAACAAATACACATCCAGTGTGCAGTGTATTGTGGTTAATATTAGCTGTTATGCTGGTTTCTAACGCACTAAATGCGTTAGTTTACTTATTGCGCTAGTTTACTTGTGGAATGTTTTTCCCCCTCAAGCAAAATTCCCATTTTTTAACTTGTTCAGAAAACAAATTCTGCACGTTCGCAGCAAACACGACATGTTATTTTGGTCCAAGCAGCAATAATTCACCTCTTTTCACATGTTTGCACTGATTTTGTATGTAAACATCTCAAGCAAATACTGAGGGTGCTTTCACACCTAGACTTTTGTTCCGGAACCTGGCGCGTTTGCCCAGTTAGCGCGGTTCGTTTGGCATATGTGAACAGGGCAATTGCGCTCGGATCCGCACCAAAGCAATCGCTCCGAAACCGCCTGAATGAGGTGGTCTCAGCTTGATTAAAACGAACTCTGGAGCTGATCGATTGTAGGGAGAAAGCGATACGATCCAAGCCCGGCTATATCACAGTGTTTTATGGATATGTAATAGGCATACGGCTATATAAAGAGAGAGTTATTAGTAGGGCGGGAGGTCATTCCAGACATCCTAAGTCTCCCGGAAGTTCTGGGAGTCTCCCGCAAATGCACAGAGACTCCCGTATGCCCACAAACGAGTGATAATCTCCCGACAATCACGCGTCTTCTTCCCAGTCCTCAAATATGTCGCGCACCCTTCTCATCGCCCCTCCCCACCGCATCCCTCCTCGCTCAAACACCACTAAACCACCCCTGACAGCTGAGTGGGACTCTGCAAAATAAACCGTGAAACTCTGACCAATGTGAGGAGCGTTTACTCACACGTAACTTGTTTTAGCTATTTTGGTCCGTTTAGAAAGTTTGCCGTGTAAAAGCGAACCGCACCAAGAACAAAGAGCAACAATGGAACAGTTTTAATCCCTGTTTCGGAACAAATGAATCGATCCACAGGTGTGAAAGCAACCTTAGATTCGCTTTAGTGTGAACAAAGTCTAAGTCGGCACTAAACGCAGAGCACTGCGTCTCTCTCCAAAGTTTCCCCGTGGGATGTTCACCCTTATTTGTTTGCAGAAAACACATTGTGCATTCCACGTCTTTTGTGCGGAGCAGTGCTATTTCACCTCTATTTACACGTTTGCACTGACTTTGTTTGTAAACATTTCACGCAAATAGATTCGCTTTGGTGTGAACAAAGTCTAAGTCGGCACTAAACGCAGAGCACTGCGTCTCTCTCTCTCCAGTTTCCCCGAGGGATGTTCACCCTTGTTTGTTTGCAGAAAACACATTGTGCATTCCACGTCTTTTGCGCCGAGCAGTGCTATTTCACCTCTATTCAGATGTTTGCATTGACTTTGTAAACAACTCATGAACATACTTAGATTCGCTTTGGTGTAAACAAAGTAAATGTCGGCACCAAACGCCGAGCACCGTCTCACTCTCTCTCTCCAGTTTACTCGCGAGATGTTTTTCCCCTCAACTCAAATTTTTCATTTGAGTTACATTTTTTTAACTTGTGAGGAAGACACTATTGAGATAACTTTCGCACCCCTTTTGCAGCAAACACATTGCGTCATTTGTGCCGAGCAGTGCTATTTCACCTCTATTCACATGTTTTCATTGACTTTGTATGTAAATAACTCACGCTAATACTTTGTTCACATCAAAAGTGAATCTAAGTCAAAGTCAGGACATTGAGAGCTGAACACCACGTCACTCTCTCCGGTTTACTCTCGGGATGTTTTTCACTCTCACACATTTTCGGTTTGAGTTACATCTTTTGAGCTTTCAAGGAAGACACGACTTAGATGAATTCTGCATGTTCGCAGCAAACACATTGCGTCATTTGCGCCGAGCAGCTATAATTTACCTCCATTCACATGTTTGCTCCGACTTTGTATGTAAACATGTCAAGCTAAATTTAGATTCGCTTTGGTGTGAACAAAGTCTAAGTCGGCACTAAACGCAGAGCACCGCGTCTCTCCAGTTTCCCCGTGGGATGTTCACCCTTGTTTGTTTGCAGAAAACACATTGTGCATTCCACGTCTTTTGCGCCGAGCAGTGCTATTTCATCTCTATTCACATGTTCGCATTGACTTTGTATGTAAACAACTCAAGCAAATACTTAGATTCACTTTCAGTGTGAACAAAGTCAGGGCATAAAGCAGAGCACCGCGTCACTCTCTCCAGTTTACTCACGGGGTGTTTTTCCCCCTCGCGATAATTATTGGCGCTCTGTATAAACGAAACAGAATGCACGCCATGTTTCCTGCAAATACGTTGACTTTGTAAGTTACTTAATTAATAAGATACTTCATTTCACGTTTGGTGTGAACGCAGCATTAAAGTAAGCACAGATCTGCTTAAGCACAGTAGACCATCAGGGTAACTTTGAGAAACTCATTTCAACATCCTTCATTTAAGATCTTAATTCTATTTTCCAATAATATTTAGTATGAATAGTAGTGCGAATTGGGACGCAGCAAGTGTTTTCCAGCAGGAGGCGCTGTGGACTTCATAACAGATTTGCCTAGAGCATCATATAAAGTCTTATTTTGAACTATAAGTGGTATTTCCACAAACGCCAAGATTGTTTTAACTGCTGGATATTACTGTATGTGTGTGTGATGGTTCCCACAGTAGAATATAATGCTAGTCACTACTGTAGTTTTAGTGGATAGTTGTTAGTGTCGTGATGTTTGTTAGCACATATGCTATGAGAAAGACTATTTTTGATGTGAAACTGATTGAGGGATGGCCTCTGATGATCATATGTAGTGTATAATAACAGACTGAAGTGTAGCAGCGTTTGTTGTTTTAGTGGTTGATGGACCATGATCTTCAGCACAGATTATGCTGTGTGTCGCTTGATGCCTTCAACGTGTTCTTCAGTCTTGAGTTCAGTTCTGTGTGTCTCTCGCAGTCTGGCACAGAGTGTGTGAAACCTTGTGTCTGCCACAGGAGGAAATGCATCAAATAGAATTGTGATGTTTTATCTCACAGCTCTCACTTTTTCCCCCAGAATTAAACAATTAGTGATTCCAATTCCTTGGATAAAATCCCAGAATTGTGACTTTTTCCCCCCAAGAATTTATTGTTTACGTCTCATAATTCTGCGTTTTTCCCCAGAATTTCAAGCTCACATTTTGCAATTTCGATAAAAAATGAATAGAATTTTTAATTCACATTCTGAGATTTGTTTTCAAAGACTTGATGTTTACATCTTATGTTTTTGTCTATTTTGGGGAAATTATTGACTTTTTCTAGAATCCCTCATTTATATCGTATAATTGTGGCGTATTTCCCCCAGAACTCCTTGTTTATATCTCATAATTCCAGCTTTCCCCTGCAGAATTCCTTGTTTACATTTTTTTTAAACTCTAACCTAATTTCCCAGAATTGCATGTTTACACCTCAAAAGTCCAACTTTCCCCCTCAAATTTATTTTTACATCTTAGAAATCTGATTTTTTACCCTCCAGAATTCCTTGTTTACATCTCGTAATTCCGACCTTTTCCCCCAGAAGTCCTTGTTCATAATTCCAATGTTTCCACTAAAATTTCTTTTTGCATCTCATAAATCTGACTTCTTCCCTCCAGAATTGCATTTACATCCCATAATTAGATTTTTGTTTTCCAAGAATTTTCTGCTTACATCCCAAAATTCCATCCTTTTCCCTCAAATTCCTGGTTTATATCTTATAATTCTGACTTTTTTCCCCCAGAAATACATGTTTACATGTCCTGATTTTGGACCTTTTTTGACCTTTTATTTTATAGAATTCCTTGTTTACATTTCATGATAGACTTTTACCTATTCATTGTTTACCCCCCAGAATTCCTTGTTTAAATCTCATAATTGTGACTTTCCCCCTATAATTCCTTGTGTAAATCTTATAATTGTGACCCCCCCCCTCCTCCATAATTCATTGTTTACATCTTATAATTGTAAACTTTTCCCCCTAATTCCTTGTTTAAATCTTTCAACTTTCCCCCCAGAATTCCTTATTTACATCTTACAATTATGACCTTTTTTCCCCACAATTCCTTGTTTACATCTTAAATTCTTCCCAGAATATCTTGTTGTTTATATCTCAAATTTCCAACTTTCCCCAGAATTCCTTATTTACATCTCATAATTGAGACTGTCGCCCCACAATTTCTTGTTTACATCTCAAAATTCCATCTCCATCCCAGAATTCCTTATTTACATCTCAAAACTGAGACTTTTCCCCACAATTCCTTGTTTACATCTCAAAATTCCAACTTTTCCCCACATAATTCCTTATTTACATCTCATAATTATGATTTTTTTTCAAGACTTGTTTGCACTTCATAATTGTGACTCTATCCACCCCCCCCCCAGAATTTCTTGTTTATATCTTATAAATGTGACCTTATTTCCCATAATTGTTTAAATCTCATAATTTCATCTTTTCTCCCAGAATTCCTTATTTACATCACATAATTGTGACTTTTTTCCAAGAATTCCTTGTTTATATCTCAAATTGCCAACTTTCCCCCCAGCATTCCTTATTTACATCAAATATTTGTGACTTTTTTCCAAGACTTTCTTGTTTGCATCTCATAATTGTGACTCCCCCCTCCAGAATTTCTTGTTTATCTTTTGTAAATGTATAACCTTATTTCCTATAATTGCTTGTTTAAATCTCATAATTTCATCTTTCCCCCAGAATTCCTCATTTACATCACATAATTGTGACTTTTTTTCCCAAGAATTTCTTGTTTACATTTCAAAATTCCAACTTTTCCCCACATAATTCCTTATTTACATCTCATAATTATGACTTTTTTTCAAGACTTGTTTCCATCTCTTAATTGTGAGAGAATTTCTTGTTTATCTCTTATAAATGTGACCTTATTTACCATAATTCCTTGTTTAAATCTCATAATTTTATCTTTTCCCCCACACTCTCAGAAATAAAGGTACGAGAGCTGTCACTGGGGTGGTACCTTTTCAAAAGGAACACATTTGTACTTAAAGGGTCCATATTGGTACCTCAAAACATATCAGTGCCAAAATATTTTAAGAGGAACACTTTTGTACTTTTTAGGTACTAATATGTACCCTTGAGGTATTAATATGAACCTTTAAGGTACAAATGTGTACCTTTTGAAAAGGCACCACCCCAGTGACAGCTTGTGTATCATTTTTTATTTAGTGTAGGATGATAAGTAATATAATCTTGCTTGGCATATTATTACTTCACTTACCCCATTGGTGGATTAATTTAAGTACCTTTATTTCTAAGAGTGCAGAATTCCTTATTTACATCTCATAACTGAGACTTTTGCCTACAATTTTACCTTTATGCAATTATAACTTTGCACAGAATCCAGAGTTTTCATCTCATAATTGATATTTTTTTCCCCCAGAAAGTTAGAAAAGTCACAAATATTTAAAAGAAATTGATCTGTGGCAGAAACAAGCTTCCATAACTGTCCTTTTGAAACAGATTTTCTTATTTTAAAGATTTTTCATGATTTTCTACATGGCTGGTTCAACTTTCACACGTGTCTTAAACCAGGTGCAATGCAACCAACAGTGCATCAAGTTGTTTTATTGATATTTAGCTCTGCCCACAAGTCATTATCAGTCTTCTGATTGGCTGAAATAGTTTTGTCGTTGCATCTGGTTGGTGAATCCTGTGAAGAACATGTCCGGCTTCAGCACAAATAACAATATATTTCAATTTGTAACATAATTCATGCAGTCATGTGGCATTTTTAAGACCATTAAGCATGTTTACAGTGAGTTCTACTGTAATGCAATCAAGCATATGAAGTATATTCATAGTGTATAAATGAAATATATCATAGTATTTTATTATTATGTCTATAAATGTTTTTTTTTTATTAGCCAACCTGAAATATATGCAAGTACCTCTTCGTTTTTACGTTAACTTCACATTTATGAAACGCAGGTAAATATTTAACCTAGTCATGATTAATTTATAACTTGAACTTCATTTTAGCCATTTATTATTATTATTTTGATCAACTCTCAACATTCTCATGCACAAAATGATTGTAA